>JAMPIV010017614.1:0-87331 GCA_024509875.1 Oreohelix idahoensis
CTTTTTTATGATTGCACTACTGCAGCTTGGCAATTCCATAAAGCCCCTCAGGATTTTACATAAATACTGACCTATGTATGCTGTGAAAGCCTTTCAAACTTCAACGGTAAGTTAATGTACAGCTGTTCTTTGCCATTCTGAGCACTCCTCTATAATGTTCCTGAGAGTGAAAATTATGAATCTTACACATCTTCTGTTGTCTTTCGTCTAAATCCTGCTTGTTTCTTCCTCAGTTTGTTGGTCTACTGGCTTTTGATATTCTCTGTATAATTATTCCTGCTAGTTATTTTGCTGGGACCTGCCTCGACAGTATCGAGTGATTCCTCTCACCAATTATTTGCAGGTCTGCAAGATCTCCCTTCTTGGGGCAATATGACAAGTTATTCCTTTGTTTCCCAACTCTGTTGGTGGTTGTCCCCGTTTTCATCGGAGACTTGTGCAAAATAGTGGTTCTAATGAGTTCTGCTGCTAAGCTCAGGGTCTGTCTTAAATAACTCTGCATTTAAGTTAATCATGGCCAGGGAGCTTTTTCCGTTCTTTAACCTCTTTGATTGCTGTGATGAGATGATTCTTCTTTTCGTGGAGTGTCTGTATTTACATCTAGATCGTTTTCAGCCTCAGGAACATTCAATTGTGTCTCTGGTGGTTCCCCTGTTCAGAGTTTCTTCGAAGTTGGGGGGGGGGGGGGGGGGTCTGAAGTGCTCTGCCCCATCTTGTTTCCTGTCCCTCTGCTGTCGTGATGAGATTTCCTTGCTTATTCTCTTACTAAATGTAATATTGTTTGGCACCTCGTTTTTTCCGCTGGATGAATTTAGTTATTTTGTACACTGTGCTTTGTTCATTACCCTCACGCGCACAAAAGGGTGTGATGCAGTGCCTCTTCGGCCTGTCTTGCAAGATCGTCTAGGAAATTCCTTTTTGTTGGCTCGGGTTTGGCGTTTAACTGTCCTTGTCCAGCTGACTGTACTGTTCGCTATATAGTAGCTCTTTAACCTGGGGGACTTCGCTTCTGTTTTTCTTTCTTATTCATTTTCCTTTCCTCAGTGGTAATGGTGTTTAATGGTTTCTGGTGTTATCCAGGTCTAGCTTTCATCTTTCCTGGAACTCCCAAGCAATGATTTTTGCTTGCTTTCCTTATATATTGTCTGAAACTGGTGTTGTATTACTGGTCTATATCAATCAAGTCCAAGGTATTTTCCATTAAAACTGTTCCCTATGTATACTGTCAAAAAGCCTTTTCAGAATCAACGAACTTAATGTACAGCCATCATCTTTGTTCATTATGAAGCACTGCTCTATAAAGGATCCCTGGAGGGTAAATATATGATTCACAACACATCTTCTGTTCTTTCTAAAATCCTGCTTGTTCTTTCCTCAGTTTGTTGGTCTACTGCTTTTTGAGATTCTCGGATCATTTATCCCAAGCCTAGTCTATTTGCTGGGAACCTGAAGAGAAGAGTTAATTTCCTTCTCCAATTATTTCAGCTCTGCAAGATCTCCCTTCTTGGGGCTCATTTGAACAATTATTCCCTTCTCTCTCCACTCTGTTGGTGATGGTCCCTGTTTTCCGAGACTTGTGCAAATAGTGGTTCTAAATAGTTCTGCTGCTAGCCTCTGGGTCTGTCTTAAAACTAGCTTCTGCATTTAAGTGTATCATGGACCAGGGAGCTTTTTACCATTCCTTTAACCTCTTTGATTTGCTGTGATGATTTTCCTTCCTATCGTGGGATGTCTGCATTAACACATCTAGGATTTCATTTTTCCATCTTCAGGAACACAGGTTGAAACTGCATGGCTGCAATATGATAGTGTGGATCACCATAGCGTATTTTTTTAAAAAATCCTTTTGGGCTGTGATGATGCTTCACATCATTAAAGCTATTTGTTGCTTTGTCTTCTTTTTTGATGGACTAGTGTTTCCATGAAGATTAGTAACTTAAATGTAGCCTAACACCATTGCATCTCAGAGGTGAGGAAATAAAAATAGCCCGAGGCTAAAAGCAAGTAATTCTATTACACAAGGAAAAGTATTTTATGCAACAATTTCTTTTCAATGGAAGTAAGAAAAATAGCCACTCATTTGGGGTTTTTTTTAGTAGCCAATCCCTCCTGATATATGGGAAAATCAGTCATGGACAGATTTAGTAAACAAACTCAAGAAAAGGGCTCTGGAGGCCACATGAATGTTTACAGAAGAATATTAAATACTATCCGTGAACAACTTAAAAAGAGCAATGAAGATGTTCTGAAAGGAATCAGTGTGTGCCAAGGAAGGAAACTTATTATTCATATATATGAAGCAATTCATCTTTCATGGGCCATGTAATGAGGGAAAGGAAAAATGCCAATATATTTGTGGACTAACAGGGAAGATTGAAGGAAAGAGAGGCAGAGGGATGGACAAAAGACGGAGTGTACTCGACAGTTGTTGACATCAATGGCAATGGAAAAAAGTTAACAGAATTGAATAAACAGTTCTGGAGACAGGAAGTTGTGGAAGGACAATGGTCATCTGCACTGCCAGGAATGGTAGCTGAAGAAGAAGACACAGTTGAGAATACATTCTAACTGGGCACAAGGGAAACTGACAGTAACTGTTGGAAAGAAATCAAAAAGTCTCTATGATTTGAAAAAATTTTGCTTCAAATAAGTTAAGAGATAGGAATTATACTGAATCCCAGTGTGAACTGGCACCAAAGAAAATGAACTGCCCGAAACATCCTGCTTCAAAAGGTGCCCAACATAATGAGGAAACAGAGAAAACGTCAAAATGGCCATCACCAGTACCATTTCCTGGAGAAAATCTACGGAGATATCAACAGCCCTCAGGCTGACCACTGCTTTCTTTGAACTTATTCAAGTTGACATCTGAGGGAGAATGAAAAAAGAAGAAGAAACATTTGCTTATTCTTACGCTGGCCTCGCATATGGGCCTGTGGCATTAGTGTGCTGTGGTGTGACCGTCAAGTTTTTTATTTTTCAGTCTGAGCAAAACTTTTTTTTTTTTTAAAGTTTAGAAGTAATTTTATTAATAAAATTATTTGTAAACCTGGTAAAAGACATTTTGGATGTACATAAGTTTTGTGTTTAAAAAAAAATGTGCTGCATTTACAGTTTTCCATTTTATAGCAAAACACTATATAACTAGAACAAATATTCTGTGACAGGCCACACATGTATAATAGGGTCAACATCCTTCAGCTACCCAAGGAGCATGGGGGCTTCAACAAACCTATACCAAACTTTCCTGCCCCTTGTCATTAGGTCAAGGTCTTTCCATGTATTCTTCATCTCTTTCCTGTCTGTCTCCAGTTATCGTCTCTATGTGTTCTTTGGTCTCCCCCTACCTCTCTTATCCCTTGTGGATTCCAGAAAAAAAAAGGGACAGAAAAAGTGTGTTTCCTTTTGACAGGGAATAGGATAAATTACATCCCTTGAAAAAAAAAGCCAACATAATTTTTCAACAAAACTTTTCGAAATTGGGTTAAAAAAAACTTCAGTCAGAATCAACAAAATGAGTTCCCTAGTCTTCTAAATGTGCTGCAGATGCTGAAAGATTAAGACATTAGCTTTAGTTCTTTCCCCATCATTATTTTGATAGGTATATTTACTAGTTAATATTATAATCTCAGCTGAAATATTGGATAGATTAAAAAAAACAGTAACAGGTTATCAGAATCGTGACAACAGTCTCGTGAGGATAAAGAGAAATGGATGGAGATCAAAAGAAATCACATCCAACACAAAAATCAGACTCAATTCAAATGTCAAGTAGGTCCTATTGTATGACTCTGAACACTGAGAACAACAAAAACAACAACTCAAAATATTCAAAATTTCACAAATGGGTTTAAAAAAAGGTAAGTAGCAGATTCTGCCGTAGGGGAGTGAAATGTTACAGAGTTTACAATACTAGATAGAGTATCCACTTCCCCTCTTCTCTGCCTCTGCCTTTTCTGAACCAAGAGCAGAGTCAGATATCCTTTTACAGATGATAGACTGTAGCATGTTGCGACTGGTTTCAACCCGCTACCGTTGTCTTGAGAAGCCGGCGCTCTAACCAAGGATGCTCTCATAAATAGATGTTTGCCAAAAATAGAAGGATTATAGTGGTATGACAAGATCACTTAATGTGGAATTTATGACACGAACCAGACGAGTGCCAGATAGTACTCACATTGAGTAAACCTGCTGATAGATTTACCAGGCAGTCTTTGTTCTGGAATCCCCAGGGTAAGAGAGGCATAGGAAGACCAGGGAACACATAGAGAAGAGAACTGGAGACAGACATGAAGGGGATGAAGAATATTTGGAAAGACCTTTAGCATATGCTCCTTAGGGAGTTGAAAGGTCATGATGATGATGACTTGGTAACTAATTTACATTTGATTACATTGTTGCTTTTCAGTACTACCAAAAGGAAAAGGGCAGGATTTTTTAAGGGGGTGTCTGGGTTTTTGTGCAAAGTATGACAGGGGGGGGGGGGGGGGGTTGTGTGTGTTAAAAAAAATGGCAAAAATTGTTTGACATCGGTCATCTTACAAGGAGGGATCAGAGCACCATTTTTTGGCTTCAAACACAACACATACCACTCAACAAGCACTTGAACAGAATCCTGCCACAACACACTTCTGAGGGCCAGCTATGTAATTACCCCTGCGAAATTGCTGACCACCACCTCTTTGAGTGCCCAGCACTCGATGATGTTAGGAAAACGCTCCTTCCTCCGAGGCTAATTCCTCCGAGACTAAATAAGTGAAACACCTTGTACGGAGAAACAAAACAACTTGTGAAAACATGCAGATATCACTACATGGTATTGGGTTGAAGGGCTAGAGCTCAAACGCCACTGTATCGATAACAACAACAACAACTATATACTTAGTCGAGCATCCGATTGACAGAGTAGTTAGAGCACTGGTCTCTCATAGCAAAGATGCCAGGTTCAATTCATGGTATTGACACGCTCCAGTCTACCCAGCAGTAAATGAGTACCTGACTCTGCTTTTCAGTTAGGGAAGGAAAAGGCAGCAAGGAAGGAAACTGGTCACCCCACTTCTCGATTCTGGACTTAGTATAGTGAAGTTTTTAACACTTCACTTCCCTATGGCAGTATCCTACATGGGACTACCGTTACCTTTTATATACTAAGTCATGCAGATGTAATACTAACCGGCTTGTGTCGATCATTTCAGGATGGTTGCAGTATTTTATGCATTTTAAATAATTGAAAATCACAATTTATTTATTTACTGCATGTTTTTAAACTGTATTTACTATTTATAATTCAGTTTACTACAGTATATTTATGAAATATCAAATAGCTTTTATTCGTAGACTGAGCAGTTTGGGTGAGGACGCCTTGTTAGGGCTACCATCTTATTTACTATAAAAGTCTTTTGACTTTAAGAAGCATTTACAGAACCTAACCACAGCATAAGATGCAATAGTAGGCCTACTGTAATGTAACATTCAGTCAGCAACAATTTTTTTCAGATATAAAATATGAGAAGATTAAATAGCGCAAATGCTAAAATATGTGAATCATGGGATATTTAAAAAATTAATAAATTATATATAAATATGAAGCAATCAACTTTCTATGGGCATGTAATGAGATGAAGAAAACTGCAATATATTGTGACTACACGAAAGATTGAAGAAAAGAGAGGCAGAGGATGACATATATATATATATATATATATATATATATATATATATATATATATATATATATATAATATATATATATATATATATATATATATATATATATATATATATATATATATATAGCTAATACATGCTTACCTTAAACCACGAATGGCTCATTAAATCAGTCGAGGTTAATACATGCTTACCCGATTGAGGGCAAGTTCCGTATCCTACTAGTGACTAGGCCGTTGCTACTGGTGTCAGACTGTATCGGCTAGACCGTTCCTCTGACGTCCAGGCCGGGTCTTGCTGCATGGGCAACAGCTTGATCTAAAATTGCCCAACCTCGTGCCACCGAAAGTTATTTCGGGAGGTACGCTCCTTTGGTCAGAAATGACTGGTAGGGAAGATAACATTCAAGAGAACTATATATATATATATATAGTATGTATGTACGTATGTGTGCGTGCATATGTATGTATGTAATATATATTTTGCAACTGCTTTTACTAAGTCCACCCAAACCACCAGTGCGTGCTTTTTCTCGTGGAAGGCGTCCTCAATTTTCTGAGCTATATATTTGATCTGATCTTCAGTGGATCTGTGTTTTCTGAATCCTGCTTGCTGTGGGGCTAAGAGATGTTTTTCTTTCAGGTGGCACATCAGTTGGGAATTAATAATGCATTCCATCAATTTTCCTACACAACTAAGCAGACTGATAGGTCTGTAACCATTTGGTTCTGTCAAATCTTTGTCTTTCTTTAGTACTGGAATCAGTATGGCGTCTTTCCATGCCTGTGGTACTATTTCTCTTTTCCAGCTGCAGTTTAGGATGGAAAGGAGCTTTTCTTTTTTTTTTGCCTTTGTGTCTAGGCCTGATAAAGTGATAGCATTTCATTCATTATCCAATCTTTTCCAGGTGACTTCTTTTTCTTTAGCGCCCTCATTGCCTCTTCAGTTTCTTCCGTTGTTAACTTTGCCATCATGTTTTCTTCTGGTACAAGCTTTTTGTTGTAATGACACCTTTGTTCATCAATAATGTCCTTATTCCTGTCTATCCGGACATC
This sequence comes from Oreohelix idahoensis, assembly GCA_024509875.1. Lineage (NCBI taxonomy): Eukaryota > Metazoa > Mollusca > Gastropoda > Stylommatophora > Oreohelicidae > Oreohelix > Oreohelix idahoensis. Next base: position 6,723 of record JAMPIV010017614.1, read on the forward strand.
AATGTGGTTTGCTCTAGCATAGTGTTCGATGAGTGCATTTGCAACTTTTTTCCCCCTGAGAGCATATTTTTACCCTGTTTGATTGTGATATGATTTTTATAATGTTCTTCGTTATTCAAAGCTCTAACTAGTTTCCAATTTTTCCCTTCTTTATCTAGGTTGAGATTTTCTGTTGTTTGCTTTCAGCAGTTCCTTGTTGTTTGACTTAATGTTCTTATGTATTTTGCTGTGAGCAGGATGTTTGCTTCAGTTGTTTGTTCTGTCTCTGCAATGTTTCTGGCTTCTGTTCCTTCATCTTCAAGCTTTTGCAGTTCTTAAGTCCAGTATGGTTTGCAATTCTTTCTTGCCCTTCTGGGAATGGTCTCGATGGATGCGTGAAGTATTGCTCCATTAAGGCTTTCAACCATAGTTTTCATACTGTTGTTTCGTGTGTTGGTAGTCTCGCAAAACCTGTCTGTCAGCACTGCAAAACTGCCCCAGTCAGCTCTTTTGTAATTCCAACGGGGCAATGGTTTTACTTCCCAAGGAACATACTCCAAATTTACTACCAGCATTATTGGTCTTTGGTCGCTGCCTGCTAGCTGGTCAAGTACCTGTAGGTTAATTTGTGAAGGATATCCCCTCTGGTGAAAGCTAGGTCTGGAGTTGAAGCGGTGTGTCAACTTCTGGAGTAAAAACTGAATTTATCATCTGGCCCGTTGATAAGGTGAAGATTTGTGTCTATCTCCCAGTTCTGCACTACCTCTCTACTATCTGCCTGGGTATCGCCATCTTTCCGAGTGGCTGTTGAAGTCTCTGACCACTATGCAGTTTGAGCTCTTTCCATACCTGCAAGTGACAGGTCTTTGCTTGGTGGACCATACAGATTGTAGATAGGCATGCTCATGTCCTTTATTTTTATATCAACCATTATAATTTCCGACTGATTGTTGAGGTTCACAGAAACCTCGCTACTTGGTATTGTGTTCCACAAAATATAAGTACACCTCCAGTATGTCTTTTTCAACTGAGTCAGAAAGCCTGGTTTCCCCTGACTGAGAATCTGTGGTTGCTGTTGAGGTGTGTTTCTTGGATGCAAGCCACATCGATTAGATCTTCATACAGGCGGTTTTTCAGGGGGACGTTTTTGTTAAGAACTCCTACATTTCACTGCAGAATGTTGAGTGTTCTTGGTGTTTGGTCAATAGCTCTTGCCCTTTCCCTCTGTACCTTGACTCCACAATTCAAGAAAACAAGAATTTTTATGAAAGATAATTTACAGACCTGTTTGAGAGCCGAAGGAGTGTCTCTTGTCACCAAATCTGTTCCAACTGGCTCTAGGTTAGGTTATGAAGAAAAATCAGCCATAAGAAATAGAATTTAACTGACTCAGAATAAACAACTTGATAATTTAATAATTTCTGGTGAACTGACTTTTCTGTCCCAAAGCTGTCACCATGACAATATGAAACTCCTTTTTTCATTTTTAAAATTAAGATTAATATTGTATATCAAGTTGTGTATATTATGTACACCATCTGATATTCTTGGCATATCCTCTATGTATCGCATGAAGTGTTTTACTTCACAGATTGAACAGATCTGGTGACCACACACATCCTTTTGTTTATTTGTTGAAATGTCCCTACTAGGCAGCTAACTCTTATAGCTGCTGTTTATTGCCAGTTCATACTTACTTACTTTGTCGTTCCTCTTCTACCATGAGGTGTAGAGGTTTGGAAGAGAGAACACCATATTATCCTATCGACTGTCTTCTTCCTGGCCTGGTTCCATTCTAGTCCTCGGTCCTTCAGAGATTGTCTCATGTTGTCCTCCCAGCGGACTCTGGGTCATCCTGAAGGTCTGGATCCCTGGCTCTTAGTTTCTCATACATGTTGTGGTAGCCGACCTTCACCCACTCTGTGGACACGGCCAAACCATCTTAGTTGGGACTGTTCTGCTTGGGTGTGCAGGGGTTGGGGTTTTAGGTCATGATGTATCGTCTGGTTTCGGACTTTGTCTCTTCTTGTTACTTCAGCCACCTTCCTCAGATACCTCATTTCTGATGTTTGGATCTGGCTTTTGTGGGTTGTAGTCATTGCCCATGACTCGCATCCATATGTCAAGACTGGAACATAGGTGGAGCAGTATGCAGCCATCTTCATCTTCTTGCCAACTTCTCTTTTGCTGAGGAATCCTTGATTTAGGGCCTGAAAAAGTCTCCCAGCTGCTGCTCTTTGAGTAGCCAAATCTTCTTTGATACCTCCCTTCCAGTCTATGACAGACCCTAGGCAACATTGGACCTCATTCATTTGTGGCTCAGCTAGAGGCTCCTGAGTCTTTGCTCCAGGATTCTAAAGTAGATTTTACCAGGGACAATGAGAAAGGATATGTCTCTATGATTTCCACATTGACGGTTGTCGCCCTTTTTTTTGAAAATGTGTGTTATGATGGCAATTTTCCAATTCTTTCGTATCGTCTTGTGGGTTGCCAGTACATGTTTTTAAAAAAAATCAGTCTCAGGTCTTTACTATCGTTTTTTATGCTTTCTAACATTCACAGGTTTGAAAGACTACCATTTGAGGATGAATGACAATACTTAACTCTTTCATCCAGAGGCATACTAAAGGGACATACTGTCCTTTGTCTAATACTATTTTTTACTTGCTGAAAAGCCCCTAATGGGTAGTTAATTCTTATAGCTGCGGTTTGTTGCCAGTACATGTTTTTTAAAAAATCAATCTCAGGTCTTTACTATCGATGTTTATGCTTTCTAACATTCTTGTAATACATACTGATAACAGATAAATAGTGAATTGGGTATCATTCCAAACGCCCCAGGCTTTCCCCCCTCCGCCCCCACTATTAACGATATGACAGTTTTGAAAGACTACCATTTTGGCATACATGACAACACACAAACACTTACGTCCAGAAGCGTACTAAAAGAGGGGGTGGGGGGGAGGGTGCGGCTCACCCCCACCCTAGGTGACAGCCAGGATGGGGTGTGCCATTGAGATAGTGGAAGTGCCAATATAAACTTTGAAACCAGCAAATATTTATAGAATGTGTGATTCCTGTATACACACATTGGGATTCTGACCAGTGCTACAGAGTTTGTGCACTGTGCTGAGATCCTCCTTGCGTGATCTCATGTAGGAGATTAGCGCTTATGGAGTTGTCTGTGTGCAGTGAGGATGGTGCTTAAAAAAAACCCAAACCAAACCGAAATCAAATTCAATTTTCATGTACTAATATCCCCAACGTTGACAAAATCAGGGAAAGTCTGGTTTAATTTCCCGTTTAATAAAACAGTTGGAAAAGTATGTAAAAGATAACCGTGTCATCAGCAGCACAAAGGACAGTTTGTTGCAACTGAATCAGACACAGGCATGACCCCCAGATGATGGTCTAGCTTAGTGGTTCTCAACCTTTTATTGCTCAAGGCCTCCTTCTGAGCCTCATTTACTTCTATGGCCTCCCTCATAGTCGCTGTTAGCTGGACAAAAAGGTACCTTACCATCTTACTGTGGCCCCCTAGGAATACGGCCTACGCTGAGAACCACTGGTCTAGCTTACGTGCTTTAAGTTGGACAGCATTACATCTAGCGAGCGACCTTTCAGTCTCTGGGTCAAATTCTTATCAGAGATCAGGAATTTCAAGTCATGGTGTGCTCAAAATTAGATCTTTTTAGATCTCTGCACCTGCGGTACCAGCCCGATGACAGCCGAACACCTGCTGCAGTACTGCCCAACATACAGAAATGAACGGAGTAGCATATGGCAACAACCCACTCCTGTCAACGAAAAACTGGAGATGTCGGGAACTTTGAGTTGACTACTGCCTTTATTAGAGTCATAAATGTGGAGGTCTGAAGGCGAACGAGGAAGAAAGATCTTTTTTCAAGTACCATGCCTGTTGGTTTCGGCGATCATGTTTTTCCACAACTTCCTGCCTCCAGTAAAGATAGTCCCATATCAGATACTGCAGTAGGGGAGTGGAAGTGTTAGAGACTTCATCATGCTTGGTCCAGCATCGAGAGATGGGGTGAAAGGTTCCTTTCCTCGTTGCCTTTTCCTCCCCTGACTCTTGTCAGGTACTCATTTACAGCTGGGTAGACCGGAGCGTTTGTTTATTCGTTGTTGTTTCCGTAACTTCAATTTTTTTTTTTACATAGAGAGGGGTGTCAGCCCTATGCTAAAACCCCCAACCTGGAGGACCAGAGTGTCTGCTTTTGTCTGACCCCTGCCCACGCAGACCTGTCCAGCTTGGTAGAACCTTCCAGGAGTAAAACTCCCGCTGGCATAGCTCTGGGGGTATTCAATATATAAGGAAAGCAGCAAATCATGCTTGGGATTCCAGGAAAGGAAGAAGCAAGACTGGATAACACCAGGAACTTTAAACACCATAACACTGAGAAAGGAAATGAAAAGAAAGAAAACAGAAGCGAAGTCCCCCAGGTTAAAGCAACTATCTAGTGAACAGTACAGTCAGCTGGACAATGAAGTTAAACGCCAAACCCGAGCCAACAAAAGGAATTTCCTAGACGATCTTGCAGAAGAGGCAGCACTGAGAAATGAACAAAGCACATTATACAAAATAACTAAATTCATCAGCGGAAAACGAGGTGCAAACAACATTACATTAGTAAGAGATAAGCAAGGAAATCTCATCACGACAGCAGAGGGACAGGAAACAAGATGGGCAGAGCACCTCAGAGAAACTGTGAACAAGGAACAACAAGAGACACAATTGAATGTTCCTGAGGCTGAAAACGATCTAGATGTAAATACAGACATTCCACGAAAAGAAGAAATCATCACAGCAATCAAAGGGTTAAAGAATGGAAAAGCTCCTGGTCATGATAACTTAAATGCAGAGCTATTTAAGACAGACCCTGAGCTAGCAGCAGAACTATTAGAACCACTATTTGCACAAGTCTGGAAAACGGGGACAGCACCATCAGAGTGGAACAAAGGAATAATAGTCAAATTGTCCAAGAAGGGAGATCTTGCAGACTGCAATAATTGGAGAGGAATCACTCTTCTCTCAGTTCCCAGCAAAATACTAGGCAGGATAATTATACAGAGAATTTCAAAAGCAGTAGACCACAAACTGAGGAAAGAACAAGCAGGATTTAGAAAGAACAGAAGATGTATAGATCATATATTCACTCTCAGGAACATTATAGAGCAGTGCTCAGAGTGGCAAAGACAGCTGTACATTAATTTCGTTGATTTTGAAAAGGCTTTTGACAGCATACATAGGGACAGTTTGTGGAAAATACTGAGGGCTTATGGAATTCCAAGCTGCATAGTGTCAATCATAAAAAGCCTCTATGCCAACTTTACGTGTAATGTTGGGCAGAGCAACCTAACCTTTGAGGTGAAGACAGGAGTACGACAGGGATGCCCCTTATCAACCACTCTATTTTTAACAGTCATAGATTGGGTGATGCGCCAGACAACAGAGGACAGTCCAAGAGGAATAAGATGGACTACATTTTCTATATTGGAAGATCTGGAATATGCAGATGACATTGCACTACTAGCACATTCACATCAACACATCCAGGAAAAAACAGATAGACTTAATAAGTTTAGCCAGCAGGTGGGCTTGAACATCAATCTAAAGAAGTCAGAGGTCATGACGCTCAGTGTGAGCAACCCTGAGCCCATATCAGTAAGGAATCGGCAACTGGTACTGACAGACACCTTCACATACCTAGGATGCATAGTAACACCAGACGGCGGGGCAGGCAAAGACATTAACACCAGAAAGAATAAGGCAAGAACAGCCTTTTTTAGCCTAAACAACATCTGGAAGTCCTCTCAATATAGCAGAAGCACACAATTAAGATTATATCAGAGCTGTGTGCTTTCTGTGCTTCTCTATGGTGCGGAATGCTGGAGAGTTACAGAGAAGGAAATGTCGAAATTGTCCTCTTTTCACACAACATGCCTAAGAAAAATTCACTGAATCTTTTGGCCGAATACCATCACCAACCAAGATCTGCTTACTCGGAGCAAGCAAGAGGACATGCACACCATCATAGCTGGCAGACGCTGGAGCTGGGTTGGCCATGTCCTCAGAGGAGACCCTGATGCCATCACAAGAACAGCTATGTTTTGGACACCTGAAGGAAAACGAAAGAGAGGCCGACCAAAAACAACCTGGCGGAGAACTGTGGAGGCTGAGATGCAAAGAATGAAACAGAGTTGGGGCACTGTACGAAGGATGGCCGCCGACCGAGCAAAGTGGAATAAATTTGTTGTTGCCCTACAAGATGCCACTAGGCGTGATGGCCACAGACTTCTTTGACGGTCGGTGGCTAAGGATCAAAGAAGAAGAAGACCGGAGCGTGTCGATACCGTGATTTGTACCTGGCACCTTTGCCAGGAGAGACCAGCGCTCTAACCACTCTATTAATTGGACGTTCCCTGTCCCTAGTACTATCTATCAATTTCATTGTTGACTTCTTTCCATGCCACGATGTCAAATTGTCCAGTATTTGCTCTCTTTGTCTTCCTCTATCTATTTTTCCTTCAAAATGTCCTGTTCTTGCGATATACCTTGTATTCCAGCTTCCCTTTCCTCATAACATGCCCCAAAAAAGTAGATTGCTTCTTTCTAACTTGTGAAATAAGTTTTCTTTGTGCATTGGCCTCTTTCAGGACATCCTCATTACTGTCTTTGGTTGTCCTTTGTATTTTTAACATTCTTCTGTAAAACCACATCTCTGAGGCCTATAATACTTTCCCTACTTGTTTACTAACTGTCCAGGACACACTCCTATACGTCAGGATTGGTTCTATATACCACTGAAGAACCCTCTTTCTTACTTCCATTGACAAAGAACCATTGCATAAAATACTCTTCATTTTATAGAATGTTGTTTTTGCCTGAGCTATTCTGCTTTTCACTTCTGAGATGCATCTTCCATCCGTCGTTATTAACATGCCCAGGTATTTGACTCTGTTGACCTGCTCTAAAACGGTTCCATTTACTCTGATTGTGCATTCTGGGGAAGTTATTTTCTTCAAGAGGACCATTACTTCTGTCTTGCTATTAAGGCTGGGGCATTTATTTTCACTTTCTGTCACTGTTTTTTTTTTTTTTTTTTTTTTTTTTTTTTTTTTTTTTTTTTTTTTTTTTTTTTTTTTTTTTTTTTTATAACAACCATTTCCTGCAGCTCCTTTTCACATTTTGCTATTAAGACTGTATCATCAGCGCATCTGTCAAGTTGTTTATGTTATGTCCACCAACTGATATTCCTGAAATGTCCTCCAGAGATCTCATTAAACGTTCACTGTACAGATTAAACAGATCCGGTGACAGCCCACATCCTTGTCTAACACCCTTTTTTACTTGCTGAAACATTCCTATTTGGCTGCTAATTCTTACAGCTGCTGTTTGTTGCCAGCACATGCTCTTTAATACCCTCAAGTCTTTACTATCAGTGTTGATACTTTCTAACATTTTGTTAATGTCCTCATGTTTCACTTATGCCTTAGTGTAATCTATAAAGCATAAGTGTAGATCCATTTTTACTTCTATGGCTCTTTCAATTACTGTTCTCATAATATGTGGCATTTTTGGTGCCCTTTCTTTCTTTAAATCCACATAGTTCATCACCGATTTCTAGTTTAATTTTATTTCTCACTCTTCTCATGATCATTGTGGGGGCAAGAGCGTGTCCCTCGTCATGAGCGCCCCCCCCCCCCCTTTCCAGCGATCTTTGTCCTCTCCAGACTGTGTGTGGTCCCGGCCCTCGGGTCCTCCCAGTAAAGTAGAGGCAGTGCTTTGAGTCTGTGTCCGTCTAGATAACGTCATTTGACAGTGGTAGAGGCTCGGTCGCTTCTACGCCATTAATGAACAGAACAGTGTCCTATCGAAACTGTGTGTGGTCCCGGTTGCCAGGTCCTCCCAGTTCAGGTGGGCCAGCGCTTGTGTCTTCTTGGTAATGCAGCTCGGCAGTAGTAGAAGCTCGGCGCTGGCTGCGCCATTCCCTCGATACGTCTTGTCTCGGAGATATAGCCCCCTTTGCAGGGTAGAGAACCTCTTATCTCGTAGCATTGCACCCTCGCTACCCGACAAGAGATTCCCTGGGGTTGCAACAAAGCCCACTTTTGACAGACATGTGGTTGCGGTGGCTTTGCCACCGCGCCACTATGCTGTCTGGCTGCTCGTGCCATGGCCCGTGACTGATTGCTCGTGTCAGTCTTGTCTCGGAGATATAACCCCCCTGCACCGGGTAGAGAGTGTCAAACCTCTTGGTATCACACGCACGCCAAAATGGGCCTGGTGTACCATACCGCTGAGTCTAGGATGCTCCCTTGGGGTTGAAACAAAGCCCACACCTCACCTCCCAAAACTGGCTCATAGGGTATGAACGAGTGAATAACTCGTCCCCTAAAGGGCAAAAGAGTGAATAACTCGCGCCCTGGGATTCAAAACTCAAACTCACTCCCATGATCATTCGTAACAATCAATATTTTGGCCCATAAGACTAAAGGTGTAATGTTCTTCACATTCCAGGGCTCCATGTTTCTTTGGCAAAGCTATGAATATGGATTTTAGCAGATCATCAGGTATGTGACCACTGTTGTGGATGTCATTTAAGAGTTTTGTTATCAACTTCTACTCCAAATTCTCCCCAAGCCTCCATTTCCTCTACTGTTAAATTATCTTGCCCAGGCGCTTTGCCTTTCATCATGTAGCGCATGGCATTCTCTACCTCTTGCACAGGTATTGGTATTCCTTCACAACTATCCTGGTCGTTCATCATCATACGGCTCCTTGATGTATTCTGTCCACCTTTCTATTATGTTCTTATGACCCATTAACAACGTTCCTTCTTTTGATTTCAAACAACCAGTGGCTTTTTTTGTGTCCTTCTGTCTGTTAACTCATTTATTTACTTGTACGTAGATTTTGTGTCTTTTCTGTGCTGCACTTCAAACTCTCTACACTTCTGGTTTGGGCGTGCTTCTTTTACTGTATTACATTTGTTTACTATTTCTGTATTTAGTATGTCCTATTCTTCATTGTCTTGCTTCTTTTTCTTCTATCGTGCATCCATCAGTTGTAAAATTTCCTCTATCACCCATTTCTTCTTTGCAGTCCTCTTCTGGTATGATTTCTTTTGATGTTTGATGAATGAATTCCTTTAGCATTTCCTACTGTCATCTACACTCTGTATTTTTTCCATTGCACTGTACCTATTCTGTATTGTAATGTTATATCTTTCACTCATTTCCTTATCTGGTTTAAATAAGGCTTCATGGGTTGCCTCCCCTTGCTCTGCAGTAGTGGTCCAACAGTCGCCAAAACCTAGAGTATCTAATGTGGGTCTTCAAAGGTGTCTACCTTTGCACAAGATTACTCTTGGCAGAGTTGTAGATAGAAGGATAATGATGCTTCTACCTCGAGGGAGTTTAAGATATTTCAGAAGTCAAGAACAATGCTCATTGTTACGCAATTGTTACTCAATTTATACAATAATATAAAATAGACGTTATAGAAAATTGGCAATGCTGATTTTTTTTAAAGCAGCATGCTTCAAATGGGAATTATAAAAACATGAATAGACAAGTAATCATGGTTTTATCTCTATTATATGTACTAAACAGAGTACGTGAGCATAAATTGCTACTGAGAAGTAAAATGAAATAAACACTGTATATTATACATGATGCTGTATATTATAAATAAAAATTAGGAAATATTGTAAATGCATAATAATGATATAATTTATTTTATGTATACGCACAAAGTATCAGAGATATGACTGTTAACATTCACAATATTATACACACGAACGCGCTGTATAATATCTGCCCTGGCCCCAAAATTTCTCTCATATGCCATTCATGCTGTCGTTTTTTCCTGAGGGGAATTGGTACAATGACAGCTGGAGAAATGTGTAGCAAATGCATTGCCATTATAAATTTCAACTGTGAACTTTTTTGTTGCTGTAAAATTTTTATTCATTTATTTACATTTCTAAATTGAAATAAATTGAGTTAGTCTTAATAGGATTGTTCGTTCTGTTCAGACTACCAACTCCTCAATCTAACTTTACTTCGTTACCCTACTAGTTGTGAGTGACACAGTGTGTGCAAAAGAGTACTATTGTCGCCAGAGAAAACAAGAAGAGCTGTGTGTGTGGTTTTCTTAGTGAAGAACTCACTGACTCAGCCTGTGCCTCCTGTCTATCTCTCTTGCGCATCACTATCACATGTCCGTGTGCACTATTGTCCCTCACCTCTCTGCAGGTGTCAAACTGTGCCTACTGTTAATTAAATTTTCATGCGACATCCTGGCATTTCTTCAATGTGTTGGAAAATTGTTTGTGTGTAGATGTTAAATAGGCAAGGGGACAATGCACATCATTGTATCACTGTCTTTTTATTTCAGTATGCATTGAGTCACTCTTGTCTGATCTTCATTCAGTCATTTCCCTTTTTGCTCCCTGTAGCGCATAGAGTCCGCTCTTACTGTCGCAGTATTCATAAAGCCATACATAAGTAGGTAAAGAGAGAAGAACCATACAAGATCTTGACCATCCGTTAAAGTTATGGCTGTCATTCTCTGTAAGGTAAAAATAAATTGTAGCCAGATAATTGCTGTGATATTTTTAACTGTTTTCAGTATTTCAACATTTTTTATTTCATAGCATGATTTCTCTCAAAACCCCAGATGACATTCTGTAGAACTCAGGGTTTTACTGAAACCTGTTTGGGAAATATTGATCTGAAGACTGAAATAAATATTACAGGAAAAGAGATGAAAGAATAAAAAAAGCTGTCAAGGAATGGAGGAATGTGTTTGCAATACAAGGGCTCATAAAAAATGAAAAATAAACACAGTAAAATTAAAATTTATTGATGATGTTTGATCTGTGTGTTCTTGGTCATCTCTTACATCATGAGAAATATAAGAGATGACCAAGAACACACAGAGTTTGACTCATTTAACATCGGCGGGTACTAGATCCCGGAAATCAGATATGCTGACGACACAGTCCTCCTATCGACCAACCCAGAAGGACTTGAACAATTACTTCTGTCCACCAAAAAACACAGCGAGGCCCAGAATCTACACCTTAACACCAAGAAGACTAAAGTATTGACAACAGACAAAGTAAAGACCAAACCAGAAATTGAAATTGATAATGAAGAACTGGAAAGTGTTAATGAATTCGAATACTTAGGATCAATCATCAACAGCTCTGGCGACTGTGCAGTAGAAATTAAAAGAAGACTTGCAATTGCTTCACATAAACTAATACAGATGAAAAACCTATGGCAAGGCACAAGCAAAGAAACAAAGTTACAACTGATCAGAGCATGTATATTCCCAGTGGCAACATACGGCTGCGAGACTTGGACACTCAATAAAACAGTTGCAAAAAAGATTACATCATTTGAAATGAAATGCTACAGAAGGATGTTGAGAATACCCTGGACAGAAAAAAAAGACCAACAGAGAAGTACTGCACTCACTAAACGTACAGGAACATTGGCTCCTAAATACCATCGCAATAAGGAAGCTGAAATTTTTCGGTCATATAAAAAGACATAATAGCCTGGAAAAAACAGTGATGGAAGGCATGGTCCCTGGAAAAAGGGGAAGGGGTCGACCTAGACGACAGTGGACCCAGGACATCACAGAGAGTCTGAACTTGTCTTTGGCTGATGCAGGTCGACTTGCCCAGAATCGTGATGCGTTCAGAGCAGCTGTAATGGAGACAACATTCTGGAAAGAATACGTCACATGATGATGATGATGATGTTTGTAGACGTAATCATTAAAATGAGCTTGATAATTGAGAAAAAAACATATTAAAATGAGCTTGTTCACTGAGAAAAAAACAGAGTTGTCATGCTAATAATTATAAGATTAAGATTACATTACAAAACAAAGACAACATTAGACAGGAGGATTAAAATAAAAATGTAATGTCCTTTATGTTTAAGAAAGAAAAAATTCTGAGACTTATGAATAACAGTTTTTATTTGATCATGGTATTTAGCAAGACATTCCTACATATTTATTGTATTCAGCTAAACACACGTATGTATCCTTGAATCTGAACACCCGAAAACTGAAATATGCAGGAAATCAAATGTTTATTTAGCTGACTTTGGGCTACATTAGGGTGATTTTTTTTAAACACATTTTGGGTGACTTTCTAACACATTCTGGGTGACTGGCTATTTAACACATTAACTACCGCAAGCCGGTGGTACAGGCTTTTGAAATCCTATCATTTGGACTACGAGCCGCTCAGAGCGTCGATCTAATTTTAGTAATAAAGCGAATGAAAAATGTACTGAAACACTTTCTGATCTAGTTTGAAATTTTAAGTTGCTACCAGAAAACTAATTACCAAAGCATGGTTGTTGTAGAACACTAGAAAATTGATATTATGTTCATGTTTTTCAGCATTTTGAGTTAGTTACCAAATCGTGTAAAACTGTTTACCGTGGCAACTAGTGATAGGACCACAAAAAATGCTTGTACATCTCGTCTAACGGTTGAATAGGCTAGAAACTTGTTTCAACAATTGACTGATAGATCTAGCAATGAGGACAAGAGTGAAAACGGTGTGCACATTGATTGAAATGGGGATTTTGATAGAGATGGGGCGCGAGCAGTTATAAATGTGAAAATATTGCAAGTCCTCGGCCATCGGAGGTCCGTTAAATAGCAACAACCTCTATTAGAGTTACGAATGGTGCTTATTGTAATAGTACATTCATTTATCTTTAAACTGACATGTAATTCATAAAAATCTGTAAACAATTACGAAAACTACAGCTTACTTTGTGCAAACACCTACAGGATGAAAATGGGAATACAATTTTGTTCGGCCACAGTGTGTTTTTCAATTCGGTAGTTAATGTGTTAAGGCAACTTTTGTGCAACATCTGGAAACCCAAAAAAATCTGATTTCCAAAACATGGCTGTCCCCGAGCATTTCGGATTCAAGGATGCAGACCTGTATTGATATGGATGCTGACTTTTCCTGCATTTCTTATTTATCTTTCCATTTCAGCCCCCAGAAGCACAGGTTCTGAACTAGATCACTACAAGCCTAGGCAGTCTACTCCAGGTCTTTCCATGGCGTCTTTGTGTAATTGTTTCGGCTTCCATTTCTGCTATTTTTTTTTTTTTTTGGATCTTCTTCTATTAATAATTTAGTCTACTCTATGGGCTCCAAAACAAGGGCTGCCTTATGATGCTATCAGGTGACTTTAGTAACTTGTGTCCTATCTACCTCCATTTTTCTCAACAACTTGTTCCACTGGTTCAGGTCCTTTCCGTACAGGTCAACATTGATTACCTCATCACAATTTAGGTCTCATATGCTGCATAAGCCCTCATTATGAAAGTTTACAGTGTATTGTTTATTTTGCACTCATTTTATTATTATTTGTTTTTTTGGTTAGTTACGGTAAACAGTAAAAGCCTAATTTAAAAATTAGAAACCAACCCACCACAAAAATATTTATAGAATGTGCGATTCCTATATACACACATTGGGATTCTCGCTGGTGCTACGGCATTCATGCACTGTGCTGAGATTCTCCTTGTGTGATCTAAGGGAGGAGATCAGAGCACTGATGGAGTTGTCCGTGTGCAATGAAGATAGTCCTTAAAACCAAACTAAACCAAGTAATAGCCTATCAGCTGTAATTATGTTTTGCTGTTGTCATATTACTGACATACAAGGGTGAAAAACGTCACATAACACTTGCAAAATGTGGTAAACCTGCACCCGTACTCTGGCAAAACTACATAAACATACCTTAGGTCACAAGCAACTTTTCTCACATAATCCCAAAATCTGTCTACAACTGCATACTATCATAACACTTTCAACTTGCACTGTAACTTCACTGCAACAACAGCCAATGTAACCCTAATGCTATTTCTATACTTGAAAATACTGTAACGTCACTGTAAAAAAAAATTCCAACCTTGCCATAATACTCTTTCTTACAAGTGCACATGCCCCTTTTCCTCACCCTGGTTAAACCAATGATGTCCCTTTAAAAGAATATTCAACATCATGTCTGTATCATACTGGCACTGAGAATAATAAACACATTTTTTATATATTTTTAATGAAGTGAGGAGTACATGCTAAGCATCAGAACATCTGAATAAAGGTGGGTAAATAAGCATTGCACCATAAATGTCAAACAGCAAATTAACTTTAGCAACATCCGTGTCATTGGTCACCTTTTGTTCCACAGCCTAATTTTATTTTCAATACTGTCATGTAATCTTACTTGGTCATTCCCCTTCTACCGTGAGGTGTAGAGGTTTGGAAGAGAGAGAGCCAGACCATTCTATCAGCTGTCTTCTTCCTGGCCTGGTTCCATTCTAGTCCTCGGTCCTTCAAAGATTGTCTAATGTTGTCCTCCCAGCGGACTCTGGGTCGTCCTGGAGGTCTGGATCCCTGGCTCTTTGTTTCCCATGCTTGTCGTGGTAGCCGATCTTCTCCCATTCTGCAGACATGGCCAAACCATCTTAGTTGGGACTGTTTCTATTTGGGTCTGCAGCGGATGGGATTTTAGGCCTTGACGGATCGTCTGGTTGCGGACCATGTCTCTTCTTGTTACTTCAACCACTTTCCTCAGATACCTCATTTCTGAGGTTTGGATCTGGCTTTTGTGGGTTGTAGTCATTGCCCACGACTCGCATCCATATGTCAAGACTGGGACATAGGTGGAGCGGTATACAGCCATCTTCGTTTTCTTACCAACCTCTTTCTTGCTGAGGAATCCACGATTTATGGCCTGAAAAAGTCTCCCAGCCGCTGCTTTTCGAGTGGCCAACTCTTCTTTGATGCCTCCCTTTCGGTCTATTATAGCTCCGAGATATTTAAAGTGGTTGACCTGCTCCAGGACCTGTTCTCCCAACTTAATCTGATGTTTTCTTTCTTCTCGTGATATCACCATGGATTTTGTTTTAGAGCTGCTTATGACCATCCCTCTCTTCTCCAGCTCTTCCTTCCAGACTTGCAGGTTGGATTGGAGATGTGCCTCTGATTTAGCAATCAGGGCAACATCATCAGCAAATGCCAGCTCCAAAATATAAACCTGTCTCATCTTCCAGTACCCCACTGAATACTTTCTTGTTCTCTCCTTACATGCCTTGATGACATCGTCCATAAGGAGTATGAAGAGGTAAGGTGATAGGATATCACCTTGTCTTACACCACTGGTGGTCCTGAACTCTTCTGACTTATGGTTTGCTGTCCTCACATAATTTCTGCAAGACTTGTAGAAGCTCTGTATAGCATGAATCAGAGGTGCTGGAATATTCTTCCTTGCCAAAGTCCCAAAGTTTGCTCCAGGGGACCCTGTCAAACGCCTTTTCCAGATCTATGAAACAAAGATGGATCTCACTCTTATACTCAAGGGCCTTTTCACTCAGCTGTCTGAGTGTGAAGATTAGGTCTTGAGTGCTTCGGTTTGCTCGGAATCCGCACTGGACCTCATCCAATTGTGGCTCAGCTAGGCGTCGGAGTCTCTGCTCTAGGATTCTAGAGTAGATTTTACCAGGGACACTGAGAAGGGATATGCCTCTATGGTTTCCACATTGTCGATTGTCACCCTTTTTGAAAATTGGTGTTATGATGGCAATCTCCCAATCCTTTGGTATGGTCTTGTTGCACCATGCTGCCTGTAGGACCTTTAAGAGTAATAGGTCGCCTGATGCTCCCATGTACTTAACCATTTCTGGTGTTATACCATCATGCCCTGCTGCTTTGCCCATCTTGATTTTCTCTAGTGCTGCCCTCAGTTCTTCCATCTTTATGTCATCTTCACCATCATTGGTTTCCTCTTCTGTGTCAGTGGTTATCATTTCTGATGCTTCATCATGCTCACCATCCAGGAGTTCTGAGAAATATTCTTTCCATCTTTCCATTACTTCCTTCAGGGCAGTAAGCAATTTGCCTTGCTTGTCCTTTATAAATTTGAGAGGGCATTGTTTTTCTTTCCTCATGTTCTTTAGGGTCTTATAGAACAATTTCTGGTTTTCTTGTGCATCTTTTTCTAGCTTTTCCAAATTCTTCCCAGGACTTCTGTTTTGCTGCTAGCACTTTGTTCTTTGCTTCTGTTTTGAGTGTCACATATTCTCTATATTTTTCCATTTGTCCTGTTGTGTTTTTAGCTCCTAAGTATTGTTTCCATGCCATTTTCTTCTCTCTTATTTTCTCTTTGACTTCCTCTGTCCACCAAGGTGTCCTCTTTCTCTGGTTCCCAAGTCGGACTTCACCGCATGCTTCTGCAGCAGCTGTCTTTATGATATCCTTGAATTTATTCCAGAGGGTTTCCAAGTCATCAGGTCGTTCTTCTGTGTTGCTCACTGCTGTAGCAATAAGCCCCTGATATCTGGTCTTAATTTCTGGCTCTCTCAGCTTGTAGGTCCTAATGCTCATTTCCTGTCATGTAATCACCAAAAAAAAAAAAAAATCTAAAATATAAACAGTAAACAATGTCTACAAATGATATCTGAACAATAAAGCATGTATGCTGATATTTTTACAGCATTAACATATTATAATCTGACGTTTCACCAGTAAAACATGCCTAAAATATGTCCAGAGTAAAGAAAGTCCACTACTGACATGTCAGCAGTACACAAAGCCCACTACTGACATGTCAACAGTACACAAAGCCCACTACTGACCTGTCAACAGTACACAAAGTCCACTACTGACCTGGCAACAGGACACAAAGCCCACTACTGGCATGTCAACAGTAAACAAAGCCCACTACTGACATGTCAACAGTACACAAAGTTCACTATTGACATGTCAACAGTACAGAAAGCCCACTACTGACATGTCAGCAGTACACAAAGCCCACTACTGACATGTCAACAGTACACAAAGCCCACTACTGACCTGTCAACAGTACACAAAGTCCACTACTGACCTGGCAACAGGACACAAAGCCCACTACTGGCATGTCAACAGTAAACAAAGCCCACTACTGACATGTCAACAGTACACAAAGTTCACTATTGACATGTCAACAGTACAGAAAGCCCACTACTGACATGTCAACAGTACACAAAGCCCACTACTGACATGTCAACAGTACACAAAGCCCACTACTGATAAGTTAACAGTAAAGCACGTCTAAAATAACATGTCAACAGTAAAACATTTCTATAACTGATAAGAGCAAAAATAAAAAAAAATGTCTAAAGGATATGTCGACAGTAAAGCATTCCAACATTACTGCAATTTAACTGTAAGAAGCAAACCTGGCACAAATATAAAGTTGTGTATATGTCTAAAATGTCAACTGGCAGTTTTGTTTTTAAATAAACCTTTTATTTATCAGAATCATATCAAATAACTGGCACGTTAAGCGACAACACTGCCCCGTGTTAATCCTAGGGGTCTCTTGAGTATTTCTGTTTCTAAATAAACCTTTTATTTGTCAGAATCGTATCAAATAACTGGCAGGTTAAGCGACAACACTGTCTCTGTTAATCCTAGAGGTCTCTTGAGTAGTTTTGTTTTTAAATAAACCTTTTATTTTTCAGAATCATATCAAATAACTGGCAGGTTAAGCGACAACACTGCCCCGTGTTAATCCTAGGGGTCTCTGAGTATTTCTGTTTTTAAATAAACCTTTTATTTGTCAGAATCGTATCAAATAACTGGCAGGTTAAGCGACAACACTGTCTCGTGTTAATCCTAGGGGTCTCTTGAGTAGTTTTGTTTTTAAATAAACCTTTTATTTTTCAGAATCATATCAAATATTTGGCAGGTTAAGCGACAACACTGCCCTGTGTTGATCCTGGGGAATCTCTGAGTAGTTTTGTTTTTAAATAAACCTTTTATTTTTCAGAATCATATCAAATAACTGGCAGGTTAAGCGACAACACTGCCCCATGTTAATCCTAGGGGTCTCTTGAGTAGTTTTGTTTTTAAATAAACCTTTTATTTGTCAGAATCGTATCAAATAACTGGCAGGTTAAGTGACAACACTGTCCCGTGTTAATCCTAGGGGTCTCTTGAGTAGTTTTGTTTTTAAATAAACCTTTTATTTATCAGAATAATATCAAATAACTGGCAGGTTAAGCGACAACACTGTCCCGTGTTAATCCTAGGGGTCTCTGAGTATTTTTTTTTAAAAATAAACCTTTTATTTGTCAGAATCATATCAAATAACTGGCAGGTTAAGCGACAACACTGTCCCGTGTTAATCCTAGGGGTCTCTTGAGTAGTTTTGTTTTTAAATAAACCTTTTATTTTTCAGAATCATATCAAATAACTGGCAGGTTAAGCGACAACACTGCCCCGTGTTAATCCTAGGGGTCTCTGAGTATTTCTGTTTTTAAATAAACCTTTTATTTGTCAGAATCGTATCAAATAACTGGCAGGTTAAGCGACAACACTGTCTCGTGATAATCCTAGGGGTCTCTTGAGTAGTTTTGTTTTTAAATAAACCTTTTATTTTTCAGAATCATATCAAATATTTGGCAGGTTAAGCGACAACACTGCCCTGTGTTGATCCTGGGGAATCTCTGAGTAGTTTTGTTTTTAAATAAACCTTTTATTTTTCAGAATCATATCAAATAACTGGCAGGTTAAGCGACAACACTGCCCCATGTTAATCCTAGGGGTCTCTTGAGTAGTTTTGTTTTTAAATAAACCTTTTATTTGTCAGAATCGTATCAAATAACTGGCAGGTTAAGTGACAACACTGTCCCGTGTTAATCCTAGGGGTCTCTTGAGTAGTTTTGTTTTTAAATAAACCTTTTATTTATCAGAATAATATCAAATAACTGGCAGGTTAAGCGACAACACTGTCCCGTGTTAATCCTAGGGGTCTCTGAGTATTTTTTTTTTAAAATAAACCTTTTATTTATCAGAATAATATCAAATAACTGGCAGGTTAAGTGACAACACTGCCCTGTGTTGATCCTGGAGAATCTCTGAGTAGTTTTGTTTTTAAATAAACCTTTTTTTGTCAGAATTGTATCAAATTACTGGCAGGTTAAGCGACAACCATGTCCCATGTTAATCCTAGGGGTCTCTTGAGTAGTTTTGTTTTTAAATAAACCTTTTATTTGTCAGAATCATATCAAATAACTGGCAGGTTAAGCGACAACACTGCCCCATGTAGATCCTATGGGTCTCTGAGTAGTTTTGTTTTTAAATAAACCTTTTATTTGTCAGAATCGTATCAAATAACTGGCAGGTTAAGTGACAACACTGTCCCGTGTTAATCCTAGGGGTCTCTTGAGTAGTTTTGTTTTTAAATAAACCTTTTATTTGTCAGAATTGTATCAAATAACTGGCAGGTTAAGCGACAACACTGTCCTGTGTAGATCCTAGGTGTCTCTGAGTAGACAAAGAAAGAATATGACTGCTGCTCCATCAGACAAGTTGTAAAAGACGACTGATGTGAGTTTAGTGCTGACAGCCTCATCATGTACAACAAACTGCTACAGAAACCACAGCTGAAAAATTGTGTGCTATTGCATGTGCTTCCTCAAGGGGCCCATGCGCAGTGGTGGGTTCATAAGGAGCAAATAAAAGATTATGCTGATGGTTTTGAAACAACAATAGTAAGTGTTAAGCATTTATTAACTATTAAAGCAGCATGTCCCAAAATGAATTTAATTCAGCAATCATCTAATGTTCAGTCTGTTTCCTTGTGGCCAGGTAGGCTTTAATCTTTTCATTGCTTTCCACTTTCTTGATGAGATCCTGAAGTAAAGGATACCCGTCTGTAGTTAGAAGCTTGTGAAGGATAAGATTGTTGATCTGGTCATAGACAAAAATATCTGCCAAACTCAGCTGTTGAATGATTTAAAAAAAGGGATTCAGTTTAAGCTTAAAAAAAACAACAACAATAGTGGCAAAAAGAAAAAGAGAGACACAAATTTATATTACTAACAAAACATTGTATGTTCATTCCGTTAAACGACTCACTTCACATGTAACACAATTATACCAGCAGTTCCTTTTGCTGGTTATAATTATAGAGCATATAATCTACTGGTTATAGTTACTGTGGATTAGTGTTTCTGATTTTTCCCGACTTTAAATTTCCCGGGAGTCAGGAAGACTTTTTTATATTTCCTTGCACCCGGTGTAGCAGGCCAAAGTACACCCCTGGTACAGATTATACCCGGGGTTAATTTGGCCTAGGCCAGTTTATACTCCAGGTATAATCTCAATGACTTCATAAAACACTGGGCCAAAAAATACCCCCCTAATAACAAAAACAATAAAGTCGACATCTGTTGATTTCGAGTGAAAACTATACTCTGTAATGTAGCCTTTATCTGTTTAGTCTTAATATGGAAATTTAAATAAATCGATGTATATGTTTTACACATTGTACAAAAACCTTACGTACTCGTACAATGACTACGTTTAGTGTGCCACAGGATTCAGAAAAGTGAGTTGGTGGCAGGTAAAAAGGAAACAAATTAACAATTGTAAAATTCAAAACCAAAGAGCCTTTTACCTGTTTGATTCAAACACACATAAAACACAAAGGATAGCTCTTTGTACAGGAAGTTTTTTATTTTTATTTAAAAGATAACTTAAGTCAGTTCCTCAAAATATTATAAAGTAATGCAATGATGGGAATATACATCGATATACATCCATTATTTAGTTATTACATATATACGCAAATGTGCATCAATTATATTACAAGTATTATAAAATATACATGGGTTTTACATAGTATACAAATTAAGTAAAATATAATTATATGAAATCTTACTCATACAGCAGGAATTATTTCTAATGGCTTTGGCAAAGATGGTTTTAATATCTTCTCTTTAGCTAATGGCTAACTTACAGCACAGCATTAAATCACTTTATGTGACGTGCATGCTAGAATAATGAAGGACTTTATCCTCAGAACTTTAGTGCAGTTGTGACCAAATAACGTTTAAAGGTTCAATAATAAAACTCTCACAGCGACAATGTTTTCCTACTTAATTAGTTTTGCAGGTTCAATAGTTGCACATTTCAGATTTATGAGTTCTAGTCGCCTGGCCGCTAACTTTGACTTTGACTATCTATTAAATTTCCGGAACGACAGTAAGATGAATTCCATGGGAAGATCCATGTAGTAGTGTAAACATCAGACCAGAATTGACCCTAGTATTAAGTTGCATTGGAAACAAATGGAAGATAATTGTTTTTCTCAGGTGAAAGTGATGGACTAAAGATAAAAATATAGGTTGACATCAGGACGAATAGCCTCATCGTGTAGAACACATTGCCACAGAAACTTCCATTGCAGGAGCTTGTGAATGCTTGATGCATGCTTCCAACAATTGGGCCAACTACAGTGGTGGCTCCATACTTCAGAGCTAAAATATTTTTTCCCCAGATAGAATTAGAAAACTGAAAGATCAGAAAATATTGAGCGCTTATTTTGACCTGAACTGCATTGACTAACACTAACAGTGAATTGTTTCTTGCTTTTAACATGATTCATTCATGCAATAAACAAAATCCAATTGTAAACAAGTGAGAAAAGATGTGTGTTTCACAAATGTATTTCATTATAAGGTTTTTAAAAATAAAAATTATTTTCAAAATTTTCCACATCCCGTCCATTTTTTTCCCGGAAAATCAACAGATCAAAGTTGTTTTTTTTTTTTTTTTAATTCCTTGGAATTTCATCCCGGGAATTCCCAACCAGAAACCCTGCTGTGAATCCACTCTACAAGTTATAAATACTCAGCCTGCTCATTATTTTGTATTATCCCAAGGCCTGGTACTACTTTAACATGTACCTAAATTAGCGACACCACTACATCATCATCATCATCAGTTGCCATCTCCACAACGAAGGTTGGCTGTAATGGATCTCCAACGTCTTCTGTCTCTTGTCTTGGTGGTGCACTCTGATAGACTCTTTCCTGTCCATCTCTTGATGTTATCTTCCCACTTATAGCGCTGTCTTCCCCTTGCACGTTTGCCTTCAACTCTCCCTTCTGTTATGGTCTTCTGCTAGGTGTTATGCCTTTTTATGTGGCCAAAGTATTTTAGCTGCCGAACTTTGATCTCCCTCATTAGTTCTCTTTTCATACCTAGATTTTCTAAGACCTCCTTATTTGTTTTCATTTATTTCCATGAGATACGCCCCATTCTTCTATATATCCACATTTCAAGAGCCTCAATTCTTTCTTCCAAATGCTTATTCATCGTCCATGTTTCCGCACCATACAGAAATGCAGAATATATATAACACTTTATGATTCTCAGTTTTAATTTGTGAGATAACTGTTTAGATGTCAGTATATGTTTCATGTTGTTGAATGTAGCTTTGGCCATTCCTATTCTCTTCTTGATTTCTGTTTCACATCTGCCATCTTCTGTTATTATATGACCAAGATATTCATAGCTCTTGACTTGTTCCAGGATTTTCCTATTTACGCTTATCTTTATCTTTTTATGTCTATGTGTGATGAATAATTCCTTCCAGATCTTACTGTGGCAGTTTGCTCCCAATAAAGGTTACTGAGTATTCTTATATCTTTTCCATCAAAATCTATGTCTTCGAGGCATTCAATTATTTTCTCATGATGGACTCTGTCAAAAGCCTTCTTATAGTCAATGAAGCACATGTACATACTTTTTTGGACCTCTGTATATTTTTCTGCTAATATTCTTAGGCAAAAAATTGCCTCTCTTGTTCCACTGTTCTGTCTAAAACCAAACTGTTCTTCTTGGATTTCGCTGTCTACCTTACTTTTTATTCTTTCCTGTATGATTTTGAGCAGTATCTTAATTGCATGACTCATCAGGCTGATTGTTCTGAAGTCTGAACATTCTGTTGCATTTGGTTTTTTTGGCAATGTTATAAAAACTGATGTCTTCATGTCGTGTGGTATATATCCTGTATTGTATATATCGTTGCATAGATTTGTGATTGTATCTATACCAAAGCTCTCCAGAGCTTCTATCATTTCAATTTTTATGTTAACCATGCCTGCTGCTTTTCCTTTTTGTATCATATGTATGGCATTCTCTACTTCTGATCTGAGAATGTTTGGGCCTTCATTAGAATCTGGTGATGGTTTTTTACCTCTGTTGTCCTCAAATAGTTCTTTTACGTATTCTGCCCATCTGTTAGATATGTCTTTCTCATCAAGTAATATTACACCATTTTTGTTCTTGATACAGCTTCCTCCTTGTGCAAACCGCGACCTATTTGATAATTTCTTTATTTCTTCATGCATATCTCTTGTCATGTGCTTTGCTTCCAAGTCTTCTATTTCCTTGCATTTTGTTTCTATCCACCGTTCTTTTGCTTGTCTTCACATAGTACGTATGTCATTGTCTATTGTTTTATATTCTGGAGTGTTTTTTGCTTTCTTTCTATCTGCCATTTTATTCAAGATGTTATCTGTCATCCAAATGTGATTTTTCTTAGACTCCTGTTTAGGTAAATTTGCATTTGCTGATTGTATGCTTGTTTTTAAGCATTCCCATTTTGCGGTTACTTTTTCTTCTGGGTTTTCTCTTCTATACTGCTCCACGCTTTCTGTCAATAACTGTTGATATTTATTTTTGATGTTGATTAAATATTTCTGTTTTATATCTGGTTGTTTCAGCGCTGATATTTCTATCTGGGGTTCCTCCTGTCTTCTGTTTCCTGCTCTTTTCAGCTTTATATTTACTTTGATGACGACTGGATTGTGATCTGAATTTATGTCGGCGCCAGGATGTGTCTTTGCACTTGTGACACTGTTCTTAAATCTACGTTTTATCATGATATAGTCAATTTGATTTCTTGTTACATCTCCTGGGCTTTTCCATGTGTATAATTTCCTTGGGTGGTGTTCAAAAAAGGTGTTACATATGACCAGCTGGTTTTCTTCACAGAACTGGATGTCTGTCTCCTCTGTCATTTCTTGTCCCTAATCCATACTGTCCTACTATTTTCTTGTATTTTCCTTTTCCTACTTTTGCATTCGTATCACCCATTACTATCAACACATCTGTAGATTTGACTGGTTTAAGTGTGTGTTGTAGCTCTTCATAGTATTCTTCTATTTCTTCCTCGCTGTGATCTTTAGTTGGTGCATAAGTTTGTAAGATTGATATGTCGAATGGCTTTGCTCTCATCTTTAGTAATATCATTCTGTCATTGTGTGTCCAGTGTCCACATACATATTTTTCTAACTCCTTCTTTATCAACATTCCTACCCCTCTTTCATGTTTTTCTCCTCCTGAGTGTATAAGCGTGTACTGGTCTCTTTTTATGTAGCCTGTATCCAATAGTCTTGCCTCTGCAACTCCCAGTATATTGAGTTTCATGTCTGTTGCCTTTAATATAAGATTGTTAAGCTTTCCTTCTCGGTTTAGAGTTCTAACGTTCCATGTTCCTATTTTTAGGCTCCTCCTACTAGTTTTTAGGTGGTCTTTCTCAGAATGCTCCCTTTCAACAGAATTTGCATAAGCAAACACATAAGCAAATACAAAATTATTTACATACTTAGGGAGCATAGTTAACACCAGACAGAGGAACAAGCAAAGACATCAGTAACCAAGTTAATAAATCCACAACAGCCGCTGCCAGTCTAAACAACATCTAGAAATCTTCCCAGTACAGCACAAATACTAAATTAAAAATATATGAGAGTTGTATAATTTTGGGGACCCAAAGATGCAGCAATAGAGAATGCAGTCAGCGACCCATAGCTTGACTGCTTGAGTCAGGGTCAGCGAACCAGAGCTGACCAAGACCCTACTCCACCTCCAAGTGGTGGTCCTGGAAACAGGCTGCATCACTGCAGTCTGGCTGAGAGAGTAGGGATTGAAGAGGGAAGGCAAACCCGGTCCCAAAAAATGCCATGCTGAAGTCGGATGTATCGGCCGAAAGGCGCAGATATTGCAGCTCCGGTGTAAACTGACACAACACAACCAATGTCCTTTTTCAGGACGAACGAGGAAGAAGAAGTATACTTTTGTATGGTGCAGATTGCTAGAGAGTAGCAGTAAAGGAAATGTTCAAACTGTTCTCTTTCCACATAAGCCGCCTAAGGAAAATTCGTAACCCTTTCGCAACGACGGGCTTTTCATTCCCCATGACGACACCATTTTCAGCTTAGTTCGTTTCCCTTATTAACGACAGGATAATTGTAATTTTAGGGGTCATATTTTTAATTTGACTGTAAACAGTTTATCGTAAAAGGAAACCCATTAAAAGTATATTCTGAACCAGACTACACAAACTCTGAACCTGAATCTGGGTAATCTTTACATTTAGTGCCGTCGAGTATGTATAATATGTTTATTGAGTCAGCATTAGAATTAGGGTAACCCTAAACCTAACCTCTACCTTAACTCTCAATGGTACGAAAATACACATATTAAACATACTCGACGACACTAAAGGTAAAGATTACCAGAATCTCAGTAAAAAGAGTTGTCAGAATCATTCAAGTTGAATATATTCAACTCAAACAAGAATTTTCATGCTTTTTTTCCACAAGATGTTTATGGTTCGGCGGTACAGCAGCGTCCATGTTTGTGAACTTTCGCTTTTGTAAAATCACTATTATCAGTTCTACTGTATTCGCTAGCAGTAAAATATTTTGTTCGTTTCAAGCTTAGTGGCCAGATTTTTCAATGCTGAATCCGATTATGCCCAGCAATTGCTGATACAGTTGTAAACAGAAGAGTTCTGGTGCTTTTAAAATAGGACGTACGCCGTACATCATATTGGTGAATGGGAACGAGGTATCGCGCTACTTCCGGTACATACGCGATACGGCACAGCGACAAAAATTGTGAAGATTTATGCCGTATGGCGTATGTCATACTGGTGCTGAAAGGGTTAACATGTTCTGGCCGAATATCATTACCAACAAGAAATGCTAACTCTGAGCCATTAAGAGGATATGCGCAGCCACAAAATGGATAGACAATGGAATTGGCCACATGCTCGGAAGAGACCCTGACACCATCCCCAGAGGTGTCATGCTATGGACTCTAGAAGGAAGGCAAAAGAGAGGCTGACCTAAATAACTTGGTGAAGACTTGTTGAGGAAGCAGAGATGCAAAGCATGAACCAGAGTTGGTATACCACATGAAGGATGGCCTCCACTCCAACCGAGCAAAGCAGACATTTTGTTGCTGCCCTACAAGACGGCACCAGGTGTGATGGTCACTGCTTGCTTCGTCAGTCAGCAGCCAAGGGCTGAAGAAGAAGACTCATAAGCAATGTAGTAGGAGTGTGGGACACAAAGGAAAATATAATGTAATGTTTCTTTACAAGCATTAAGAAAACCTGCTGATAGCAATACAAGGCGGTCCTTGTTCTAGAAACCACGGGGTATGAGAGATTGAGTGAGACAAAAAAAAAACATACGAAGAAGAGAACTGGAGATGGACAAGAAAGGGATGAGGGAGACATGGAAGGGTCTTGAGCGGATGGCACAGGATGGGAGGACCTGACAATAATTTACTGAAGACCAATGCTCATTGTGGAGCTGAGAGGTAATGCTCATTGTGGAGCTGAGAGGTAATGAATGATGAATTTCACTTAGTGGGACATACTTTCTTTATTGCTTAAATAGTGTTGTCACTTATGTAGACACATGAAAATGTTGTGTCAGGACTTGGAAGTATATAGTATATAAACGGCACTGGCCAACTATACTGATAACGGGTGAAGTTAAGTCTTTTCTGCTAGTTAAAGTTACTGTCAGCCCATTCTATCACCAGTTACAAATTGCTAACTGCTATGATTATACTTACTGCATTTCCAACAAAGTAGCCAGTGCCAGATTCTGTCAGCAGTTTCTCAAAGAAGGCTAGATATTTTGGGACCTCCAGGTCTTGTACATTTTTAAACATTTCTGCCTGTTAGAAATAAAAAATAATTTAATTAAAGTCATTTAACAGCCTTAGCAGTAGAAAACTGCTACCTGTAACATTCAAAAACTACATTATTTTTTAAAACAAACATTACAGCAAATATCTGTAACAAGTTAATTACCATATTTCCCACCATATAAGATGTACTTTTCCTTCCAGAAATGTATTTTTTAAAATCATCCTGTGGCTTATATGTTGAGGTGCTATTATAAATAAGCATGTTGTTATCATTTATATTTAAACTTTTAGATGATTGAAATATTTTGGGTAGTGTAAAATATTTTTCTTTAAATAGGATAAAAGTAATTTTATCTGTTTAATCAATTAAAATAAGTTCCTGTAATGCAGGGTTTCTCAACCGGGGTTTCATGGAACTCTAGGGTTTCGCAATAGGTCACTAGGGGTTCCAAAACATTGTGAACTTTGCACGACAAACAATGTTAGCGCTCACAGTGGTAGGCAGTGACTGAGCAGCCACGTATAGCAGTGAGCAATAGGACCATGTTCACGCTTGCACAAACCATATTTCATTAGCATCTTGCAGAATATAAATTTGTAATAAGATTTTTAGGCCTACTTGGATAAGGTTTTAAAAAAATCAAGTAGAAATAAAAAAAAAAAGGAAAAACTGAAGTTTCTTCTACCTACACTACTGGCTTGCATTATAGTTGTTACCCTTTGTGGGGAGGGGAAACCACACAAACAGAGTAGGCTAATATGTTGTCCAAAATAAACAGATCCACATAAAAAATCATTCTCTACTCAAAACAGCACTGATAATTTTTATTGGATTGTTACTTTTACAACTTACTGATCATGCTAATGTACGGTGAGATGTAGATATAATAATTTTTATGCAAGGATTCCCTGAGACCTGAATATTATTTCAAGGGTTCCTCCAGGATAAAAAGGTTGAGAACCGCTGATCTAATGTATTATCACTATTGTCTAAACAAAAATTTAAATTATTGATACGTTTTATATGGCAAGAAATATGATATATCACATATTAAATATCCAAACTCTATACTTTAGGTTTTATGACTAATTCTGTAGTGATTTTGCATATAAGTATATGAGGAGAACTGCCGTAAGACGAGGGTAAAACAGTTGAATGGAAAAAAAACAGAAAAAAAAACACACACACACAAATAGTAATACATCTTACAAGGAGAAAGGACAAAAAAAACCTACGTTGCGGCCATTATGGCACATAAGGGAGTTTTTTTCTCTTATTTTTATAGTATCATGTTCTCTACTTAATTCTCATTTTCTTTCCCTCCTGTCTCTTGTTTGTCTGTCCCTGACGAAGGCCTTGTGGCCGCAACGTAGGTTTTTCTTGTCCTTCTCCTTGTAAGACATATTACTATTTGTGTGTGCGTTTTTTTTTTTTTCCATTCAACTAGTGATTTTGCACAGTGTCTTCATCATCATCAGTTGCCATCTCCACAACGGAGGTTGGCTGTAATGGATCTCCAACGTCTTCTGTCTCTTGTCTTGGTGGTACACTCTGATAGACTCTTTCCCGTCCATCTCTTGATGTTATCTTCCCACTTATAGCGCTGTCTTCCCCTTGCACGTTTACCTTCAACTCTCCCTTCTGTTATGGTCTTCTGCAAGGTGTTATGCCTTTTTATGTGGCCAAAGTATTTTAGCTGCCGAACTTTGACCTCTCTCATTAGTTCTCTTTTCATACCTAGATTTTCTAGGACCTCCTTATTTGTTTTCATCTCTTTCCATGAGATACGCCCCATTCTTCTATATATCCACATTTCAAGAGCCTCAATTCTTTCTTCCAAATGCTTATTCATCGTCCATGTTTCTGCACCATACAGAAATGCAGAATATATATAACACTTTATGATTCTCAGTTTTAATTTATGAGATAACTGTTTGGATGTCAGTATATGTTTCATGTTGTTGAATGTAGCTTTGGCCATTCCTATTCTCTTCTTGATTTCTGTTTCACATCTGCCATCTTCTGTTATTATATGACCAAGATATACGTCTTAGAATATTTTAAATATTAGTTAGCCTGTTTTTCCCCTTCTGTCATCACTTTTTCTTTTCAATGACCCCTTTTAAGCTATCATTTGTTACCCACCTATAACAGAACTATGTATCTTGTGACTTAAAAAGACTTAAACATACAGCATGGATGCTTTTACACTTTTCTTACTTTGTTATCTACAAGACTGCTCCTTACATTGTATTACATTTTACCATTACCATTGACTATACTACTTACTCATCAGAAAATTTGGCTGTTCAATACAAATGTCAAATTTTGTCTTACTATTTAGTTTAAACTTTTCACAGCACGACAAACACCCCAAAAAAAAAAAAAAAAAAAAAAAAAAAAAAAAACTACACTGTCACTGGCAATGATAAAGAGTTTATAGATACTAAAAGACAAAACCAAAGCAAATGTAAGCTAACATCATCATCATCAGCTACCATCTCTGCAATGAAGGTTGGTTGTAATGGATCTCCCACGTTTTCTGTCCCTTGATGGTGCACTCTAATAGGCTCTTTCCTGTCCATCTCTTGATGTTATCTTCCCACTTATAGCACTGTCTTCCTCTTGCACGTTTGCCTTCAACTCTTCCTTCTGTTATGATCTTCTGCAAGGTGTTATATCTTTTTATGTGGCCAAAATAATTTAGTTGCCTAATTTTGATCTCCTTCATTAATTCTCTTTTCATACCTAGGTTTTCTAGGACCTCCTGATTTGTTTTCTTCTCTTTCCAAGAGATGCATCCCATTCTTCTATATTTCCACATCTCGAGAGCCTCAATTCTTTCTTCCAATTACTTATTCATTGTCCGTGTTTCTACACCATACAGTAATGAAGAATATATATAGCATATGATGTTTCTCAGTTTTAATTTGTGAGTTACTTGTTTAGATGTTGGTGTTTGTCTCATGTTGTTGAATGTAGCTTTGGTCATTCCTATTCTCTTCTTGATATTTGTTTCACATCTGCCATCTTCTGTTATTATATGACCTAACAGGCAGAGGTAAAGAAGACAGCATACAATAGAAACGGGTACTAAAAACAACTTAGTCCCTGTGTCACACGAGGAATGAGATAGATTAATAATGATCATTTATTACTTCTGTAGAGGTAACAAAAATATTGTATTACACATCAGTATCATGTTTCAGTTGGTAAAACTGATTCAGGACAGTTATTATTTACACAAACTGAAACATTGTCAATAAAAACATTCACAGATCCAGGTATTAGACGACTACTAGTTTGGGGGTAGGAATTCAACAGCTGTGAAAATACAATTTTTAAATATTGCAAGAATGAAAAATAAAACTAAATAATTTATAAAAAACCATTTAGAACTAGTTACCTTTTTGGCCTCATCTTTTTCATGGACAACTTGGTGTACAGCAAACAAAAAATCAGTTGCTAGTTGAACAGCCTGGTCAATCTTAAGACCATCAAGATTTGTATTGCCATAAAAGCCTGTAAATGCATTGGTGAACAAAAGTGATGTAAGCTCTCAATTAAAACCTATTGGAATACTTTATTAATGATATTATGGCACACACTTAGAACATATGCATTTTACCAACATTCCCACACACATTACAAATGGAAAATTATTTGTATGATTATCTTTAGACTTTCTAGCAATAAGAAACAGACTTATTTGTAAATAATTAAAAAAAAATTTACTGCTGTTTTATAATTAACTCTTTGATTCTGGCATAATACTCACAGCCTTGCTCTGTTTACACATATGCTTCAGCAATGCTCACTGTGCTTGTTTATAGTTGTCAATAATAAACCCATAAATTCATCTATTTAATCTAGTCCATGTTTTAAAAACATAAAATGGCCTCCATTACTGTTCAAGCAACCAATCTAGGCATAACTAAATGGAAAGTGATTATGTTTTGATGTTATTATAATATTTTTCTGACTGATCATGTATTCGTATTTTTCTTTCTGATTGCCAGAGAACTATGCCAAGACAGTTCATAACTTGCACTCACCAAATTCTCTGGCCAGATAGGCTTGTATGGCACCACGCTGTGCATATCTTGTGCCATCAATTTCAAGAACTGGCAGTTGGCCAAATGGTGTATCTGGTGATTGAGAATGAAATTTATACTGAGAAATATAACAAATGACTACAGAAGCAAATGATAGAATTTCTCCAAGGGTCCACAGGCTACTGAATGTTGATTAAATTTAAACTTGTACAAATTTATCTATCACGGCTGTTTGTCAATGCACTTTTAGTTACCCGCGTTCGTTTCTGCTACCGTTCGGTCACGGGGTCAAATTCTTACCTGCGTTCGGGAATTCCAGTCCTATCGCACTAAACATTCTATAGGGGGTAATTAAACCATCGCTGCAAAGTTATCATTGGAAACTCTAGTTTTAAAGTGGCTTTTGGTGATTGTTAGTATGTTACTCTAAATTTCTGTTTAAAAACTAACATTGTACTATAATTACAACAGAAGATACGAGAGTTTGAAAAAGTGCAAAAAGTAATTATTTTTCCAGTTTTAATATTTTATCATTGTTACGCAATGACATTAACAGAATACAGAGACTGTACTCAATGTATACATTAATATAAAATAGATATGTTATAGAAAATGGACATAGCAGAAAATTTTTAGCAGCATACTTCAAATAGGAATTATCAAAAGATGAACTGACAAGTAATTAATCTTGGTTAAATCACATTCGATATGGGGTAATTAAACCTTCACTGCAAATATTATCATTGGAAACTCCAGTTTAAAAGTGGCTTTTGGTGATAGTTAGTATGTTACTCCAAGTTTCGGTTTAAAAACTAACATTGCACTACAATTACAACAGAAGATACGAAAGTCTGAAAAAGTGCAAAAAGTAATTATTTTTCCAGTTTTAATATTTCATCATTGTTACGCAATGACATTATTTGAATTCAGAAACTGTACTCAATGTATACATTAATATAAAATAGATATGTTATAGAAAAATTTTAGCAGCATGCTTCAAATAGGAATTATTAAAAGATGAACTGACAAGTAATTAACCTTGGTTAAAATTTCTATTACTTGTACTATACAGAGTGCGTAGGCATAAACTAATACTGATATTTTGTTTTTAAAAGTAACACTGTTGATGCTGTACATTGTAAATAAAAATGTGAAAATATTATGTTAAAACAAAACAATGATATAATTTTATGATAAAATAATGATAAAATTATATGTATAAGCACAAAATATCAGAGATATGACAATTACCATTCACAATATTATATACACAAACATGGTGAATATACATAAATCTGCCCTGGCCCCCAAATTTCTCATACATATCATTTACGCTTTCGTTTTTTCCTGGGGGGAATTTGTAAATTGACAGATGGAGAAATTTGAAGCAAAAGCGTTTCCGTTATAAATTTCAACTCTGAACTTATGTTTCTATTACAGCATGCTCGTCTTTCAATCTTAGATAATGTTGAATATACAAATTCTCCACCTTGTTCTCCATGCATGCCCATTCCATAGCCATGAGTTCTGATGCAGTTTGAGCATAGTTTTTTTTAATACACGCTGTTTAGGAATTGTCCTATTGGGGAAGAGCTTTTTGAACAAAATCATGTATGTCTGTATTGATGTTTGTAATAATGAGGCTGATTCTTGACATATAGATTTGCTGTGAGAAATGTTGTGTAATTTCTCAAAAGCTCAACTGAGAGAGTTTAACTGTTCTCTAACAATAAGAGCCCACAAACAAAACCACATAAATCGTTAAAACTTACCAATGGCGTCTCTACCCCTTGTCCATCATCTCCCACAAACTTTTTCATGTCCACACACATGCACCCATTCATGCCTAATCTCTCTTGTCAATATTTTTCCTGCCCCTTCATGCTTCTGTTTTTGTCATCTCTGACCTATGACATTGACTACCCTACATTAACGCTGCGCTCTGCAAAGATGAAATTAGGTGGAGAAAATCTTTAAGATCTTAAAGATATTTAATTATAAAGTCCGTTACCCTCGGTAATATTTTCCTCAAATGATGATGCTGTTTTGTAACGGCTGCTATAAAGCAAATAATAAGAAAAAAGCGATGAAAATCCAAAGAGCGATAGTATTTTGCAGGAAGTTATTTTCTAGCTAATTACTTTAGTCCTGCAATTATTAGGAATGGGCTTAAACTGGTTTACATGTCACGCTTTTTCACGCCAAAGTCAGCTGATATTTCCCACCAACGTAAACGATCCCATGTTCGCCTGTTAACAAGATTTATTGCCTTCAGGTCAGGAGAAAGGGCGTGAAACTAAAGTAGCGACTTTTTAGAAGGCACAAATAGCCGTGCTATGCGCAAGTTGTAAAGTTACAAACATACTTGGTTTTTCTGCTTGCCAGGCCTCCTGTGTGAGTCGTACATCCTCATATTTCTGTCCAGCAGCTACTAGAATCAAGCGAGGCACCTCTGCACGACCTCTGGAATCGAAGTAGATCAGTTTTATATTCTTGGGGGCCATGCTGTTTCTAAAAGTTTAATGAAACAAAAAATCCACATAGACTATAGATTCATAAATTGTTCTGTATGTACAGATATAAAAGTTCACTTGCTTTGCACTCACATCTTAAAGCTGTTCTAGAATATTCTTTTCAGTTAGTCATGTTCAATCTCTAATGTTATCAACTATAATTTTTGCTGCCTTCTAGTTTGGCATGATCAGAATGCCAAAATAAGCAATTGATTTTAGTTGCTAGTTGTCCATGAATTCTTTATATTGTGCAGTCAGGCCATAGTTCTATGGTTCTAAACATTTTCTTTTACAAATTTTACCAGCTCATTGTTCAGCTGGTCACGAATGCAGAAATTAAGGCAGCTTCTCAATGTGTCGTACTAATTTTATGATGATCTAGAGAGCTAGTTTCAGTGGGTTATTTTTTTTTTTTTTAATGAAAGAAATATTGCGTTTAACCCATGATGGGTTAAGGAGCCGCGGTAGCATAGTGGTTAGTGCACTGGCTTCCTAGCGCAGTGGTCTATGGTTCGATCCCCAGATGAGGTGGGATTTTTTAGGCCACAAACGGCTCCTGGGTCGACCCAGCCCCAAATGGGTACCAGAGCAACTCTGGGAAGGTTAAGGCGGCCGACGTGATGCCGACCACATCACCCCTAGTGTGCCGACGGTCAAGATAATATGGGCCTAACACCATATTCCCAATATGCCTCAATGGGCATGTAACGGGTTCCTTTACCTTTACCATGATGGGTTATAATTATTTCTCTAGGTTTGTCTATTCTCAGCACTTGTTCTATGGTTATGGGTGAACTGAATGCCTGTAAATAATCTGATTTTGGCATTCTTTATTGTTCATAAGGATAAGGTAGTCCTATGGCAGATTCTGCTGTAAAAAAGTGAAGTGTTAAGAGACTTCACTATACTGGGTCCAGCACCGAAAGTTGGGGTGACCAGTTCCCTTCCTCACTGCCATTTCCTTCCCTAAGAGCAAAGTCATCATCATAACTCTCCACTCCCAAAGGAGCATAGGCCTTCAACAAACACATGCCAAGTCCTCCTGTCACGTGCCATCATCTCAAGTTCTTTCCACGTTCTCCTCATCATTTTCACCTCTGTTTCCAGCTCTCTTCTCCATGTGCTTCTTGGTCTACCTCTGCCTCTCTTGCCCTGGGGGTTCCAGAACAAGGACTGCCTTGTAATGCTATCAACAGGTTTCCTCAGTGTGTGTCCTATCCATCGCCATCATCTTCTTCTCATCTCTTGTTCCACTGGCACTTGTCTAGTTCTTGTCATCAGTTCCACGTTGGTAACCTTGTCATACCATTTTAATCCCTCTATTCTACGCAAGCACCCATTAATGAAAGTCTGTAGCTTTTTGGTTGTTGTCTTTGTTGTTCTCCATGTCTCAGAGCCATACAATAGGACTGACTTCACATTTGAGTTGAAGATTCTTATTTTTGTGTTGGATCCAATTTCTCTTGATCTCCATATATTTCCCAATGCAATGAAAGCTCCTCTTGCTTTTTGTATTCTTATTTTGATATCGCTGTCTGTCCCTCCAACTTTGTCTATATTACTGCCAAGATATGTGTACGATTCTACATCTTGTATTGGTGTTTCTTCAAGTTCAACCCTGTTATCATTACCTGCATTTATTCTCATTATTTTTGTCTTTTCCCTGTGTATTTTCAGACCCAATTGCTGTGACCTCTCATCGAGTGTTTTCAATTTGTCCTGCATCTGATTACGGTTATGGGACAGAAGAGCCAAGTCATCAGCAAAATCCAGATCATCCAACTGCTTAGTCAGAGTCCACTGGATTCCATTTCTGTTGTGTGTTGTCGATGATCTCATAACCCAGTCTATTGCTAGTAAGAAAAGAAATGGGGACAAGAGGCATCCCTGTCGCACTCCTGTTCTTATCTCAAACGGTTCTGTAAACTCTCCTTCGTGAAGAACTCTGCATGTCATGTCTTCATATGTTTTCTTTATTAAATTAATGATCTTCAGGGGAACTCCATAATGCCTCATCAATTTCCAAAGTGATTCTCTGTCTACACTGTCAAATGCCTTTTCGTAGTCCACAAATCCGATGTATAGTGGTGAATTCCATTCCAGATTTTGTTCAACTATTATTCTCAAAGTGGCTATCTGGTCTGTACATGATCTGTTTTGTCGAAAACCTGCTTGTTCATCTCTCAATTTCTTGTCTATGGACTCTTTTAATCTCTCAAGGATAATCCTGTTTAATACTTTTCCTGGCACTGATAGTAACATTATTCCTCTATAATTTGTGCACTCTTGTAAATTTCCCTTCTTAGGCAACTTAACCAGATATCCTTCCTTCCATTCTGCTGGTATCTCCTCCTTTTCCCAGACTTTACCAAGTAATTTATATAACATCTCTGAAGCCGTGTCGATATCTGCTTTTATGGCCTCTGCTGGAATGCCATCAGGTCCAGCCGCTTTTCCATCTCTTAGAAGCTTTATGGCTTTCTTTATTTCTTCCTTCGTTGGTCTTTCACCATTAATTTGTAGCTCTTCTTCTGCTGGCTGGATGTCCGGGGGGTTTTTCGGAGCTGGTCTATTGAGAAGGTCACCAAAATATTCTGTCCACCTCTTCATTTGCTCCTGTATATTGCTGAGCAGTTTCCCATTCTTGTCTTTTATGAGGCAACTTGTTTGTTTGTATTTCCCTGTTAGCTTCTTTGTGCTGCTATACAGTTCTCTCATATTTCCTTTGGCTGCAGCATCTTCTGCCTCTCTTGCCAACTCCTCAATATACTTCCTCTTGTCTGTTTTGATACTTCTTGGTTTGCTTCTGTGTACACTTCTTGAGCCTTGGCTTTGGAACTTCTGGTTTTGCTTGTGTTTAAATCTGCTTTCTTGTTTTTTCTGTCTTTTATCTTATGATGGTTTCTGTTGTTATCCATGCTTTTTGTTGTCTTTCCCTTTTCCCCAGTATTTCTTCACATGTCTCATTCCATACAGTTTTGACCCGCTGCCAATAGTCTTCTGTATTCTCTACATCTTCCAGCTGTTGGATCACTTGGACTTTGTTGGATACTGTAGCAAAGTTGATTTTGCTGGGGAAGTTATGATGGTATCCTAAAAGAATGAAAAGGTGTCTGCTTTAACCGTGTGAGGTCAAGCACATGTAGGCCTCTGACTCTATAAATGATGATGATGAATTATGTGCAGAGAACCTAACGCTACCTCCCTAGGTCTCACACGGTCACTATTCTGGCTCTAGTGTATGGTGTATGGTGTACCTAGTGTCTAGGGGAGAAATGAAATGATGGTACACAACAGTCAAACACTTTAAGTTTCTATAAAGAAGATAATAAAACTAGCAGTTAAGTTTTTCTTTGAACAAATCTTCTTTACAATTTATTTTGCCTGTCCATTCATAGCTTGTGGACAGGTCTTTGAAAATAAGGACAAGATAGTTTACAGAAAAGAACAATTAAAATTTTGGGACAATTTGCCCAATAACTAAAAAGTTATTATGTATTAATATATATGTCTTTCCTGTAGGAAATATTAAAAGAATTCACTTTATTCACATAAAGGGAGAGTCACTGTATATGAGGGCTGTAGTTCATCCTACCCCCATAAACGTCCTGTGTATTGTTTTGAAACACAAGAAAATGTCAGAGATGCCCCAGATGTCTAACTCATCACCTGGGAGTCCTTGTTGTAAGATATTTCAATGTGTAGTTGCAGAAAGTTTCAATTTCACCACTCGCCAAAGCTCCTATTGTTATCTTCGACAGCATATAAGACTGGTTGGAGACTGGTTGGCGTTTATTAGTACTCAGCAGGTTTCCTTTCACCAGCCGGCAACAGGAACATAGACCCTCTGCAACAAAAGGACACCCTGGCCTTTTACATCTGGTCACTTATTCTAACACTTAATTTCCTATGTGGGTATGGGGTCAGCCTCGCGTGCCTTACAAATGCACTAGCCCCGAATTGTACAGGACTCCCACCTTGCTGTGACCACACCTCAGGTCCTTATAGCTGATACGCCACTGTACGTTCACATACTTTTCCTCAATACAATAATGTGGGGTAACCACATTTCCTTTGATATTCTCTTCTGTTCTTTTTAAAATATAATTGCTTCAGGCATGTTAAACAGTGTTCATTGAACACAGAGGCTTACTAATCTATTCTAATACAATAATATGACAACATAATCATAACAACATACATCAGTTAGATACCGTTTAATGTGAGGACTCAACAATGTCTGCTCCCGGCATGTCCTTCACTTTTTCCCAATAGCAGTATCTAACTTTTTAGTTGGACCAAACATATTAAATTTCATAAAATATCCTTACCACAATCAAGAAATATATAAACAAATGACGCTGACTTTGTGAAGAAATGGCCTCAGCTTCCTCCGAACTGCACAGACTGTGAATTTTATTCTTTATTTAAGTTTAGAATTAACACAGCTGTTTCTCAGCGTATCTGAATAAAATTTTTAGTTCAACTGCCAATGAATAGTCAAAGCCTTTTGCTAATATTTACTAGCACTGGCCAATCGAAACGTTCGACTACTTGAATTCAAAAGCAGTTTGAATGAACAACCAAAATAATTTCGAATAATTTCTGTGTCTGGTGGTCGATTGGCCAGTCTGCTTTTGTCATGCCCAATACAAAAAGATGTTTCGTTTAGGATTACATTTTTCCTACCACTCCCCTTTTCAGTCATACTCTTTTTACTCAAGCGAATCTGAATGTACCTCCCTGCCTCTTTTCCAAACTCGCATCCCCCTAACGTTACAAAAAAAACATAAGCAGGAACGCCAGTCTGTCTGGTCGAGTGTCGGTAGATATTAGTATTTCTTCAATAACGTATCTAATTCTGGGACTATCATATTATTTAAAGTACATTCTTGTTCAGCGAACTCTACGTCATACTACCATATAATTTTTATGGGGAACTTCATAATGGTTTAAAATTTCCAATTTCTGTCATAGTCACTCGTCAAATAAAATTTTGCACAAGTCCGCCATCTTTCCTCTCCTTCATCTCGCTAGCATGTATTTTTCAAATAACTAACTTGTTTTAGTTACGTCAGAAATGCTACCACTAGGAGGGAAATAAAATTGTCTGCGTGTTTCTGCCTTGGCTGGCTTTCCCACAGCGTGTGTATATGCGTTGTAGACTGTGTCAGCGAAGCGGGGTGTTGACGGGGCGGGTTAAGAATTGGCGTTAATAATTAGTATTGTATCGCGTAATACTACCAAACAATGTAAGAATTACTACTAAAGTGTGCGTTAAAGTTGACAGAAAGCATTAATTCAGATAGTTATTTTGCGGCACGCTTCCGCTAATCGTTAATTATAAGGCTAGACTACAAAGTGTATGCAGCAGATCGGGCAAATGTTAAATATTAGTAGTGTTTCTCGAAAACAAAACTAAAAGCGTGTCAGACTATTACTGTGAAATCGTTCTATAGGCTTAGCACTGTGCAAAAAGCAGCGCTGCTGGCGTCGAAGATGCCAACCGTCAGACACATGCGGGCTAATGTATTTATTATCGTTTTATGCCTAAATCTTACTGAACTGAGCGTTTATTCTCGCAGATTTTGCTACAGATACTGTGACCGCAAATTTGTCTCTTGATTTCTTAGATGTCCTACATTAAATTGTTGTCTATAATTTTGCATTGTTGCATATCTCTTGAGTTTCATTTTTGCTCTGGCTATCAGAAGGTGGTGATCTGATGCCACATCTGCTCCTCTATATACCTTTACATCCTGCAATGATGATCTAAACTTCTTGTTTACGCATATATGATCAATCTGATTTTCTGTTCTATGGTCTGGTGATATCCATGTTGCCTTGTGTATTCTCTTATGTGGAAACATGCTTCCTCCTATAGCCAGTTGATTTGAAGCAGAGAAGTTTGAGAATAGTTCCCCATTTTCATTCATTATTCCTAGACAATGTTTTCCCATGACTTCTTCAAATCCGGTATTGACTGTACCTATCTTTGCATTCATGTCACCCATCAAAATTGTGATGTCTCTTCTTTTTACTTTATCCATAATTTCCTGTAGTCTTGTATAAAATGCTTCTTTCACCGACTCTTCTTTGTCATTAGTTGGTGCATAACATTGGATGACATTTACATGTATTTTCTTTTTAGCTGTTTTAAAAGTGGCTGTTATTATTCTGGGTCCAACAGCTTCCCATTCAATGAGTGCTTTCTGTGCTTCTTTAGATAACATAAGAGCTACCCCTTCACTGTGGTGTGAACTTTCGTCTTCATGTCCTGAGGACAGCACCAATTCACCTGTGATGAGTTTCTTCCTGTCTACTTTGTTTCACACATTCCCAGAACCTCGATTTTATATTCCCTCATTTCTGCTGCTACTTGTGCCCCTTTTACTTGTTCGTTTAATGTCCGAACATTCCAGGTGCCAAATCTGGAAGTTCTCCTAGAAGAAAGAAGGTTAGTCAGGAACACAGACTCCTTTCGGCTTTCTCTGTGTTGCATCATATGCCTCCCTGCGAGAGGACCTTCCCCTGTCTTGGATGGCTGTTTTATTTTCCTTATTTGACTTGTCCATATTTGTTGAAATTTTTGTGGTTTAAATTTTTTACAGGATGGGGTAACCAGCAAAGTAAGGTACCAATTTACAGCTAGGTAGACTGGAGCATCTTGATACCATGAATTGAACCCAGCAACTTTGCCATGAGAGACCAGTTCTCTAACCACTATTTCAGTCGGACATTCTATTGTTCGTACTTCCTACATTTTAGTTGGAAACGCTCTATATTATTGTCTTGTAGACATTCTCCTCAGTAATGTTCTTCTATTCTAAAATAACATACTCCCAGTTGTAATCTAAGTAGTTTTTTATTGCTGGGAACTTTAAGTTCGCTAGATACTTGACCAACTATATCCTAATTATAGCCCATCAGAAGTTCAAATGAATAATTTTCTTCAAGAATAATAATAAAAAGTAATCTAGTCTTAGTTCGTTTTTTTTTCTGTAGTTCTAATGCTAGGACTTCTAAAGCCACCTCCAAAGTAACCATTGATGTTGCTCTGATTGCACCTGTTTATGTACACATTGCTTGGTGCAGAATTCCATCTAATATAACCTTGTTACTATGTGCTGCAAAGTCGTATACTATGCTTCCATAATCAAATTATTAGACATTTCATCATGGCAGAACGGCCCTTATTTCGGTTACCACCCTGCCTAGACATAAATAACGTCGAATCAGACACATTTCGTAAATGGAGACGACAGTTAGAACTATACATGCATGCAATAGAGGTGGCCACTAAACCTGATTCTGTTCGGGCGGCCATCATTCTACACTGTGCTGGATCTCAAGCTGTCGAAGTTTTTGATCAACTGGCAGAGGAAGGAGACCAGTCTAACCCTACTAAAATTCTCGATTTGCTCCAGAACCATTGTAGCTCACGAAGCAATGAAGTATTACATACGTTCAGATTCTGGAACACACCTCTTCAAGATCCTTTTAATTCCTTTTTGACTGAACTGAGAACTAAGGCAGACTTATGCAACTTTAACGACAAGGATCGTATGATAAGAGACAAAATTGTCTTTACTGTTAACAAAAGGTTACAGGAGAAACTCTTGAGAGAAGCTGACCTTGATCTAAAGAAAGCCATTCACATATGCAGAGTCTTCGAGCAAACTGGAAACGACATAAGAGAGATGAGTAATACAGTTCAACCTTCTGAAGCAAGGGTTGAAAAGGTACAGAAAAAATCACTCAACCATAAACCTCCCAAGAGAGACACTGGGCATACTGGTAAAGCCTGTCATTACTGTGGACAGAAACATCTATTGATTAAGAAAAAGTGTCCTGCATGGGGGAAGTTTTGCTCAAACTGTGGGGGAAGAAACCATTTCAAAATTAAATGCAAGAAAGTTCATACTGTTCACTCAGAGCCAGTGGAAGATTCTGAAGTTTTCCTTAATTGTGTGAAGTCTAGCAAAGCTTGTACATCTGCACAACTCATTATCAATGGGAAAATGGTAAAATTTCAGCTAGACACAGCTGCTGATGTGAATACAATATGTCAACGCTTTGTGATGCAAGAACAATTGTTACCCACTTGTGGTGAAGTGGGATGTTATAAATATTTATAGGGGACTTAGTGTGCTGACTGAGATCAGCTGTGAAGGTATCTATATCTATTAAGAGTAGTGTATTATAGATAACCTTACTTGCTACCACATATCTATATATCTCAGTCAGAATTATTCTGGACTAGTGTGATGACTACGTTGTATGTCTAGGGTATGTGTATGATGAAGTGTAAGTCACAACAACAGACAGATAAACAATTAAATTTAATCCACTACTCTTGACAACACTGTGACACTCACATACATATAACACTCTATAAGGATATCTTAAAAGAGTCACTGATAACTTTTCAAATAACAATATGTATTCATTACTGGCATGAATGAATATGTGTCCTGATTCAACTACAAAGGGAACCAGGAATCACAAGCAATTTAAATTACAAGTATATGTACAGAATTTATCAATATGAATATTGTAGTGACATATATTATTAAAAATATCCTATGTGTGTCAGTTGTGTAGTGGTAATATGAGGTAATACTGGTTTTGTTTTGTTCAAGCTCTGTTGGTATTTGTCATCATGACTTCAATAGTTTGTCTTTAGGGACTAGTATTGGAGATGTTCTCAGTTCCTGATATTAAGACAATTAAATTCCCCTCTGAATGTTATTTTTACAAAGTCATTTCAAGATGAGGGGACATAATGTTGAGCTCAGCTGGCCAAATCTGCTTATCTTGCGTGATGGTGGCAGGAAAGGACTCCTCTGCTCGAATTCTCCCCTGGGCTCTGGAGACACCTCACTGATAGCTAAAAAGACCAAGGAGTCTGCTGTCCGACTCTGGATTCAGCAAAGCTCTGACCAGGTGCTGCTCAATACCATCAAGACCACGGTCCCTGAAATCAAGAAGGATGTACCTTCTACTTCATAACTAACTTATACTCTAGTTATACACTGAGCACAATACAACACAAACATTGAGTTCAGAGCGTTAGGCCAACTGTCAGCTTCATCTGAAATACTTTATACCAGCATTACCCTCCTTAATGGTTACCACGCCTCTGCACTTCCAGCATTACTTCTTTCTAGTCAATCATCCAGGTGTCAGTGTACTATTTGGCCATTCTATGCCGTTTTACTTTCCTCCGACACCCTCTGTTCAGGCTGGAGCATTATAGGCTTTACCTCACGTTTGCCACTGAACTACACATATATATACAGGCATAAATTAACAATTCACATTCAATTTTTCATTAAAAGATACTGAATGGTTCAAGCTTACCACAATTTCATGGAAATAAACACAGATACGTTGATTAGCAATGAATTCTGGCACAAATTCCCATCTGCTTATGTTCCAGACTTTTATTTAACACAAATATGAGCTGGCTTCAACGCACTGTTGCTTTATCAAGATTATTTGCACTAGTGGTCTCGAACTAACGCTCCTAAGTGAGTATATCAGCGAGTCTAGCCAATGAGGCCCCGTTTTGACAAGTGTTTGAAAAAATGTTACCTTTCCCCGTCTCCCCTAACAACGAAAGATAGTATTTATAGCCCGACCAATCGTGGTTCGTCTTTCATTTGTTGCGCTCCAATCAATTTGGAGTTTACATGGTAGGCTATTTCTGTAACGTAAGATTTTTTTCAAACACGTTAAAAAAAAATTTTATGAGCAGAAATGATTCCATGTTGTCAGGCATCCCCACTATTTTATTTTGGGTATAATTTATTAATTCCTGGACTATTTGCATAAGGAACCCAAAACGTTAACGTTACAATTTGCATACGCAGTAGAAAACAAGGGGATTTCGAGTGCAGTCATTGTGACAGCACTGTTCTTTACCATTCTTCTTCCTTTATTTATTTTATTTGTTAGGCTTCATATTTACTTGATAATTTATATATGTGGATTAGAATATTCCACGACACCACTAAACAGAGGCTTGTTATGTGGAATGGTACTAAGATGACTCCACTGGGAGAAGTTCTATTAACTGCTGAGAATCCTAAGACTGGGACAAAACACAATATAAGGTTCACTGTTGTGAAAAATAAATTCACGTTTGCTGGGCAACAACACACTGCAGGATCTACAGTTTGTGACAGTCAACACAAACAAATTTATTGCTAAGGTGGCTACTGACAGTTCAGAAAATGATCATAACTCTGATAACCATCTAGGTGTCCTGGGTGAAGCTGTGTTGCATATTGATCCTAATATTCGTCCAAAAGCACTGCCGTGCAGGAAAATACCATTTTCACTTAAGAGCAAGGTAAAGTCAGAGCTTCAAAATCTAATGAACAGAGGTATATTAATACCAGTAGAGGAACCGACTGAATGGGTTAACCAAATGGCTGTTGTTGAAAAATCTGATGGTTCCTTAAGAATATGTATTGATCCTAGACCCCTGAATGAGGCGTTGCAGAGAGAGCATTACAGATTACCAACTTTGGATGATGTATTGCCTGAACTCAATAATGCCAAGATTTTCACAAAGCTGGATATCAAGGAAGAATTCTGGCATATCAAACTTGATGAGAAGTCTAGTAAACTTACAACAATGATTACACCTTATGGTAGGTTCAGATGGTCTAGACTACCATTTGGGTTGAATGTAAGCAGTGAAATTTTCCAGAGGCATCTAGCACAAGCTCTTGAAGGTCTTCATGGTTGCATAAATGTTGCTGATGACATAGTTATTGCAGGTTGTGGATCAAGCAGACAACAAGCAATTAAGGACCATGATCTGAAACTTAAAGCACTGAAACACAGGTGTAAAGAGAAAGGTATTAAACTGAATGACGGTAAAGCTCAAGAGAAGAAAGAAGAAATTACCTTCATGTGTCACCTTATTACTGCTCGAGGTGTTGAACCAGACAAGAAAAAGGTTGAGACAATACTAAACATGCCCGTTCCTAAGGACTGTCATGAGGTTCGCAGATTTTGCGGCATGATACAGTATCTAGCGAAGTTTCTCAACAATCTTTCAGAAGTTCTTCATCCAATAAGAGAACTTACCCATAAGGATACTCCCTTTATCTGGTCTGCTGAATGTGATCAAGCTTTCAAGAGAGTCAAGAAACTGATTACTTCTACTCCAGTACTCGCATACTATGATCCTGATGAATCTTTGTGTATTCAAGTTGATAGTAGCAGCTATGGACTTGGGGCTGTCCTCCTACAAAATGGTCAGCCAATAGAGTTTGCTTCTAGAGCTCTAACTGAAACAGAACAACACTGGGCTCAAATTGAGAAGGAGCTCTTAGCTGTTGTATACGGTCTGGAACGCTTT
The DNA here is from genome assembly GCA_024509875.1 of Oreohelix idahoensis. Classification (NCBI taxonomy): domain Eukaryota; kingdom Metazoa; phylum Mollusca; class Gastropoda; order Stylommatophora; family Oreohelicidae; genus Oreohelix; species Oreohelix idahoensis. The sequence continues at coordinate 51,515 of JAMPIV010017614.1, forward strand.
GACCAGTACACTTATGGAAGGAAAGTTACAGTCATCAACGACCATAAACCTTTGGCAGCCATCGTTAAGAAACCTCTGAGTCAAATTCCTCGAAGACTGCAGAATTTACTGATGCGCAGCCATCGATATGACTTTGAATTCCAATGGGTACAAGGTTCCGATCTTCTTATAGCCGACACACTGTCCAGAGCTTGTATTCATAATGTCACATTGGATTCCTTAGCTGATAGAGAGAGCAATGCAGGAGCTGATGCACCTGTAAGATTACCTGAAATACCAGATGTGATTGTGGTGAAGTGGGATGTTATAAATACTTATAGGGAACTTAGTGTACTGACTGAGATCAGCTGTGAAGGTATCTATATCTATTAAGAGTAGTGTATTATAGATAACCTTACTTGCTACCACATATATCTCAGTCAGAATTATTCTGGAATAGTGTGATGCTACGTTATGTGTCTAGGGTATGTGTATGATGAAGTGTAAGTCACAACAACAGACAGATAAACAATTTAATGTAATCCACTACTCTTGACAACACTGTGACACTCACATACATATAACACTCTATGAGAATATCTTAAAGGAGGCACTGATAACTTTCAAATAACAATATGTATTCATTACTGGCATGAATGAATATGTGTCCTGATTCAACTACAAGGGAATCAGGAATCACAATCAATTTAAATTACAAGTTATGTACAGAATGTATTTAATATGGATATTGTAGTGACATATATTATTACAAATGTTCTATGTGTGTCAGTTGTGTAGTAGTAAAATGAGGTAATACTGGTTTTGTTTTGTTCAAGCTCTGTTGGTATTTGTCATCATGACTTCAATAGTTTGTCTTTAGGGACTAGTATTGGAGATGTTCACAGTTCCTGATTTTAAGACAAGTAAATTCCCCTCTTAATGTTAATTTTACAAAGTCAGTTCAAGATGAGGGGACATAATGTTGAGCTCAGCTGGCCAAGTTAGCTTATCTGGCGTGATGGCGGCAGGAAAGGACTCCTCTGCTCGAATTCTCCTCTGGGCTCTGGAGACACCTCACTGATAGCTAAAAGGACCAAGGAGTATGCTGTCCGACACTGGATTCAGCAAAGCTCTGACTAGGTGCTGCTCAGTACCATCAAGACCACTGTCCCTGAAATCAAGAAGGATGTACCTTCTACTTCATAACTAATTTATATTTTCTTTTTACACTGATCACAATACATCACAAACATTGCGTTCAGAGCGTTAGGCCAACAGTCAGCTTCATCTGAAATACTTTATACCAGCATTACCATCCTTAATGGTCACTACGCCTCTGCACTTCCAGCATTATTTCTGTCTAATCAATCATCCAGGTGTCAGTGTACTATTTGGCCATTCCATGCCGTTTTACTACCCTCCGACACCCTCTGTTCAGGCTGGAGCATTACAGGCTTTACCTCACATTTGCCACTGAACTACACATATATATATACAGGCATAAATCAACAATTCACATTCAATTTTCATTAAAAGATATTGAATGGTTCAAGCTTACCACAATTCATACGAATAAACACAGATACGTTGATTAGCAATGAATTCTGGCACAAACTGGCACAAATTTCCATCTGCCTATGTTCCAGGCTTTTATTTAACACAATTATGAGCTGGCTTCAACGCACTGTTGCTTTATCAAGATCATTTAAACAAGTGGTCTCGAACTAACGCTCCCAAGTGTGTATATCAGCGAGACTGGCCAATGAGCCACGTTTCGACAAGTGTTTGAAAAAATGTTACCTTTTCCCGTTTCCCCTAACAACGAAAGATAGTATTTATAGTTCGACCAATCGTGGTTAGGCTTTCATTTGTTGCGCTCCAATCAATTTGGAGTTTACATGGTAGGCTATTTATGTAACGTAAGGTTTTTTTTCAAACACGTTATAAAAAATTTTATGAGCAGAAATGATTTCATGCTGTCAGGCAGCCTCACTATTTTATTTTGGGTATAATTTATTAATTCCTGGACTATTGGCGTAACGTTTTACATATTATTTGTCAGCAAGCCCTAAGGAACCCAATTTTCCCACTTTAAAAGAGCTACGTGGCTGCGTTCAAAATATGTATTTTCTACCTCCTGTTTCGAAGATATGCTGTCTGGGTACTGTTATGTTTTCAACCGTAAACCCATCTATTGTTATCTTTCCTAATAAGCGTTTTTTATGATTTTAAAACCTAACTCTGGGGAAGGGTAGTGTATTTTATCACTGTCCGTCTGAAAAAAAAAGTTAGTGCTTGTAGCCTAACACGCGTGATAGTAGTAATTGTGTATCGCGCGACGCGTGTTTAATGTTCGGCTTTCTGCCTCTCCCTTCTCGCTATCCTTTTGTCCATCTGTTCGTTCGTTTGGTAACGTAATGTAGAAAAAGACATGAATGGAATTTAAAATTTAGGTCATTACGCAGTCTGCCTCTTAATGTTTTTCCAAGAAATACAGCACACGTTTCATTGAAGAAAGCGGGTATAATACAGTAAGCTTTTACTATCAACGTGAAAGCGTTACAATTTGCAGACGAAGCAGAAAACAAGGGGGATTTCGAGTACATTCTTTGTGACAGCACTGTCATTTTACCATTGCTCTTTTCTTTATTATATGTATTTATTAGGCTTTATATTTAATTGATAATTTATATATGTGGATTAGAATATTCCATGACACCTCCCCTCTTAAAACAGACATTATATGTCAGTCCTTTATTCTATATACACATAGAGAAATTTATTATTATTTCTGGGGTTTACGGTGATTCTCATCACACGGATGGCGGCTTAAAAAATCCGCTCCCAAATTGGTTTTTCCAGATATATACTCGATGCTAAAATTATATGGAGCCAAAAGTAAAGACCATCGGAGTAACCTGGAGTTCTCATGCTTAGCCTGTGCTAAAAACGATAAAGGTTTGTGATCTGTTTGCAACTTAAATGCCTTCCCATATAGATAAATATTGAATTTCTTTATTGCCCATATTACTGCAAGACATTCTTTTTCGCTAGTTGAGTAGTTGATTTCAGCTTTATTCAACTTTCTGCTAGCATATGCCACTGGGCTTAATTCCCCATCCAATGCATCTGATTTCTGTAGTAAAGTTGCACCTAACCCAATATTACTTGCATCCGTCCTTACTATGAATTCTTGACTTAAGTCAGGTAATTTCAAAATGGGTTTACTTGTGAGCTTTTCCTTCAATTCTTGGTAAGTCATTTCACATTGTGGTGTCCATGTAATGCGATCTGGAAGTCCTTTACGTGTCAATTCAGTTAACGGTGCACATATGGAATTAAAGTTCTTGATATACTTCTGGTAGAAACCACATAATGAGACAAAGGATCTCACGTCCTCTTGGTTTGTGGTCTCGGGGCTTTCTGTAGTTTCTCTAAATTCTTTGGGTCAGGGGTCATGTTTCCCTGATAAACTGTGTGTCCCAAAAATTCCAATTCTTTACATCCAACGCAACATTTGGTTGGTCGGGCTGTTAAATTTGCCTCCCTAAGTCGATCAAACAGCATGTTCAGAGAGTCAATGTGTTCCTCAAATGTTTCTGTTGCTATAAGGATATCATCCATAAAATTTGTTATACAGGGATTATTCAGAGGATCCAATAATTTTCTCATCATTCTAGAGAAGACACTAGGCGCATTCTTCAATCCAAATGGCAATCTATTAAACTCATAGTGTCCTTCTGAGGTACTAAAAGCTAGGTATGGTCTAACCTCAGGCTTTACTGGAATCTGATAGTATCCTTTACTCAGATCCACTTTTGAGAAATATTTAGCTTTATTTAGTCTGGCAAACAGCTGATTTGTATCCGGCAATGGATCCACCTGTCCTTCTGTAATAGCATTCAGTCTCCTGTAATCTATACAGAGTCTATGTTCTCCAGAGGGCTTCCTTAAAAGTACAACACCGGAACTATACGAAGACTCACTGTGCGAAATAATTCCTTCCTTCAATAGATAATCTATCTCTTCCTTCAAAGCTTTCTCCTTAGCAAACGGAATAGAATATGGTTTCATACAGACAGGTGTGGAGTCTATTAGTTTCATATCATATTCCAATAGGTTTGTATGCCCTGGTCGGTCTGTTAACACCTCTGCATGATTATTTAGAACCTGTTGCACTCTCTCTTTCTGAGTTTTCGTTAAATGTGTACTGATTTTCACCTGTGCTGCTGTCTCACAGGGGTGTAATGGATATTCAAATGATGAAAGTGGTTCCTTTTTCATCTCCATGGCGACGGACAAGGTCAACAAGTGTGTCTCTTCCTGATGTTCTCTTTCCAAATATTTCTTCAGGAGATTCACATGATAGATTTTTTCTTTCCCCTTCTTATCTATCTTATAATTTGTTCTAGACACCTTCTCTAAAACTGTATATGGACCCTGCCATCCAATTTGTAACTTATTCTGACTCCCAGGCAAAAGAAGCAGTACTTTCTCTCCCACAGCCAAATTTCTGTCTTTCGCCTTCCTGTTATAATAGGCAGCATGTTTCTTCCTGGCTTGTTTCAAATTTTCATTGGCAAGTTTCCAGCCAGTTTTCAACCGAGTGGTCAGCTCATTCACATATTGGTATGAAGATGTAATGTTTTCCTCTGCCTTTTCATCAGTCCACGTTCTTAACAAAGCTACATATGGACCTTTAATTGTGTGGACCTATTTGTCCATGCACCGGTATGGTCTCTTCCACTCGAAGCTTTATAGTGATGATTTTTCCTCCCAGAATTATCATTCACAAAACGACCGCTACCAATTTTTTTCTTGGGGCTGTCTCCCCACTTAAAATTCTTGATGAGAGATTTCCTCTCTACATCCTCTTCCTCCAGTTTGTTTAAGTCCGATTGAGGGATTTTCGGCTTATCCTGGGGTAAGACATCTGTTTGCACTCTCCGCATAGTGGCCATTGTAAAACAGTTAAGTGAAGCTTGTCCGTGAAAAGGGGCTTCCCATTCCATTTGGTCCACTTTATCAAATTTATTTTTCCTTTTATTGTTAGGCCTGATTTTGCCCCATGGCGTGTCCAGGTCCTGATCCATGTTCCCACTTGTGGGTGTTCCCTCATGTGCTATGCTACACCTTTCTACAAAGTTCTCAATGTCCCATCTTGCTTTGGGCCAATAATAATTGTGAGCCACCTTTTGAATGATGGTACCTATTTTCTCATGGTCCCCATCTGGTTTCACATGTAGGCTCCTTATTAATTCTGTCCTATATCTTTTTGGAAGAACCAGCTGTCCGTGACCATTGGATCTAGCTCCAGTCTTCCTATACATCAACTTGTTTTTCATGTAAAAATCTCCCTTGCCTGGAGTTGTATGACAAGTTGACAATTTCTGAAACAAGGCTTGAGTGTTTTATCCCCAGCCTGTGCCTTCCTCATCTCTTCTGGAGTGGTATCTAACATAATATCCTCCTCCTGTCTTGAGGTCGACCTGACCTGAAGGGTTGCCATATACACAGGTTTCCTTCTGCAACGGTCAGTGTCATGATTGTCCATCTGACAATTCTTACACCACCTTTTTCCTTGGTTGAAAGATTTTCTTTCATCATATTTCCTTTCATCGAATTGTGGGAATTTATTTTTATTTTCATACCGTGGCCTATCAAATTGGTGCTTACCTTTATTTTGATCCTTAGGATCAAATTTATTAAAGTTCTGTGGTGCCCTAAAGTTGTCCACCTGTTTCTTTTTATTACCTGTTACCTCTGCTTGAGCTGCTTGATACCTTTCAGCAACATTTAGCAACTCTTCCAGCCTCTCTGCACCTTGTTCCATGAGAAACTTTCTCAGGTCTGGAGCCATGGACTCTCTTAATTGCTCTATAAGGACCATTTCCTTAAGATCTTGGGTTTTCCCCAGAGAAGTCCATTTCTCCAAGTATGTCTCTATTCGTGCAGAGAACTGGTGATAGGTTTCACCTGACAGTAGTTTAGCATTCCTAAATTTTTTTCCTGTAAAACTCTGCATTCTTTTCATACCTTAACAAAAGAGCCTGCTTTAGCATGTCATAATTTTCCTGATCACCTCTGCTCATTTTTGCAAAAACTTCATAAGCTGCCCCACGAAGTCCCTGAGATAACTTTAAGCTCCACCTTTCTCTCTCTAACCCATACGTGGTAGCTAATAGCTCATACCTATTTAGGTAGCTCTCAATATCATCGTCTTTCTCAACAAAATGATCTAAATGAAAATTCATAGCTGAGGTTGAGGCTCCTTGAGTAACCGTAGCATCAGAGGCAAAGGGACTGGCACCATTTTCAGGAGCATGGCCTTGAAACTCAAACTCCCTTAGTCGTAACTCATGTTCCCTTTGTAATCTTTTGTCTTCTGCTTCCCTTTCTGCAGCTAATTTCCTCTCTTCCCTTTCTGCAGCTAATTTCTTCTCTTCCCTTTCTGCAGCTAATTTCTTCTCTTCCCTTTCTGCAGCCAATCTTCTGTCTTCTTTTGCCTCTCAATTGCAACCTCTTTGTCAGCCTCAATCTGCAACCTCTTAGTCTCAGCCTCAGCTTCAAACTGTAACTTCTTAATTTCCTTGTCAGCCTCTAACTTTCTTTCGGCTTCAAACCTTCTTTCTTCACGTTCAATAAATTTGTCACATTCCGTCGTGACATAGGCAACCATAACTTGCCCATCTAATCCTAACTCTTTTGCAGTCTGAACCGCAGCAGATCGAAATTTGGCCAGGTCCGCCATTGTCTATTATGTAAATTTATACAATGTCTAACCAACAATTCAATCTCTAATGGACAACACAGGCACCGTGAGCTCAACCTTATTTAATTCCACCCAAGGATACCTTTTAATTCTTATATTCCCTGAAGTGAATTACCCCCAATATTTTTAATAGGGAAAGATTCAAAATCTCGGGAGCGAGACCCCAATATATGTGGTGAAGTGGGATGTTATAAATACTTATAGGGAACTTAGTGTACTGACTGAGATCAGCTGTGAAGGTATCTATATCTATTAAGAGTAGTGTATTATAGATAACCTTACTTGCTACCACATATCTCTATATCTCAGTCAGAATTATTCTGGAATAGTGTGATGCTACGTTATGTGTCTAGGGTATGTGTATGATGAAGTGTAAGTCACAACAACAGACAGATAAACAATTTAATGTAATCCACTACTCTTGACAACACTGTGACACTCACATACATATAACACTCTATGAGAATATCTTAAAGGAGGCACTGATAACTTTCAAATAACAATATGTATTCATTACTGGCATGAATGAATATGTGTCCTGATTCAACTACAAGGGAATCAGGAATCACAATCAATTTAAATTACAAGTTATGTACAGAATGTATTTAATATGAATATTGTAGTGACATATATTATTACAAATGTTCTATGTGTGTCAGTTGTGTAGTAGTAAAATGAGGTAATACTGGTTTTGTTTTGTTCAAGCTCTGTTGGTATTTGTCATCATGACTTCAATAGTTTGTCTTTAGGGACTAGTATTGGAGATGTTCACAGTTCCTGATTTTAAGACAAGTAAATTCCCCTCTTAATGTTAATTTTACAAAGTCAGTTCAAGATGAGGGGACATAATGTTGAGCTCAGCTGGCCAAGTTAGCTTATCTGGCGTGATGGCGGCAGGAAAGGACTCCTCTGCTCGAATTCTCCTCTGGGCTCTGGAGACACCTCACTGATAGCTAAAAGGACCAAGGAGTATGCTGTCCGACACTGGATTCAGCAAAGCTCTGACTAGGTGCTGCTCAGTACCATCAAGACCACTGTCCCTGAAATCAAGAAGGATGTACCTTCTACTTCATAACTAATTTATATTTTCTTTTTACACTGATCACAATACATCACAAACATTGCGTTCAGAGCGTTAGGCCAACAGTCAGCTTCATCTGAAATACTTTATACCAGCATTACCATCCTTAATGGTCACTACGCCTCTGCACTTCCAGCATTATTTCTGTCTAATCAATCATCCAGGTGTCAGTGTACTATTTGGCCATTCCATGCCGTTTTACTACCCTCCGACACCCTCTGTTCAGGCTGGAGCATTACAGGCTTTACCTCACATTTGCCACTGAACTACATATATATATACAGGCATAAATCAACAATTCACATTCAATTTTCATTAAAAGATATTGAATGGTTCAAGCTTACCACAATTCATACGAATAAACACAGATACGTTGATTAGCAATGAATTCTGGCACAAACTGGCACAAATTTCCATCTGCCTATGTTCCAGGCTTTTATTTAACACAATTATGAGCTGGCTTCAACGCACTGTTGCTTTATCAAGATCATTTAAACAAGTGGTCTCGAACTAACGCTCCCAAGTGTGTATATCAGCGAGACTGGCCAATGAGCCACGTTTCGACAAGTGTTTGAAAAAATGTTACCTTTTCCCGTTTCCCCTAACAACGAAAGATAGTATTTATAGTTCGACCAATCGTGGTTAGGCTTTCATTTGTTGCGCTCCAATCAATTTGGAGTTTACATGGTAGGCTATTTATGTAACGTAAGGTTTTTTTCAAACACGTTATAAAAAATTTTATGAGCAGAAATGATTTCATGCTGTCAGGCAGCCTCACTATTTTATTTTGGGTATAATTTATTAATTCCTGGACTATTGGCGTAACGTTTTACATATTATTTGTCAGCAAGCCCTAAGGAACCCAATTTTCCCACTTTAAAAGAGCTACGTGGCTGCGTTCAAAATATGTATTTTCTACCTCCTGTTTCGAAGATATGCTGTCTGGGTACTGTTATGTTTTCAACCGTAAACCCATCTATTGTTATCTTTCCTAATAAGCGTTTTTTATGATTTTAAAACCTAACTCTGGGGAAGGGTAGTGTATTTTATCACTGTCCGTCTGAAAAAAAAAAGTTAGTGCTTGTAGCCTAACACGCGTGATAGTAGTAATTGTGTATCGCGCGACGCGTGTTTAATGTTCGGCTTTCTGCCTCTCCCTTCTCGCTATCCTTTTGTCCATCTGTTCGTTCGTTTTGGTAACGTAATGTAGAAAAAGACATGAATGGAATTTAAAATTTAGGTCATTACGCAGTCTGCCTCTTAATGTTTTTCCAAGAAATACAGCACACGTTTCATTGAAGAAAGCGGGTATAATACAGTAAGCTTTTACTATCAACGTGAAAGCGTTACAATTTGCAGACGAAGCAGAAAACAAGGGGGATTTCGAGTACATTCTTTGTGACAGCACTGTCATTTTACCATTGCTCTTTTCTTTATTATATGTATTTATTAGGCTTTATAGCCTAAAAGAAAGTCTGATGTACCAGCTGAGCTTATGCCTTATTTCGACATTCGTGATACTCTGACAACAGAACAAGGCATAATACTTAAAGGAGAGCGTATTCTTATCCCAAAAGCACTGAGGCCTGAAATCAAGCAGAAGCTGCACGCTGCTCATCTTGCATTTGACAGCATGATGCGCCGGGCCAGAAGTTGTCTGTTTTGGATTGGCATGACGGCTGAGATTTGACAGATAGCTGACAGTTGTCCAGAATGTCAAGAAACGAAGGCAAGGAATACTAAAGAACCTTTAAACCAACACTCAAGAGGTTTATCACCCTGGGAGAAAGTTGGCACTGATATCGTTATTATAGAAGGCCGATATTATTTAGTCCTGATTGACTACTTCTCCAACTTCATTGAAGTAGACTTCCTACCTACAATGACAGCACAGTTAGTCATCAGGAAATTGAAGTCTCATTTTGCTCGCTATGGTGTTCCCAAAGTTATTGTATCTGACCAAGGTACTCAGTTTACGTCTGCACAGTTCAGATCATTTACTGCTAGATGGGGAATACTTCATGTTAAATCAGCACCAGGTCATCATAAAGCCAATGGATTAGCTGAATCTGCTGTGAAACTCATCAAGGGTATGATGAGAAAGACTGTTCAGGACAATACAGATGCATATGAGGCACTACTTGAACTTCGTAATACGCCAAGACAAGGGTTTGATCAAAGTCCAGCAGAAATACTGTTCAACAGGAAACTGCGCACACTGATACCTTCTGCAGTGAAACCCGTTGCATCTCACAATAGAGTTATTGAAAGTAGAGGCAAGAGAGACAGATCAGTGAAGAAGTATTATGATAAAACTGCTCATGATCTGCCCAAGTTGTCTCACCAGCCAGTCTACTATCAAGACCCTGAACAACCAAACTGGCAACCTGGAAGGATCGATAAGAGGCTTTCTGAAAGATCTTATCTCGTTGAAGGGGAGAATGGAGGTCAATATGTCAGAAACAGAATTCATCTAAGACCTAAAACAACACCTTTCACACCTGATCCCGAGGACCTGGAAATTGATGTCTCCTCTCCAGTTCTACCCGAGCAACAGGTTGTTTTCCCAGACATGGAGAACACTAGTGAAGTGAACATTTCCAATCCTCCAGAAGTTGATCCTTCAACTCCAACTACTTCTAGTCCTGGGAAAGCTGGCAAAGAACAGGAACATTCTCTCCTACCATCTTGCTCTAAGAGACCTCAAAGAGATCGCAAGAAACCCTCTTGGATGAATGACTTTGTTCACCCATAAAGAAGGGGGGATGTTGATGTATATACGTTTTCCCCGACTAGAGTTACTTGCCCTTTATGGGAACTCTTCTGTTTACCTCTTCTTACTACTTCCTGTTTTCCAAGATGTCCGATTAAATATGCGTCCTATGTATTCAGTGTGTTCGCCTTCGTGATTAAACTTCATAACGTGAGAATGTATGACAGCCAGCCACGTCTCATTTAATTTAACAATATTTTTTTTACACACGACGGTAAAGATCAACACCCAGAGTTGCTGTTTGCAGATTGGGGGGGGGGGGGGGGTAGCATAGTGGTTAGTGCACTGGCTTCCTAGCTCAGTGGTCTATGGTTCGATCCCCAGATGAGGTGGGATTTTTTTTTTTAGGCCGCAAACGGCTCCTGGGCAGACAATTTATTTTTGATATCTTTAAAAGCTTCATCGAAATAAAATAAAAGGGATAGTCCTACTGTTTGAGAAAGAAAGAAAAAGAGAGATGTTGCAGAAGAGAAATTTATTACAGGAAGTCGAGTAACTTAATGGAAATATAGGGCCTAATGTAAAGCGAAAGGTGACCAAAGAAACAGAGGCGTAGAAAGTGTTAGAAAGGAGGAAAAATTGAGAGACATAATGAGTCAGGCAAATGTGAAGAACAACTTTTGTCGTTGTTGTCTTTTATGTGTTGGTAAAAGAAGATAAAAAATTTACCTTTCCGACTGGAAAAATGACGATGGACAGTCCTTGACTAGTTGATCAGCAGGGGTCAAAGTGTAAGGCAAGCGAACGCGTTCGTACTTTGTCAGGAACAGAAAACTGGTAGGCCTACACTACACACACTCAAGATATAACACGCTAAGCTGCATTCATTAATTTATAGCTCTTTCTAATGTTGCGGTCCACGTTGAGAGGTTTTTGGCAGAGTAAAATTTCCGCTGACGTTATTAGTATTGTAATGCATGCTACGTGTGTGACCAAGAATGGTAGAATGGTAGAGGTGCTGGCAGGGACGTACTAACAGTATTTGGCACCAGGGGCGGATCCAACCTTTGGCAAACCCCCTCTCCATTATAAAAATGTATTATGCTTTCAAGTAGATTTTTAAACCTTACAGCACTTTCATCATAATAGTGTCAGAAGGCACTTCCCCCTTGGCTGTCACCCGGGATGGACCGCCCCCACGCACCCTCCTTTATACGCCACTTGGTGCTGGATAAATAGAATGACAGATATAATGGTATGATAGAAATACTAGAATGAAAGCGATGCTTGTATGACAGACATCTTGAAAAGATAGAATTACAGAAATGATGGAGATGATAGAAAGATAGAGGTGCTAAAAAGATAAGTATTATAGAGTAGAAAAGATGCTGGAGATAATTTTTATTTCAGACTTGTCTTATATTTTCTTAACTTTTTTTTTAAAGGCTGCACTACGCATCATTGCTGTGTAATATTTGTGCAAAGGGGTCATCCTCATATGACGTCGAGCAATTTTTGCAATATTTAACACACACTCCCCCTTTGTCACATTTCACCAGAAAAAATCAGATCCCTCTCATGTGACGTCACAAATCTCTTCCCCCCCCCCCCCCCCCCCCCCCGTTTTTTTTCCTAATACTGAAACGAAAGAATGCAAGCGAATGTAAATTAGTTAGCTAGTGCATAAAAAATAATAAACTGTTACGTAAAATAGTGTTTAATTAATCATAAAATAGTGTTACACTTTCGAGCAAATCCACAAAAATTCAAGCGTTTTTAACAGAAGTCGTTATCGGTGAATTATTTTCTCTTGGTTATCAATTTCCCCCGACAAAGTAAAATGCTCCTCCAAGGAACAAACTAGAAATCCATTTGCTTACAGATCAACATCGTTTTTTTTTTTTTTTTTTTTGGAAAGGTGTGTATTTATTATGTTAAGAAAAGAAATATGTAATAAAAAAATAATTCAAATCTGTTAAAGGTTATAACTATTATCCGATATTTCAGCTAAGATTATAATATCAATATAAGTCGCCAAAGCTGATAACTTCGTTTCCTCTGCTGAAAACCAACCTTCAATCATAGAATTATTAAAAACATAAGCATGACACTGGAGAGACAAAATATACACGCACGTTATGTATGCCACCTAAATTCTAACATTTATTCTTTGTGTTCGTCATCACGAGAATGATCCAGTACAGATACTGTATTTTGTTTAACAAAAACTTGCTGCGTCATGGCTGGTAAGTTAAATTCAGACATGCCGGGCCGGCTGAAGCCGATTCCACCAATTCATCTGAATCGCAGGGCACTGATAAAAGGATAACGATTGTTCCACAGCAGATAGGGAACTGCATAATATAGTCAAACAATATTTAACACGAACAAATGTTAATATATAGTGGCTGGGAATGTGAAGGTCTGATGCTGTTATTCCAATGCTAATGACTTTTAACAGATGAAAGTCAATTAATTATTTGTTGAAGTCAGTTATATAACTGGAACCGCCAGGCCTTTACACCCCTTCACTTTAATATTATTCTTGTTCAGAGTTTCTTCTTGATTTTGTTTGTTTTTATTTATTTTTTTTAGTTTAAAAAAAAATTATTTAACGTATAAGCACAACTGTGATTGTCCCTACTTACAATGATTTGACAAATATGATGCCACTTTCTCATATCGGCAGTTTTCCATATTATTTGGAATTGAAAACAATATATATCCTAATTATAACCCATCAGAGGTTGAACGGGATATTTTTCTTCGTTAAAAAAAAAATGAACCCGATAAGTGTAAAGTTGGCATAGAGGCTTTTTATGATTGCTGCATAGTGTCAATCATTAAAAAAGCCTCTATGCCAACTTTACGTGTAGTGTTGGGCAGAGCAACCTAACCTTTGAGGTGAAGACAGGAGTACGACAGGGATGCCCCTTATCAACCACTCTATTTTTAAGTCATAGATTGGGTGATGCGCCAGACAACAGAGGGCAGTCCAAGAGGAATAAGATGGACTACATTTTCTACACTGGAAGATCTGGAATATGCAGATGACATTGCACTACTAGCACATTCACATCGACACATCCAGGAAAAAACGGATAGACTTAATAAGTTTAGCCAGCAGGTGGGCTTGAACATCAATTTAAAGAAGTCAGAGGTCATGACGCTCAAGGTGAGCAACCCTGAGCCCATATCAGTAAGGAATCAGCAACTGGTACAGACAGACACCTTCATATTCGCTGAATAGTGGCGTTTTGTCCCATATGTCCGCTAAAGGGAAGAGAGTGCCCCATTTCTAAGATCTGGCTTCTTTACTGCGTCGGTACTAGGAGCTGGTTATTCCTTGTATCAGGGTCGCCCGTTCTACGATACAATACGCCATCCTTCGAAAAGATGTCTCCGTGGTGTCTGGGGTCCTTAGCCATGGGCAGTTTTCTAAAGCAGGGTTCCAGAGTAGGGTCCTTTTGTTGCGCCTCCTTCAGTTCGTTCGGCAACAAATTTGGCGCAGGCTCCCTCTCCTTCTTAGTTTGCCCTCTTGTGGTTACCGCTGCCACAGTCGGCTCCTTTGGTCTCCCAATAAACACATATCTACATCCCAGGATAACTGGGTAGATAGGATCATCCATTATGGCCGCTTTAATAACACCTCTGACAAAATCAGAGTGTATTTCTACCAGTGCAAAAGGAAGCGTTCTGGGTGCATCACTCTTGAAAACTCCACATAGTTTGACGGTTTCCTCTGTCTCCTGACCGGGTTTGACTAGGTGCCTGGCGACAATACAATCAAAACTTAATCCAGTGTCAAAAAGACAAGTTGTTGAGGTACCGTTAAAAATTACAGTTCCTCGCGTTGAGGGTCTGTCTCCCTCAGTTGAGAATCACTGACATTGACTCTTCCTTGCGAGGCTGTATGCAAACATCCGATGCGGTTAGGCCCGGTCTGTTTGCCATGATCAGATGTCCCTGGTGTAGGGGTCTTCCCTTTTCCTTGACCTTGGTGGCCGCGCTGCCACGTAGGCTTGTTGGGTTGATCAGAATTGTTATTTGGGGGAAATCGGGTTTTGTAGAATTTCGATTTTTCCTGGGGAGGTCTCTGGATATTATTTTCTCGTTGGTTATAATGCTAAGAGGAATTGGAAGAATAGGATGACTGCTCTAGATTCTGTTTTCGAGATGGCTCATCTGTGGGTTTACGTTTAGTGCTGGGAAGTTCGGCCATTGCATTGGTATAGCGTTCTGCCTTATTGAGGATGTCCTCAAGCCTGACTGCGCCCTGTTCAGCAAAAAATCTACGGGTTTCGTTTGACAAAGTTGACTTTATCTGTTCCACAAGAACAAGTTCAAGAAATCCCTCATATGTAAGAGGTAATTCTAATAATTCAATGCACTTTGTCAAATAGCCCGTGAGACGTGAAGAGAACTTGGGAAAAGTCTCCGTGCTCTCTTTCCGGCTGTTTCTGAACATTTGCAGAAATTTTCGGGCGGTAATCTCAAACCGCTCTAGCAAGGCCTTCTTTAGCATGTCGTAATCATGTTGGCTGGTTCCCAGCTTTGTATACACATCATAAGCATTACCTTTCAACGCAGTTGAGAGTTTAAGACTCCAACGGGAACTCTCTACCTCATACAGATTTGCCAGCCTCTCGAATTTTTCTAGGAAGGTGTCAATTTTCTCATTGGGGCTGGGAAAAGACTCTAAAGTAAAAGACAACGCAGTTAATTGGGCAGATTGAGTGCTGGAGAGAACCGTTGCCTGAGACTGGGGCAAAGACGGTTCTCCGTTATTTAAAGTAAAAGAGCCCCGACTCTCTAAAGCCATAAGCGCCAGTTTGTGCTGTCTCTCTCCCTCTCTCTCTTTCCCTGCGAACTTCCATCTCTGCCTCAATTTTGCTCTGTTCCAATTGATGATCCTCCGCTTCTTTCCTCTCTGCTCTATCCAGTGCTTCCTTTTCTTTCTTCTCAGCCTTCTCTCTTTCTTTCTCCACGTCATATCTTTCAAGTTCCCTGTTGACAAACAGGTTCGCGGCATCTCCCTCTAATACTGTCTCCCTCGCCTCCAGTCTCAACATGGATCTCATTTGAACCCTTTCTGTCATGTTAAAGAACTGGATGCTACTAAGACGAGAGAATAAGAAGAAACAAGGAGGGAAAAAACTTAAAGCTGCTACGAGAAAAACACAAAGTATAAATTTACTTGTGATACCTCCTACCTTGTAATGTGCTAACTTATCGCTGCTATTATCTGTCAATTAAGACTCTTAATGCAGGCGACTATGCCACGTTAAATGGTAAGTCAAACACTAGAAAAAAATCTACTTTTACTAACAGTAGATAAAAATTTATTTTAAAACAATTTAAGGGAAATTTTTTTTTACCAAAATTTAAATTCTCCGCCACAAAACTCCACCCGCCGAAGTCAGTTTTGAGAAGAGACGTTGTTAACTAGACTTAAAAAAATCAGAACAAGGCGTCTTCAGCTTAGCTCAACTCTTGTAACTTAAAAAAAAAAACCTTTGTGACTGTAAAACAATCACGCGATCCCAGCAAATCTTATTTTAAAAAATTTCAATTTTCTCTGCCAGAGAATAAAAAAGTAACGAATTTTTTGTATATCCGTAACTTTCTACTGCTGTGGAAAGAAACAAATCTGTAAATATGTTGTGTGGACGACCCAAATACTAAAGGCGCTGACTAGGGGGTGTAAATATTTTTAATATTTCCCTAACTCACAAAGACAGATCACTCACACTCTATCTAGAGTTTCTAATTTCTAGTTCAGACACATGGACGCTACGTGAATACAAACTATGGTAAACAAATATGGGTAATTTGGGCTTGGGCCTTCCAACACAGTACTAAAAGTTTTATGATATTTATTTATCATTAAATCAGTCACAACATTTATCATTTGTTACAGGCAAAAAATCATAGGTACAGAAATTACAAATAACAAGGTTAAGGGGGGGGAGGGGGGGAATATGAAGAGTGGTATCCAATATGCTCTTCCCGCTTGTAATAGACAAAGATAAACCCAGTCCAAATGTAGGTAGTTATCAGAAAAAATAGATAATGTAACCCAACAGTAAATTTAATTACTTTGAAAAGAGGTGTTACAATACTAGGTATGGGTGGTAGAAAAAAGTCCTGTTATTCTCAACTGTTTTTCCTTTTACTAAGCAAATGTAAGGGGATGGGGGGGGGGGAGGATAAACAGAGTTATAAAATCCCACTTAAAGGAACAATACAGGGGATACAGTAAAAGTATTTACCAGGTAGGCAAATTAAAAAAAAATGGTTGCAAAATAAAATATCATGTCATTCATGCACGCTCGTGATGGCCAACACTCATTTTCTCACACACACTTACCGATCGTAGAATCTGGCACTCCATAGAAACACAAACATCAATTAAACACTCGACATAGGTAGTGTCTTTTTCTTCTGTGTCCAGCCCCAGATTATCAGGTTTATGCGTTAGTACAGTCCCGAAATCGCTGGAAGGTGAAGCCTAAGCTGTTATGTTAAAAGGAAAGTTCTATGGGATGGCACGGTCACAGATCCAGGTGGTGAAAATGGCGTGGTCTCATTGATTTCGCCGCTGATAGTAAAATTTCTTAATGCGTGATGACAACAACTGACTGGTGAGGTATGGTTTACTTCGAGGGTTTTAAAATCCAGTGAAGAAAATATGCACAGTCAGTGTTCGGAAGATTTATATTTTCTTTCGCAGTAGAGCAGTAAAATAATACAAATGGGGCTCTGGCAATGTTCTTCTCCAGTTAATCTTAATTTAATTGATGGCGTGTAAAATTGTTCTTGGGTTTTCTTTCTTTCTGGTAATTTTAGATAACGGAATCCCAACAGGATGCCACAAGATTAAAATTTAAACAGTCTCATCAAATTCTGGAGGGTTTTAAGAACCGAGTCTGGAGGACTCTATACAATGTTTTTTGCTGGGACGCAAAGGTTATGATCACCCTATATTAAAGATAGAAAACATGTAATTCATACCGAAAAATCAAATAACATTCTAAAGCGTGATAAATTTACCGTTAAGACTATTATATACACTCGCGTATTTAATTATATATATTAAGAAAACACTTCACGAGTCTAATGGTTAAAACACACCTCTATATATAGAACTTAACTTAATTAATTTAGTTATAAATTCCTTCGCGACTTTAAAAGTTAATTTAAGCGTTTAAGCATCTATTATCTTTTTGAATAATGTAATAGATATATCATTAAATTTTCAACTGGAAACTTTTGAGATAGGTTTAATTTAATAGATTTAAATTAACACAAAATCCAGTGAAATAAAAATGAATGAACTAGACCACTGATCACTAGAAACTAATATATATTATACCGTTTAGCACAGAATATAATTCACTGCAATATAGCCACAAATCCAGGGGAAATCTAACAAGATTTTACTATAGCTAGTGCTTCTGTAAATCTCTGGCAAACGAGTGATAAAATTGCATTCCTCAGGGTCTCTATATATATGAAATGGAATGACAGATCGGGGGGACATGTTAGAATTTCACACTTTTTAAGAACTCAGGGAAAATACGAGATTCTACGCCGCCTCGTCCCCGTAATTATTCAATTCTCTGGCCGCTTGTCTTTCCCGTTCGTTCCGTCTTTCGAGCGATTCCAGCGCTCTCCTCTGGTTCACACTGCCGTGTTACCTAGCAGCCGGAAACTTCATCGTCCGCTCTGAGATCGTCATTGTCTCAGATCGTGTGCCGCTTTCTTCGTTTGATTTAGTCAACGCCTTTAAGGCAGGTACGAAAGAAAGGTGAAGCGAAATGCTTGCTTATGATCGCTCTTGAGGTTTCAGTAGGCGTGGCTTTACCTCCCCTTTAGACAATGCGATTTCCAGAATGCACGGAAGATAAACTATGTACATATTAATTAGCAAACGTGGTGGCGAGTCCACTCTGCTCTGATTCATATTAATGAGCCCACGTGGAGTTCCACGTTCTCTATAGTACATTGCTAATGAGCCCAGGTTGAAGAATTCCCGTTGATGATAAAATTACAACAATAATCGGGGGTACTGATGCTACGAGGGTCTACCATAGCATCTAACATTTCAGGGTCAGCTGAGTTTCATCGTCACACAAGAACAGCCTTTTTTAGCCTAAACAACATCTGGAAGTCCTCTCAATACAGCACAAGCACAAAATTAAGATTATATCAGAGCTGTGTGCTTTCTGTGCTTCTCTATGGTGCGGAATGCTGGAGAGTTACAGAGAAGGAAATGTCGAAATTGTCCTCTTTTCACACAATATGCCTAAGAAAAATTCACCGAATCTTTTGGCCGAATACCATCACCAACCAAGATCTGCTTACTCGGAGAAAGCAAGAGGACATGCACTCCATCTTAGCTGGTAGACGCTGGAACTGGGTTGGCCATGTCCTCAGAAGAGACCCCGATGCCACCACAAGAACAGCTATGCTTTGGACCCCTGAAGGAAAACGAAAGAGAGGCCGACCAAAAACAACCTGGCGAAGGACTGTGGAGGCTGAGATGCAAAGAATGAACCAGAGTTGGGGCACTGTACGAAGGATGGCCGCCGACCGAGCAAAGTGGAATCAATTTATTGTTGCCATACAAGACGCCACTAGGCGTGATGGCCACTGACTGCTGTGATGGTCGGCGGCTAAGGATCGAAGAAGAGGTTGAACGGGATATTTTTCTTCGTTAATATTAAAAAAAAAAAATGAACCCGATAAGTGTAAGTGGAACAAGAGATGAGAAGTAAGCACTGGCGATTGATAGGACTCACACTCAGGAAACATGGTGATAGCATTAAAAGGCAGTGCTTTTTCTGCAATACCCAGAGTATGAGAGGTAGATCAAAATACACACAGAGAAGAGAGGTTGAGATATTTTATTTTTTGTAAATTTGATGATGAGAAATATCCCTTTCAACATCTAATGGGTTATAATTAGGATATATATATATATATATATATATATATATATATATATATATATATATATATATATATATATATATATATATATATATATATATATATATATATATATATATATATATGGTTTTCAATTCCAAATAATATGAATAATTGTATACATAAAAGTGGCATCACATGTGTGACGATATTCTAAATACAATAGCTAAATTAAATAATATTATAATGCATAAAGTCAAAAATAAGATAGAAAATAAAATTGGAGTCCAGCGTCTTCTTCCCCCACGCCGCCAACCTATAGGTTTTGATAAGCCTAATAGCCGAATGGAATTCGTCCTTGAGATTAAATGTACCACTTTTGCAAGGTCAAGTCGTTTTGCCAAGACGACAGAGTGATAGAGTGAAGGAAAAGAAGGGGAGGGATGGAAAGACAGAACCTAGGGTACACCGTCTCGCGTTGATTTCAAAAAGCCAACTCGCGCTACATAGCCTTGGGCGATTTTCAAATTACGATACAAAAACTAAAAAAATGTTCGTCAATTTGGTCATGCAGACAGCCTTAGCTCTTATAAAGGAATGACGTAATTCTAACGGACTACGGTAGATCCTCGTATTTAGTTTGAAAATAGTTGTAAAAAAGAAGTGAACAGGTGGCAGTTTCTAGATTTGAACGACTAACATAAAAAAATATGGAATTATGAACCATAATACATAGGGCCATAAAAATTATATATTCGGATGCCTTATGATCTCCTGAGCAATAATATGGTGTCAGTTACACACTAGTACAATAAACAATCAAGATATTGGCAATAATACTATGTATTGTAAGACGGAATGACGAAAAAGGGTCAAGCCTGCTTATTTTTTTCCTAACATGTTTTGAAAAAAACTTTTGGTAAAATAAGGACTAAAAGGTACCTGTAATTTGATTGGCTGTAGATTAAAGGAAGGCGAGATAGTATTGGTTGACCTAACACTCAAAGTATATTTGCAGGAGTAAACATAGTAGTTTGGTAGTTGTTTTTTTTTTTTTAAAGTTTGATTCAAAATAAATGTGTGCATGGTCTCATTGGCTAATGCATTATATATTATCAGAAACGTAGACTGCTCGTTGCCATTTTGAAAAAATTTCCTCATGAACAAGGAACGATGAGATCAGGCTTGTGCTTTTCAAACAAGGATAAAGCAGCCTGGACAGAAAAGCAGATCTAAAGTGTGCCATAATTGTATTGCTAGTCATCGTTCGCTTGTGTATTTTCATTGAAATCTGTGGTAAGAATGATTTTATTAACGTTTTATTTAAAATAAGGGTTGAAGGTGAGATACTGCCATACGACTGTAAGTAAGTGGGTCCATGGCAGACTTAAGCAGAGCCTAGCGAATGAATCCATCATATGATAGACTATCAGAGAGGTGTAGAACTACAAGATTATATATGATTGTCATCAAGGAGCATAACACCTATCCTATGGTATGGAACGAGATTACTGCTGGAATTGCAGCGGCGTCATAACCATTAGGGGAGAGAAATACTGGTATACATTGTCACATCAAAATATAATGGTGAAATAGGTTGTCATAAAGAGCTGACCCTATTCGTTTATTTGTATGTGCCTATAATTGACTGTGGAATATTATTGTATACTTGTTATAAAGAAGGATGCATAACCTTCTTATTTCAGGGTTTTTTGGTACTGACGTTAATGTAGTACCAAGCTCTTGAGAACTGTTCGATTCCTGACCCTGGTCGCTTATTTCGGACACACGCTGGTTGCCATTGCCTTTCAGGAAGTGTAACAGATTGTCCAGCGAACAGAGGGAACGATCTACCTGTGTTAATCTTTCAAGATAAGTGCCTGTTCGGCACCTGGCAGCTCAACCTATAAGAACTATATATATTTGTATAATAAAGACTGAGCATATTCAATAAAAATTCCAACATTGTCAAACGAAAAAGAAATAAACAATAGGGTGTGATGTTAACCAACAAGCTACCATTATATACCAGTATTACCCTCAAGTAGAAAACTACAACTACACACATATATTATAATAACATTTGTATGTATGGACAGAAGATCCATTGTGTTCATTGATTACTGTAAATATTTCCTTTAATTTCACTTTGATTGTCATTCCTGATTCAAAACAAATAGAGTCAGGAAAATAAATTGTAAATTAACTTTACCTAAAATTCAACCACTGACTTACTTAAGATAGTCTTTTAAAGTGTAATTTGTATGTGATTGTCGTAATACTGTTGAGTTGTGTTGAATAATAAAATAGTTGTTTATAGGTTTAGTTGGTTAATGCAACATTACACTACATATTCATAACCCTAGACATTAGACGTAGTCATCATACATTATAGTCAAGAATAGGTCTGTTTGAGGTCGTAAGGTGGTAGCAGAAAGGTCTCCTGATAACTCAACCCAAAAATTGTTAGAATCAGGAACCTTCACAGCTGACCTCATGCAGTACACTAGAGTACACAACAACAACAATTCTTAACATCAAATCCACCACATAGATTGGGGGCTCGTCCGGGATTTTAATTTCTCATAGCACCAGCTAGATTGGGTAGCTCGCTTCCGGGATTTTTAAATTCTTATAATATTATCAATTATATTAGGGTCTCAGGTCCAGGGAATTTTAATTACCTGTAAAATAAAACTAAAAGTAGTCCTTTGTGGAATTTAAATAGTGGTTGAGCTATCAGTGCATGTGGTTGTTCTTAGTCATAATTAGGAATTGTTAGTCATAATTAGAAATTTGTCTAGTTAGAAAATTTAAAGGTTGGCATAGTACAGAATGGCTGATCTGGCAAAGTTTCGATCTGCTGCTGTGCAGATTGCTAAAGAAATGGGCATGGATGGGCCAGAGCTGGTCCAATATGTAACTTCAGAATGTGATAAGTATATTGATAGAGAAGAAAGAAGGTTAGAAAGAGAGCATGAACTAAGATTAAAAGAAATGGGAATCGAACTCTAAAGATACAAACAGATAGAGAGTAATATGACCCCCCAAGACTCAGAGGAGCATTATAACAACAATGATAGAGATCAGGGTAACAAGAGTAAGCAAAATTTTGATAGGCCACGCAATGATTATAAAAATAAAAACCCACAGTTCAATGAACGGAAACCCTTAAAACCAGAAGGAAAAGAAGGAAAACTATAGGATGCAAAATCCAAATACAATGGAAGGTGGTAGGAAAGTTCCTCCATACCGCACTGCATGCATGAAAACAGGGAAACAGAGATCAAAGGTTAAACCAACTAGACAGCAGGAACCTTATCATCCCCCAGTTTGTGAGGATGTTGTTTGTAATGGAGTCACCATAAGGTGCCTGTATGATACTGGTTTAGATTATGATTCAGTCGTGAGTTCTCACCTAGTGAACCCAGATCAGTATAACACAGAAACAGTGGAGATACAAGGGGCGACTAAGGAAGTAGCAACCATGACACTTCCCATAGCCGAGATCAAGGTTAAGACAAGGTACGTGGAAAGAGTAATCAAAGCTGCAGTATGCGACGACCCTAATTACCCACTGGTGTTAGGAAGTTCATATGCATGTCTAGGGAGCCCAGCAAAACCTGTGCTAATGGCCACGCTTCAGGTCAGGTCGACTACTAGTAAGGAGGAGGAACCACCAAAAACTATGTCTCGTAAACAGTGTAAACAACGGGCTGATCACCCGTTTGCCAGTCACTTCGATTACGGAAACAACAGCAAATGGATTGATTTGCCGTTGCTCTAAAGACGCCAATAGGCGTGATGGGAAACAATGGCAAAGAAAACCTATCTGCTGTTGCCCTAAGACGCCACTAAGCGTAATGGCCACTGACTGCTTTGACGGTCGGTGGCTAAGGACGGAAGAAGAAGAAGTAAACAGTGTAGGAAGGCACAGGCTAAAGATAGATCACTGAAGCCGTGTTTTAAGAAACTCCAAAAACGCCATACCCTTCCTAGAAAAGGAGAATTCTATTTGGAGGATGGACTGCATTACAGGGCGGATAAAGCAGGATCATACGGGTGTGGACAGTTAGTAGTGCCATCGAAATATAGGGAACGAGTTATGAGACAAACACATGTTCTAGACGGTGGACATCTGAGGATGGGTCGCACCTGTCTAAGGACATCTATGACTTATTACTGGCCAGGAGTAGTTGAAGACATAAGAAAATTTGTCGAGGCCTGCGACCAGTGCAGCAAGAAAAATTCCACAGGGTGGAAAAATAATAACCAAATGCAAGAGAAGCATTATGGCAAACCTGGGCCGGAAAATAAAGAGGTAACACCTACACGTGGGGAAATTGATCAGGACCTAGAAACGCCACGGGGCAAACTTAGGCCTGGAAGGAAAAATAATTATAATAAAGTAGACACAGTGGAATGGGAGCCCCCTTTTCACACACAGTCTTCAATTGATTGTATTAGGATGGCCACTATGCGACGAGTACAAAGAGTAGTTTTACCCCAGACTAAGCTGACAATCCCTCGGTCAGAATTATATAAACGGGAGGAAACTAAAAGAGAGCGAAGATCTCTCACAATAAACTTTAAGTGGGGAGAAAACCCCAGGAAAAGAATTGGTAGTGGACGATTTATAAGTGATGATAAAAGGAAGAAACGTCCTCACTATAAGGCTTCTAATGTTATGAAAAATATGTCGGAAAAATGTAAAGTCCATTGGAACTTCGACCGGAATGGCACCGGTAACCCTATTTGGGAGGCCAATAAAAAGTCCATTGGAAATTCGACCGGAAAGGCACCGGTAACCCTGTGTTTGGGAGGCCAATAAAAGGTCCATATGTAACCTTGTTAAGGACGTGGACAGATGATAAGGCAGAAGAAAATATTACCTCATCATATCAATATGTGAACGAGCTGACCACTCTATTTAAAACTGGCTGGAAACTTGCTAATGATAATTTGAGGCAAGCCAGAAAAAAGCATGCTGCCTATTATAATAAGAAAGCAAAGGATAGAGAATTATTTGTGGGAGAGAAGGTGCTCCTTCTTCTACCCGGCAGCCAAAACAAGTTGCAAATTGGATGGCAAGGTCCATATACCGTTCTAGAGAAGGTGTCTAGAACAAATTATAAGATAGATAAGAAGGGGAAAGAGAAAATCTATCATGTGAATCTCCTGAAGAAATATTTGGACAGAGAAAATCAGGACGAAACACACTTACTGACCTTGTCTGTTGCAACGGAAATGAAAAACGAACCACTCATCTCTCATGAATATCCCCTACATCCCTGTGAGACAGCCGCACAGGTCAAAATCAGTAAACAATTAACGAAAAATCAGAGGGAGAGAGTTCAAAAGGTTCTGGATGATCATACAGATGTGTTAACGGACACACCGGGGCATACAAATTTGTTGGAATATGATATGAAACTTATAGACCCAACCCCAATCTGTATGAAAGCCTATTCTATTCCTTTCGCTAAGGAAAAAGGCTTTGAAGGAGGAGATAGATTATTTGTTGAAAGAAGGAATTATTTCACACAGTGAATCTCCGTATAGTTCTGGAGTGGTTTTGTTGCGAAAACCCCCTGGGGAACACAGACTGTGTATAGATTACAGGAAACTGAATGCTGTCACAGAAGGTCAGGTGGATCCATTACCTGATACAAATCAGCTGTTTGCTAGGCTGAACAAAGCAAAATATTTCTCTAAGGTGGATCTGAGCAAAGGCTATTATCAGATCCCAGTAAAGCCTGAGGTTAGACCTTATTTAGCCATTAGCACCTCGGAAGGACATTATGAATTCAACATGCTGCCATTTGGGTTGAAAAATGCTCCGAGTGTGTTTTCTAGGATGATGTGAAAATTGCTGGATCCCCTGAAGAATCCATGTATCACGAATTTCATGGATGATATCCTCATTGCGACTGAAACATTTCAGAAACACATTAACTCTCTGAATATGTTGTTGGATAGACTCAGGGAGGCAAACTTGACGGCTAGACCGACCAAATGTTGTATTGGATGTAAAGAGCTGGAATTCTTGGGACACACAGTATATCAGGGAAACATGACCCCTGACCCCAAGAACTTGGAAAAATTGCAGAAAGCTCCGAGGCCACAGACAAAAAAAAGATGTGAGATCTTTTGTCTTGTTGTGTGGTTTTTACCAGAAGTATATTAACAATTTTAAGTCTATATGTGCACCACTGACGGATTTAACGCGCAAGGGAAATCCTGATAAAATTAATTGGTCAGCGCAGTGTGAGTCGGCATACCAAGAGTTAAAAGAAAAGCTCACAAGCAAGCCTATATTGAAATTGCCTGACTTAAGTCAAGAATTTGTTGTGAGAACGGACGCTAGTAACGTCGGATTAGGGGCAGCCCTATTGCAAAAGTCCAATTCACTTGAGGGGGAATTAACCACAGTTGCGTATGCTAGCCGTAAGCTGAACACAGCGGAACAAAAATATTCAACTAGTGAAAAGGAATGTCTGGCTTTGATATGGGCTATAAAAAAGTTCCAGATCTATCTCTATGGTAGATCATTTAGAATCCAAACAGACCACAAACACCTCGTATTTCTGTTACAAGCAAGGCATGAAAATGCTAGATTGCTACGTTGGTCGTTGCTCTTACAGCCATATCAATTTATCATAGAATATATCCCCGGGTCGGAAAACGTAGGTGCAGACTTTTTAAGTAGACACCCGTACGACGAAAATCAGAGTAGTCACCAGGCATAATGATTTAGATTTATCTATGTGTATTTCGAATTATGAACTGACATCAGGTAGTCTGTTCTAAAGTGGGGAGATGTGTGACGATATTCTAAATACAATAGCTAAATTAAATAATATTATAATGCATAAAGTCAAAAATAAGATAGAAAATAAAATTGGAGTCCAGCGTCTTCTTCCCCCACGCCGCCAACCTATAGGTTTTGATAAGCCTAATAGCCGAATGGAATTCGTCCTTGAGATTAAATGTAACACTTTTGCAAGGTCAAGTCGTTTTGCCAAGACAACAGAGTGATAGAGTGAAGGAAAAGAAGGGGATGGATGGAAAGACAGAACCTAGGGTACACCGTCTCGCGTTGATTTCAAAAAGCCAACTCGCGCTACATAGCCTTGGGCGATTTTCAAATTACGATACAAAAACTAAAAAATGTTCGTCAGTTTGGTCATGCAGACAGCCTTAGCTCTTATAAAGGAATGACGTAATTCTAACGGACTACGGTAGATCCTCGTATTTAGTTTGAAAATAGTTGTAAAAAAGAAGTGAACAGGTGGCAGTTTCTAGATTTGAACGACTAACATAAAAAAATATGGAATTATGAACCATAATACATAGGGCCATAAAAATTATATATTCGGATGCCTTATGATCTCCTGAGCAATAATATGGTGTCAGTTACACACTAGTACAATAAATAATCAAGATATTGGCAATAATACTATGTATTGTAAGACGGAATGACGAAAAAGGGTCAAGCCTGCTTATTTTTTTCCTAACATGTTTTGAAAAAAACTTTTGGTAAAATAAGGACTAAAAGGTACCTGTAATTTGATTGGCTGTAGATTAAAGGAAGGCGAGATAGTATTGGTTGACCTAACACTCAAAATATATTTGCAGGAGTAAACATAGTAGTTTGGTAGTTGTTTTTTTTTTTTAAGTTTGATTCAAAATAAATGTGTGCATGGTCTCATTGGCTAATGCATTATATATTATCAGAAACGTAGACTGCTCGTTGCCATTTTGAAAAAATTTCCTCATGAACAAGGAACGATGAGATCAGGCTTGTGCTTTTCAAACAAGGATAAAGCAGTCTGGACAGAAAATCAGATCTAAAGTGTGCCATAATTGTATTGCTAGTCATCGGTCGCTTGTGTATTTTCATTGAAATCTGTGGTAAGAATGATTTTATTAACGTTTTATTTAAAATAAGGGTTGAAGGTGAGATACTGCCATACGACTGTAAGTAAGTGGGTCCATGGCAGACTTAGGCAGAGCCTAGCGAATGAATCCATCATATGATAGACTATCAGAGAGGTGTAGAACTACAATATTATATATGATTGTCATCAAGGAGCATAACACCTATCCTATGGTATGGAACGAGATTACTGTTGGAATTGCAGCGGCGTCGTAACCATTAGGGGAGAGGAATACTGGTATACATTGTCACATCAAAATATAATGGTGAAATAGGTTGTCATAAAGAGCTGACCCTATTCGTTTATTTGTATGTGCCCATAATTGACCGTGGAATATTATTGTATACTTGTGTTGATGTCTCGATGTTTATCTTGTTTCCTACTAGAGTTACTTGCCCTTAGGCTAGCTCTTCTTTTCCCTTCTTACTACTTCCTACTCCTAAGATGGCCGATTAAATATATCGTATGTATCCAGTGTGTGTTCGGTCTTCGTGATTAAACTTCATAACGTGAGAATGTATGACAGCCAGCCACGTCTCATTATATCTTACAATATTTACACACGACGGTAAATATCAACATGGTGGCAGCGGTGTTTATTTCTACAGAATTCGGACTATTCTGCTGAATATCTTGTAACACGTGTGCTGATGTCATTAGACTTGAGGTGAGATTACTTGTTATTGCTTGCATACCATTATTAGACATTTCGTCATGGCAGAACGGCCCTTATTTCGGTTACCACCCTGCCTAGACATAAATAACGTCGAACCAGACACATTTCGTAAATGGAGACGACAGTTAGAATTATACATGCATGCATCAGAGGTGGCGTCTAAACCTGATTCTGTTCGGGCGGCCATTATTCTACACTGTGCTGGACCTCACGCTGTTGAAGTTTTTGATCATCTTGCAGAGGAAGGAGACCACTCTAATCCTACTAAAATTCTCGATTTGCTCCAGAACCATTGTAGCTCACGAAGCAATGAAGTATTATATACCTTCAGATTCAAGATCCTTTTAATTCCTTTTTGACTGAGCTGAGAACTAAGGCAGATTTGTGCAACTTCAACGACAAGGATCGTATGATAAGAGACAAAATTGTCTTTACTGTCAACAAAAGGTTACAGGAGAAGCTCTTGAGAGAAGCTGACCTCGATCTAAAGAAAGCCATTCACATATGCAGAGTCTTTGAGCAAACTGGAAAAGACATAAGTGAGATGAATAATACAGTACAACCTTCTGAAGCAAGGGTTGAAAAGGTACAGAAAAAATCACTCAACCATAAACCTCCCAAGAGAGACACTGGGCATGCTGCTGGTAAAGCCTGTCAAAGTAACACTGACAGTGGGTACTTTGAACCTAGAAAGGAGTGTCATTACTGTGGACAGAAACATCTATTGATTAAGAAAAAGTGTCCTGCATGGGGGACGTTTTGCTCAAATTGTGGGGGAAGAAACCATTTCAAAGTTAAATGCAAGAAAGTTCACACTGTTCACACAGAGTCAGTGGAATGGATTCTGAAGTTATATTAACTTAAGAATATGCATTGATCCTAGACCCCTGAATGACGCTCTGCCGAGGGAGCATTACTGATTACCAACTCTGGATGATGTATTGCCTGAACTCAATAATGCCAAGATTTTCACAAAGCTGGATATCAAGGAAGCATTCTGGCATATCAAACTTGATGAGAAGTCCAGTAAACTTACAACAATGATTACACCTTATGGTAGGTTCAGATGGTCTAGATTACCATTTGGGTTAAATGTAAGCAGTGAAATTTTCCAGAGGCATCAAGCACAAGCTCTTGAAGGTCTTCATGGTTGCATCAATGTTGCTGGTGACATAGTTATTGCAGGTTGTGGATCAAACAGACAGCAAGCAATTAAGGACCATGATCTGAAGCTTAAAGCACTGAAACATAGGTGTAAAGAGAAAAGCATTAAACTGAATGACGCTAAAGCTCAAGAGAAGAAAGAAGAAATTACCTTCATGTGTCACCTTATTACTGCTCGAGGTGTTGAACCAGACAAGAAAAAGGTTGAGACAATACTAAACATGCCCGTTCCTAAGGACTGTCATGAGGTTCGCAGATTTTGCGGCATGATACAGTATCTAGCAAAGTTTCTCAACAATCTTTCAGAAGTTCTTCATCCAATTAGAGAACTTACACGTAAGGATACTCCCTTTATCTGGTCTGCTGAATGCGAACAAGCTTTCAAGAGAGTCAAGAAACTGATTACTTCTACTCCAGTACTCGCATACTATGATCCTGATGAATCTTTGTGTATTCAAGTTGATAGTAGCAGCTATGGACTTGGGACTGTCCTCCTACAAAATGGTCATCCAATAGAGTTTGCTTCAAGAGCTCTAACTGAAACTGAACAACGCTGGGCTCAAATTGAGAAGGAACTCTTAGCTGTTGTATATGGTTTGGAACGCTCTGACCAGTACACTTATGGAAGGAAAGTTACAGTCATCAACGACCATAAACCTTTGGCAGCCATCGTTAAGAAAACTCTGAGTCAAATTCCTCGAAGACTGCAACATTTATTGATGCGCAGCCATCGATATGACTTTGAATTCCAATGGGTACAAGGTTCCGATCTTCTTATAGCCGACACACTGTCCAGAGTTTGTATTCATAATGTCACATTGGATTCCTTAGCTGATAGAGAGAGCAATGCAGGAGCTGATGCACCTGTAAGATTACCTGAAATACCAGATGTGATGATGGAAAAGATTAAAGCTGAAACTCTCAAAGACAGCGTGCTCCAGAGGTTGAAGTCGACCATTTTGGATGGGTGGCCTAAAAGAAAGTCTGATGTACCAGCTGAGCTTATGCCTTATTTCGACATTCGTGATACGCTGACAACAGAACAAGGCATAATATTGAAAGGAGAGCGTATTCTTATCCCAAAAGCACTGAGGCCTGAAATCAAGCAAAAGCTACAAGCTGCTCATCTTGCATTTGACAGCATGATGCGCCGGGCCAGAAGTTGTCTGTTTTGGATCGGCATGACGGCTGAGATTTGACAGATAGCTGACAGTTGTCCAGAATGTCAAGAAACGAAGGCAAGGATTACTAAAGAACCTTTAAACCAACACTCAAGAGGTTTATCACCCTGGGAGAAAGTTGGCACTGACATCTTATTATAGAAGGCCGATATTATTTAGTCCTGATTGACTACTTCTCCAACTTCATTGAAGTAGACTTTCTACCTACAATGACAGCACAGTTAGTCATCAGGAAATTGAAGTCTCATTTTGCTCGTTATGGTGTTCCTAAAGTTATTGTATCTGACCAAGGTACTCAGTTTACGTCTGCACAGTTCAGATCATTTACTGCTAGATGGGGAATACTTCATGTTAAATCAGCACCAGGTCACCATAAAGCCAATGGATTAGCTGAATCTGCTGTGAAACTCATCAAGGGTATGATGAGAAAGACTGTTCAGGACAATACAGATGCATATGAGGCACTACTTGAACTTCGTAATACGCCAAGACAAGGGTTTGATCAAAGTCCAGCAGAAATACTGTTCAACAGGAAACTGCGTACACTGATACCTTCTGCAGTGAAACCCGTTGCATCTCACAGTAGAGTTATTGAAAGTAGAGGCAAGAGAGACAGATCAGTGAAGAAGTATTATGATAAAACTGCTCATGATCTGCCCAAGTTGTCTCACCAGCCAGTCTACTATCAAGACCCTGAACAACCAAACTGGCAACCTGGAAGGATTGATAAGAGGCTCTCTGAAAGATCTTATCTCGTTGAAGGGGAGAATGGAGGTCAATATGTCAGAAACAGAATTCATCTAAGACCTAAAACAACACCTTTCACACCTGATCCCGAGGACCTGGAAATTGATGTCTCCTCTCCAGTTCTACCCGAGCAACAGGTTGTTCTTTGCCAGACATGGAAAACACTAGTGAAGTGAACATTTTCCAATCCTCCAGAAGTTGATCCTTCAACTCCAGCTACTTCTAGTCCTGGGAAAGCTGGCAAAGAACATTCTCTCCTACCATTTGCTCTAAGAGACCTCTCAAAGAGATCGCAAGAAACCCTCTTGGATGAATGACTTTGTTCACTCATAAAGAAGGGGGGATGTTGATGTCTCGATGTTTATCTTGTTTCCTACTAGAGTTACTTGCCCTTAGGCTTGCCTCTTCTTTTCCCTTCTTACTACTTCCTACTACCCTAAGATGGCCCCGATTAAATATATCGTATGTATCCAGTGTTCATTGTGTTCGGTCTTCGTGATTAAAACTTCCATAAACGTAGAGAATGTATGACAGCCAGCCACGTCTCATTATATCCTTACAATATTTACTATACACGACGGTAAATAATCAACAACTTGTCTTTATAAAGAAGGACGCATAACCTTCTTATTTCAGGGTTTTTTTGAACTTACCAAGCTCTTGAGAACTAAATTCGATTCCTGCACGAAACCTGGTCGCTTAATTCGGACACACTCTGGTTGCCATTGCCTTTCAGGAAGTCATAAACAGGATTGTCCAGCGAACAGAGGGAACCGATCTACCTGTGTTAATCTTTCAAGATAAAGTTTCCTGTTTCGGCAACGGTGATAGGCAGCTCAAACCTATAAGAACTATATATATTTGTATATTAAAGACTGAGCATATTCATTAAAAATTCCAACATTGTCAAACGAAAAAGAAATCCAAAAACAATAGGGTGTGATGTTAACCAACAAGCTACTATTATATACCAGTATTACCCTCAAGTAGAAAACTACAGCTAACACAAATTCCTTATATAATAATAACATTTACGCCAATGTATGGACAGTTAAGATCCATTGTGTTCATTTTTTTACTGTAAACCCATACTTCCTTTAAATTCACTTTGATTGTCATTCCTGAACTACCACCAAACAAATAGAGTCATGTGAAAATACTCAAATTGTAAAATTAAACTTTACCTACTTAAATATTCAACCACTGATTTTTACTTAAGAATAGTCTTTTAAAAGGGTAAATTTGTATGAGATTGGTCGTAACTACCTGTTGATTTGTGTTTGAATTTATATAAAATAGTTGTTTATATGTTTAGTTAGTTGGTTAATGCAAGTATTACACTACATATTTCATAAAACCTTAGGACATTAGACGTATTCTTTCATATCATTATAGTCAAGACATAGGTCCTGTTTGAGGTCGTAAGTCATTAGCACAAATGTCTAACTTGTTAACTTCAACCCTAAAAAATTCCCATTTAGAATCAGGTGAACCTTCACAGCTTGACCTCATTGGTCTGTAGGAATATACAATTGATACTTAGCGTATATTAAATATAAATCCCCATTATAACATATAATAAGTTTAAATAAAATGTAGGGATAAAAAATAGTTAAATACGCTAGCCTGCATTTCTTTCATACCCACATACTCGTTTGACTTTAAGTAAGACGCACCCCATCGTTCCCCCATTCTTAGTGTCATTGAATAAAATATAACTATTTATAACTGTCACCGATAATGGATCCTAGACTAGAGGAATGTCTACATATTCCATACATGTACAATACTTAAGAAGGAAGACTGGGAAAATTTAGATTCGTACATAGAACATTACTAGGTGCAAAATGTTAAAGTCCCACAAGACCATTGGCTCCGTGGTTCTGGAGAAACGAGGTCTTGATTCTTTCCACGGCCACATTCGGACGTATGTCTTTTAAATTTGCATAATGCCCCTCTAACCCAACCTCTACAAGTTACTGACCCTACGGGGATACTGGTTCAACCCTTCAAGATTCACATTTGCAACACCAAGAGTACAGACAACTATTATAGCTACTGTACTAAAGGCAAAAATGACTGATGCCAGCTACAATTTATAACAAGTTTATTATACACCTATAAACAAGAACACAATAAACATATCCCCCCCCAAATACAGAAAAAATGCGAGGTATAGCACACCTGAAAACAAAAATCAAGCACAGTTAAAAAAATGCATCCACCCCAACCCTTCTCCCACAATTGCAACCTGTATGGAGAAAGAAGGTAAGGTTAACTGAAATGAACTACACTGCACTTGATGTCGCCTACACTCCAAACTAGCTGTTCTAAATTCTAACTCTAACTCCACTGATAGCTGGAACTACTGCGAAGTGACTACACAATCTCTGCACAGACTTCGGTTCTACACAGCCTATCCTGGAATCTCCTGAACACAACTAACTGCACCTCTAAGCTTCAGCTGCTGTCCTCTGCTATGATTCACCATAACTAACCGTTCTGTCTATTTGTGCTGATTGTAGTGGAGAGAATGTTTACCCTCTCTCTCTCCACTAACTCTGGAATTGATGACTGAGGTTTAACAGAACCCCACTGGATTCTGGACTGGAACTGTAGCTGGACTTACTACCACTCTGAAATTACCTGCCCGAGTACCCCTATAACTGGGCCGTCGGCTTTATTATGGCCGTGAAGAAGCGAACATAAAAATTACCACAACGCTGGCAGCCTGCCAAATCTGCATGTGTAACAAATGCGAGCGTCAGAGCTCAGGATTTATCCACAAAAAATCCTATTCGCTGGAAAATGTCTTCCCCTGGCTGGGGAAAACGTATTTTTCTTCCTCTCCTTCCACCACTGGCAACTAACGAGGACTTTGCGGTGTCTGCGAACGCCACCACACTTGCCGTGGGAGAAATTTTTGTGGTATCAAAAATTCCTTTGCTCTTCCCACAAAAAGCCGGTACCTGCTGTTCAGACAAAAACAAAACAACAGCTAAACAAAACGTATAATATCAATTTCTAATAACTTCCCTTACTTTAACATTACACCCTGCCTCTCTTCACTTAACAATTATCTCCTCCGTATTTCACAATACAATTATTCATGCCAACACCGTCCGCTACCCCTGTTTCCCTTCTCTACCTGAGCCTACAAAGTAAACATTGGCTAACCCAGATCGCTTGTTCTGCCTGACTAACTCCGAGCAACAACAATATTTTCACTGGCCCGTCTGGGCAGACGTACTGTGGCCTACTTCTTACGCTGACACTAATGCCGTAATGTTTAACACAACTAAAACTAGCCCTCTCTAGGAATTCCTAAAAATTCCCGTCAATAATAGTAATCACATTCAAAATGTAATACAAAATAATTCCCTTTAAAAAATACTTCTCCATCTTCTGAATTACACAGAAACAACAATGCACAATCAATAACATATAATCCTGTTTACGCTAGCATCTACCTGCCGTCAAAAGTTATACATAACCCCCGATTATCCAATAGAAAACACCAGAGTTCAGCCCCGTGGTGCCGCAGTTTTTCAACCCCGCTCGCTCCCTCATAACATATTCATTCACTGATACTCACACCTCCGTGCATCCAATTAATACCTCTATCACACCGTCCACCAGATATATGCCTAAACTATATAATAGCGACATCAATACTCTCACTAAAACACAAATAAAAAATACACCATACCCCCACGAGCTCTCCCGACTATTCTGTAAATACCCACCCAACATCCAACTCACCTCATCATTTCTCTAAACACACCTCCCCTTCCAAATCCCATACACACCCCCCTCTTATCACAACCACAAAACCCCACCCACATCCTCACAACAAACCCCCCTTCCATTAAACAAACCATTCCCCTAAACACCATAAACACCCCACCTCACCCACCTACAATTCAATAAATTCACATTCTAAACCTAAACAACACCAACCCTACACCCCAACCCCCCCCCCAACCATCAACTTCACTTCCACTCCACCAACCCACCCTACCACACCCTCCCCCCAACCATCAAACCCCCCCCCACACTCCATACCCCCATCCTTCCCCCACTCTCAAACCATTCCCCACAAATCCACATCTCAATTCCCTAAAACCCCCCAATTCCAACTCATTCCCCTCAACCCCATCATAACTCCACCACTTCCTACAACCAACCACACCCCCCCACCCTCTCCTCCAACTATCCCCCCCCCCACATCTCCTTCTATTAACACCCTCCCCCCCCCATTTCTTACCTCACCTCCCAAACCCCCCACCCCCTAATATCAACCTCCCCCCTCCCCACATCACCATCAACATACCATCACCATCCAACCAATCACACTACCCCCCCTTTCCAATTACCCCACTCCCCCCACCATCTTAACATCCCCCCCCATTCCTCCCCACCAATCACCACCCCTCCCCAATCCTCCTACACATAACCCCCCCCCTCCCCCACAAACCCACACCCTACCCCCCCATACATTATCCCAACACCATCAACAACTCCACACACCACAATCAACACTCCCCCACCAAAAACTAAACCACAACCCCCCCAACACCCCCCCACCCTCCTCCCCCAAACCCTCCTCAATCAACCCACCCACCAAACA
>JAMPIV010017615.1:0-19024 GCA_024509875.1 Oreohelix idahoensis
AGGCAACGGTTTGTTGGTGTACACACCTCCCAGTCTTTGTCTTATTTCCCATTGTGAACAAAAGAAGCTCTGCTAACTACTATTATACAGAATCAGTATAAAACTAGCAATAAATAGAGTTGATGTTGGTGAAAATGCACAATGCATGTAACAAATGTTGAAATTTACGATCAAAGCTTTCTAGACACACACTTTTGAAAAATTCATAAGAAATCATTGAGTGATTCCCCGTGGAAAAATTATAAATATCTTTTTCCTGTTGCCTCAGTATAATAATAATTCGCAGTTTTACAATTACGCACCTTCTTGTTTGGTCATTATTAACATGGTAACCAACTATAAACATTGGTTGCTATGCATATCACTAAAGGGGGTGTGTGTAGAAAAACACACTGATTCCTATCAAACCAGAGTATCACTAAGCTTCTATGGAATTATTTTTTTAGTTCAAGAACATGTTGACGATGATTTAAAGCATGAAAATGAAAATTGTTGGATTTTTATTTTTTTTAACCTTTTCTGGGGTATACTACTACTTTAAAGGGCTAGGTTTGGGGTTAGGGGTTTTGGGTTAGTTATTTTAGGGTGAGCATTTAGGGTTAAGCTTAGTGTTAGGTTTAGAGTGGCTTAGTGTTTAGGGTAAATTTTAGGTTTAGTTTTTAAGGTGAGGGTTTTAGAAAAAGGTTTAGTTTTAGGGTAGGTTTTGGATTATGGTTTAGTTTTCAGATGAGGTTTAGGGTTATTTTTAGTGTAAGATAAGGATTTAGGTTTAGTTTTATGGTTTTAGTTTAAGCTTAGGTGTTAGGTTCAGGACGAGGGTTCATAATTTGTTAGGTTCAAGGGATATTTAGATGTATGGGTTTAGTTTTAAAATGAGGTTTACAGTTGGTTTTAGTATAAAGAAACTGAAGTAATCAAGACCTGTTCTTCACACTCAGGCAATTTTTTGGTTCTTGAGCTGCATTTCTGATTCTCTTCTTCTTCTTTGATCCTTAGCCGCTGACTGTCAAAGCAGTCAGTCGCCATCGCGCCTGGTGGCGTCTTATAGGGCAGCAACAAACTGATTCCACCTTGCTCGGTTGGCGGCCATCCTTTGTACAGTGACCCTCAACTCTGGTTCATTCTTTGCATCTCAGCCTCCACAGTTTTCCGACAAGTTGATTTTGGTCGGCCTCTCTTTCACTTTCATTCAGGAGTCCATAGCAATAGCTGTTCTTGTAATGGCATCAGGGTCCCTTCTGAGACGTGGCCAACCCAATTCCAGCATCTGCCAGCTATGATGGAGTGCATGTCCGCTTGGTTACTTCGAATAAGTAGTTCTTGGTTCGTGATGGTATTCGGCCAAAAGATTCAGTGAACTTTTCTTAGGCACATTGTGTGGGAAGAGGACAGTCTTGACATTTCCTTCTCTGTTACTCTGCAGCATTCTGCACCATAGAGGAGCACAGAAAGTACACAGCTCTTTATATAATCTTAATTTGGTTTTGGTGTCTGTGCTGTACAGGAAAGACTTCCAGATGTTGTTGAGACTAGCAAAATGCTGCTCTCGCTTTATTCATATCTGATTCTCTGTTGTGGCTTAATGGATTTTGCCTGTCCCAGCACTTCAGATTCAGTAATGCAGGAGGTTCTTCTGGGGTTTCAGAGGGTGGCAGGGTTTGCTTCCAATGAACTCAGTGCACATCACCAACACAGGTGGAGTAAGTGGCCTTCATGAATATCACTTATAATTACTGACTAGACTGGATAAGACTCAGGTTAGTCACCTGGTAGGGTCACTTGCTAAGTTTCATCTGGTAGGATAACCTGGTTGGACTGGATGATCAAACAATTGAAGTTCAATCGGCGTTCTTGCAAGTGAAATCAATCTCTCATGTCTACTGGATGCTAACCATCCTTGAGAAATCCAATGAAAACATCCATAGCTAGGCGACCAGTTATAACAGGAGCTCTTCACTTGATCATGACCTTACTTAGTCGTGCCCCTTCTACCCTGAGGGTGTAGAGGTTTACGAGAGAGTGTGCCGTACTATCAGCTGTCTTTCTCCTGGCCTGGTTCCAATCTAGTCCTAGGTGCTTCAGAGATTGTCTGATGTTGTCCTCCCACCAGATTCTGGGTCGTCCTGGACTTCTGAAACCTAGGAACATAGGTGGAGCAGTATACAGCCTTCCTTTGTCTTCTTGCCAACCTCTCTTAAGCTGAAGAATCCTCAATTTATGGGCTGAAAAAAGTCTCCCAGCTGCTGCTCTTTGGTAGAAAACTCTTCTTTGATACCTCCCTTCTAGTCTATTACAGCTCCAAGGTATTTAAAATGGTTGACCTGCTCTAGGACCTGTTCTCTCCCAACATAACCTGATGCCTTCTTCCCTCTTGTGATATCACCATGGATTTTGTTTTAGAGCTGCTTATGACCATCCCTCTCTTCTCCAGCTCTTCCTTCCAGACTTGCAGGTTGGATTGGAGATGTGTGTCTGATTTAGCAATCAGCGCAACATCATTGGCAAATGTCAGCTCTGAAATGCACACCTGTCTCATCCTGCAGTACCCGACTGAATAGATTCTTGTCCTCTCTTTACATGCTTTGTTGACATGGTGAGTATGAAGAGGTGACAGAATACCACCCATTCTGACACCAGTGGTGGTCCTGACCTCTTCTAACTTATTGGTTGCTGTCCTCACATAATTTCTGCAAGTCTTGTAGAAGCTCCGTATAGCATGGATCAGAGGTGTTGGAATGTTTTTCTTTGCCAGGCAGTCCCAAAGTTTTCTCCAGGGGATCTTGTCAAATGCCTTCTCCAGATCCAAACCTCACCTTTATATTCAAGGGCCTTTTCACTCAGTTATCTGAGTGTGAAGATAAGGTCTTGAGTACTTTGGTTTGCTCAGAAGCCACACTGGACCTCATCCATTAGTGCTCAGCTAGGTGTCTGAGTCTCTGCTACAGGATTTTACTAGAGTAAATTTTCCCAGGACACTGAGAAAAGATATGCCTCTATTATTTCCACATTGTCAGTTGTCACCCTTTTTTAATATGAGTGTTGTGATGGCAATCTCCCAATTCTTTGGTATGGTCTTATGGCCCCAGGCTTTCTGTAGGACCCTCAGGAGCAATAGGTCGCCTGCTTCTTCCATGTACTTAACCATTTATGGTGTTATATTATCATGTCCTGCTGCTTTGCCCATCTTGATTTTCTTCAGTTCTGTCTTCAGTTCTTCCAACTTGATCTTTGCCACCTTTGGTTTCCGCTTCTGTGATAGTGGTTATCATTTCTGAGGATTGTCCTTGCTCACTACCAAGAGCTCTCAGAAATATTCATTCCATTACTTCCTTCGGGGCAGTAAGCAATTTGTCTTGCTTGTCCTTTATAAATTTAAAGAGGACACTGTTTTTTCCTTCCTCAGGTTTTTTAACTCATTCTGTCCAAACGGACGCGTGACGTGACAGATAGGACTTCCGTGCCGACCAGTGACGCACCACGCGTCAAGGTGATATATGTCGAATTTGAACGGAAAATTATAAAATACCTGGCAACTAGCCGGTTTTTAAATCATTTCATTACATCCGGCACATGTTTGTGAGCGAAATAAAAAATTTGTGAAGCTAAAATTGTGTGTTTTATATCCATTTCTAATCCTTTGTTTACAAACAAAATTGAGCGAGATTCTTCTTCTAAACACCGGCTCTCAGCTGAGCAAGCAAGAGTGCTTATTTCTCAGTGGACAGAAGATAATTCTAGCAACAGTGATTTAGAAGTTAGGTTTAGTGATTCCGTTGAAGACGTTGTAAAGACTTTGTGTCAGAATATTTATGAAAGTGATTATTCTGATGGCAATGTCGATCAGCTGATTGAACAGGCATCAGGTAGGGCTGGTATAAAAAGAGCTAAACTTTCAGTCACTAAAGGAAAAGGAAGGGGTAAAAACCCCATTCTAACCAACAGTATAGCTACGAGAACTACCACAAGTCTAGAGGCAGGTGCATCCTCACAAGATGTCCCAGAGTGGTTAGAAATTGCAGAGGGCATGACACAAAATGCATTTCGATTTTGTCCAAAGAGAACACCAGGTGTGACTGAGGGGCTTGACCTGTCAACCCCATTGAAATGTTTCAATGTTTTGTTTATAGATGAGGTTAAAGATTTCATGTGCCAGTGAATCAATGATTATGCCAGACTCAAATGTATTTAAAAAAACCTGTGAAACAATATTCATTGTATTCTCGGTGGACCGAAGTCACAAGCCATGAACTTGATAAGTTCATTGCTGTCCTAATAAATATTGGGATTCAGAAAAGACCATGCATTCGTGACTACTGGTCTACATCTGCAGAATTTTATACTCCTTGGTTTCGTCAGATGTTTTCAAGAAGTAGATTTGAAGCATTATATCATACAATGCTTCATGCCTCTGATGAACATGTTGTTGCAAAAATTTCAGAGTGCCTTTTACCCATTCCAAAATCTCAGTTTGGATGAAATGGTAATAGGGTATAAAGGCAGATGGCAATATAAGCAGTATAATCCAATTAAGGTAAAGGTAAAGGAACCCGTTACACGACCATTGAGGCATATTGGGAATATGGTGTTAGGCCCATATTATCTTGACCGTCGGCACACTAGGGGTGATGTGGTCAGCATCATGCCGGCCGCCTTAACCTTCCCAGAGTTGCTCTGGTACCCATTTGGGGCTGGGTCGACCCATGAGCCGTTTGTGGCCTAAAAAAAATCAGACCTCATTTGGGGATCGAACCATAGACCACTGCGCTAGAAAGCCAGTGCACTAACCACTTGCTATCGCAGCTCCATAATCCAAGAAAACCAAGCAAATATCACATAAAATTCTTTGGTTTATGTGATTCAGCAACTGATATGTGGTGAACATGTTCACATATTTTGGTTCTGATACTTCATATGATCCTGAAGTGGATACAAACAGTGGGCAAGCTGTCAAGATTTGTCAGACCCTAATACAGCCTTTGGGTACAGGACACCATTTATTTGCTGACAGGTATTACACCACAATGGCATGGTGCTGACCACATCACCCCAAGTGTACCGATGGTCAAGAAAATATGGACCTAGCACCATATTCCCAATATGCCCTCAATGGGCGTGTAACGGGATCCTTTACATTTTTTTTATTACACCACAAGAGAACTCATTGACTTCTTACTGGAGAAGAAGCAATACTACACTGGTACTCTGAACATTATTCGAAGAAATTTTCCATTACAGCTGAAGACTCTGCGCCTTAGTTATCTGGAATACAGATGGTATATGACACAAACAAGCACAGTGTTGTGTACAGCATTTAGAGACAAAAAGGCCAAAAATTGGGAGCCGAAATATTTAAGTTTTAAGTAAACAACTTTATTTAATTGTTTAAACACTTTTTTAATCAAGTCTTCACTTCACAAGACATAACACACACCTATTCATATCAATTAATTATATGAAGCAATTCATAAGATTCTCCAGTCAATTTCACACATTTAAATGTATAACATCAACGCCTAGTTTAAAAAAATGGGTATCTACTGCCTGTTTTTAAAATATAACCTGAAGAGAAAAATTGCACACATTTTGAGTGGTTGTTTTTACAAACATATATGGTTTTGAGAAGAAAATCATAAAAATTACATCTATGAAGTGATAGTGATAAAAGTTTCTAGATATGTTTCAAACTAAATGTGCACTGACATTCTGAACATTTTATTGCCATGCATTAATTGGGAGCTGAAATATTTAAGTTTAAGTATACAATTTTATTTAATTTTTTTAACACTTTTTAAATCAAGTCTACACTTCACAAGACATAACACACACCTATTCATATAAATTAATTATATGAAGTAATTCATAAGATTCTCCAGTCAATTTCGCACACGTTTATGTATAACATCAACACCTAGTTTAAAAAAATGTGTATCTACTGCCTGTTTTTAAAATATAACCTGAAGAGAAAAATTGCACACATTTTGAGTGGTTGTTTTTACAAACATATGTGGTTTTGAGAAAAAAATCATAAAAATTACACCTATGAAGTGATAGGGATAACAGTTTCTAGATATGTTTCAAACTAAATGTACACTGACATTCTGAATATTTTATTGCCATACACTAATTAAGAGCTGAAATATTTAAGTTTAAGTATACAATTTTATTTAATTGTTTAAACACTTTTTTAATCAAGTCTTCACTTCACAAGACATAACACACACCTATTCATATCAATTAATTATATGAAGCAATTCATAAGATTCTCCAGTCAATTTCACACATTTAAATGTATAACATCAACACCTAGTTAAATAAAATGTGTATCTACTGCCTGTTTTTTAAATATAACCTGAAGAGAAAAATTGCACACATTTTGAGTGGTTGTTTTTACAAACATATGTGGTTTTGAGAAGAAAATCATAAAAATTACATCTATGAAGTGATAGTGATAAAAGTTTCTAGATATGTTTTCAAACTAAATGTGCACTGACATTCTGAACATTTTTATTGCCATGCATTAATTGGGAGCTGAAATATTTTTTAAGTTTAAGTATACAATTTTATTTAATTTTTTAAACACTTTTTTAATCAAGTCTACACTTCACAAGACAAACACACACCTATTCATAAATTAATTATATGAAGTAATTCATAAGATTCTCCAGTCAATTTCGCACACGTTTTATGTATAACATCAACACCTAGTTTTAAAAAAATGTGTATCTACTGCCTGTTTTTAAAATATAACCTGAAGAGAAAAATTGCACACATTTTGAGTGGTTGTTTTTTACAAACATATGTGGTTTTGTAAAAATAATCATAAAAATTACACCTATGAAGTGATAGGGATAACAGTTTTCTAGATATGTTTCAAACTAAATGTACACTGACATTCTGAACATTTTATTGCCATACACTAATTAAGAGCTGAAATATTTAAGTTTAAGTATACAATTTTAAAAAAAATTTTTTTAACACTTTTTTAATCAAGTCTACACTTCACAAGACATAACACACACCTATTCATATCAATTAATTATATGAAGCAATTCATAAGAATTTCCAGTCAATTTTCCACATATTTATGTATAACATTAACACCTAGTTAAATAAAATGTGTATCTATGCCTGTTTTTTAAATATAACCTGAAGAGAAAAATTGCACACATTTTGAGCAATTGTTTTTTTCAAACATTTGTGGTTTTGAGAAAAAAAAAAAAAAAATTACATCTATGAAGTGATAGTGATAAAAGTTTCTAGATATGTTTCAAACTAAATGTGCACTGACATTCTGAACATTTTATTGCCATGCATTAATTGGGAGCTGAAATATTTAAGTTTAAGTATACAATTTTATTTAAAATTTTTAACACTTTTTAAATCAAGTCTACACTTCACAAGACATAACACACACCTATTCATATAAATTAATTATATGAAGTAATTCATAAGATTCTCCAGTCAATTTTGCACACGTTTATGTATAACATCAACACCTAGTTTAAAAAAATGTGTATCTACTGCCTGTTTTTAAAATATAACCTGAAGAGAAAAATTGCACACATTTTGAGTGGTTGTTTTTACAAACATATGTGGTTTTGAGAAAAAGAATCATAAAAATTACACCTATGAAGTGATAGGGATAACAGTTTCTAGATATGTTTCAAACTAAATGTACACTGACATTCTGAACATTTTATTGCCACATACACTAATTAAGAGCTGAAATATTTAAGTTTAAGTATACAATTTAACTTAATTTTTTAAACATTTGTTTAATCAAGTCTACACTTCACAAGACATAACACACACCTATTCATATCAATTAATTATATGAAGCAATTCATAAGATTCTCCAGTCAATTTCCCACATGTTTATGTATAACATCAACACCTAGTTAAATAAAATGTGTATCTACTGCCTGTTTTTAAAATATAACCTGAAGAAAAAAATTGCACACATTTTGAGTGGTTGTGTTTTCAAACATATGTGGCTTTGAGAAAAAAAAATCATAAAATTACATCTATGAAGTGATAGTGATAAAAGTTTCTAGATATGTTTCAAACTAAATGTGCACTGACATTCTGAACATTTTATTGCCATACATTAATTGGGAGCTGAAATATTTAAGTTTAAGTATACAATTTTATTTAATTTTTTAAACACTTTTTTAATCAAGTCTACACTTCACAAGACATAACACACACCTATTCATATCAATTAATTATATGAAGCAATTCATAAGATTCTCCAGTCAATTTCACACATTTAAATGTATAACATATGTACCTACTGAACTTATGTATTTGTATACTGTCTGTTTTTAAAGCTTCACCTGTCTGAAAAAATTGCATCCATTTTGGGGCCTGGGTAAAACCCAAAAACAGCCTGGGAGAGAATGAGTTAACTCATTCCATCCAAACTGGTGCGTCACGCGCCAGATAGGAGTTCTGATCCGTCCATGGCGCGTGGCGCGCCAATGTGATATATGTCGAATTAGAATGGAAAGTTATAAAATACCTAGCAACTAGCCAGTTTTTAAATCATTTCATTACATCTGGCACATGTTTGTGGATGTTTGTGAGCGGAAAAAAATCTGTGAAGCTAAAATTGTGTGTTTTATATCCATTTCTAATCCTATGTTTACAAACAAAATGGATCGATGTGATTTTGAGAAAAAAATCATAAAAATTACATCCATGAAGTGATAGTGATAAAAGTTTCCAGATATGTTTCAAACTAAATGTGCACTGATATTCTTAATATTTTATTGCTGTACATTAATTGGAAGCTGAAATATTTAAGTTTAAGTATACAATTTAAAAAAAATTTTTTAACACTTTTTAAATCAAGTCTACACTTCACAAGACATAACACACACCTATTCATATTAATTAATTATATGAAGCAATTCATAAGATTC
This sequence comes from Oreohelix idahoensis, assembly GCA_024509875.1. Taxonomy (NCBI): domain Eukaryota; kingdom Metazoa; phylum Mollusca; class Gastropoda; order Stylommatophora; family Oreohelicidae; genus Oreohelix; species Oreohelix idahoensis. The sequence continues at coordinate 8,925 of JAMPIV010017615.1, forward strand.
TCCAGTCAATTTCACACATTTAAATGTATAACACAAGTACTTACTGAACTTATGTATTTGTCCACTGTCTGTTTTTTAAAACCTCACCTGTCTGAAAAAAATTGCATCCATTTTCGGGCCTGGGTAAAACCCAAAAACAGCCTGGGAGGATTGAGTTAAGGTCTTGTAGAACAATATATGTTTTCTTGAGCTACTTGAGCACTATGACAGAGGACGAACCAGTTTTGGATATGACACATGATTGTTCCACAAGAAGGAGTATATCCCCCCACATTATTCATCATTAATATTAAGGCTAATGTAGAGAAACTTTCCAGCTTATCTCCAGGGCTCACCATGCTGAAAATGTTGCTGCCTTGTGGGCTACAGAACACTTGTCTACTGCAAAGTACAGAATCCAGGCAGCACTAAATACCATCTGCAAATGGCATCTGACTGGGGAGTACATATCAACTTCTTCAAGACAGTATTTGAATGCAGCATGTTAGCTTGGGCCATGTTGTCAAAACGAACACCAAAATGTCTAACTTCTTCTCCTTCTTCAAGTACTATGCCTGCTGGTGTAGGTGATCATGTCTGCCCACATCTTCCTGTCTCCAGTACTATTTATCCATTCTGCTGTTGACTTCTTTCCATGCGATGATGTCAAACCGTCCAGAATCTTCCTTTACTGCTTTTTCCTTCTATCTTTCCTGTTGTCACTAAATACTCCAGCTTCCTATTTCTCATAACATGCCCAAAGAAAGTGGACTGCTTTCTTCTAACCTGAGGAATAAGCTTCCTTTGCACAATGGTCTCTTTCAAGACATTCTCGTGACTCATTTTAGCTGTCCAGGGTATTTTTAAACATTCTTCAGTTGTTGTTGTTTAACTAGGGCTGTTGAGCTTCTCGCTCTTTTGCAGCCAATACCAAGTTGAAGACTCCTTGATATTATCTACACTGTAGATCTAGGCTTTACCTGTGGCTTTTCTGACATTCCGGAATGTGTTAGGTTGAAGTCATGAGCTCCAGTTTCTCCAGCCTGGCTTGCATTTAAAGGATTATCACATCTGGTCCCAAGCTAGCAGTAAGAAGCACCCCATACCTCAGGCTAACTCTAGCCAATAATAACTTCTACTTTAGTAGTCACAAGACATAATAATCAATAGTTCAGTTGCTTGTGCAAACATCACTTGCAGCTCACAAACGTTTAACTTGACTAACATTGCATTCACGTTTACCACAACAACGCAAGCTCATCAGGAGCATACAGATATACCACCTTCTCAAAATTACATCTGGAAAATTATATTGTGAATGTAATGTGAATTCTCTTAATTCATATCTATGTCAGATCTAGAGAGATATTTAAGGACAAATCAAAACAAACAAACATGAGTCAAAACAACTTTTAATTTACTCTATTTCCAATAATTTGAAAGAAGAAATTATACTATCCTCAAGCACCGCCAACTGAGAATATTATCTGGAATTAGATAAACTATATATCCTAATTTGAACCCATCAGACGTTGAAAAGCGTTATTTTTTGTCTATTATAAATTACTATTCTCTGATTTTTTTTTTTTTTTAAGGTAGTCTGGATGTTGGTGACTCATTTGTCTACCGGATCGAAAGAGAGTAGAGCGAAATATAACAGATGACCCACTACTCTTCATTTCAACCGAAATGTTAAAGCATTCCAAGGGACACAGCGTAACCAGCCGTATCGATAGGTACCAGAGCAACATGGTGGCAACGGCAAACAGAGAGATCACTAGACAGTAACTGTAACATGGAAAGAGGGCAGCAACAGAACTGACAACCAGCACTGGCGCTTAAGTTGTGGAGATCCTACGTCTGCGAGCACGGTTATTAAAAAAGAAGAAGACATCTTCCTCGTATCTGGTTATAATTCATGGCAGCCTTCTGAACTTACCACACGTACCCTGATTAATTTTCTGCACAACGGTTTTGTAAGGGCTGATGTCACGTGGTTTTTTACACTACCTTTTTCCCGGATTGGATTTAGATTTCATGAATACCTAAGCATTCAATTTAATGAAAACAAGAATCATCACGGGGGCTACGAAGATCGTGCTTTGCCGACGATACCGTTGACAGACAAAATGAAGAAGTATAAATGCAGAAAGAGAGGTAGAGGATGCAGTAGACCTGATATAAAAGAGGAGATACTTCTGGCTACTACATACTTATATTCCAGAGGATGGTCAGTCTTAATCGCTTGGTACCTTCACGTGTTGACATAGAGGGAAATAAAAAGGCAGATAAAGAAAGGCAGAAGTGATGAAAATCTAATAAGAGATTAAGAGCTTAATTAAAGATTTAATAACAGATGAATGGAAAGCAGAGTGGAATAAAAATCTGAAAGGAAGACATGCATATAAGATGTTCAAGGCTTCAACAAGAATTGAAAATGCATTGTCCAGTAATAAGAAACTTCTCAGACTACAGCTGGGACGAGGCTATTTCAGAATAGAAGAACCTTACGGTGCAGGATGTCTTCAAGACAATAATATACAGCATTTCTTGTTAAAATGTTCATACATGCCACACCTCGGAGATGAAAAACCTGTACAAAAAATCCAAAACCCTGTACAAAGACCCACAAAACCTGTACAAAGACTGAAAAAAACATATCAAAAGAGTTAATTTGTGTAAAAATATTTTCAATTACAGTGGGCTGCATTATAAATGAGGCACGGCGACTTTGCCTTTAAAAGCAATTCTTCACTTATTTTAAAACCCAAACAATAAATGTCTGAGTTTATTTTACACTGTAAAAATAATGTGATGCATCATTTTGTCTATTTCTGTGCTTAATTATCACTAACAGACTGGGAAATCTTGTGTTCAACAGGACCTTATAAAAGAACTCTGAGACACAGTAATAAGGGGAATGGGTTAGAAAACCTGTACATAATTTATGTACAGGGTGTACACATCTGAAAATGCAAACACCTTGTACAGATTATGGGTAAACTATAGCATGTGACATGTATGAATGTTAGAGGTATGAACAAATGAGAAATACCAATATTAGATTATTTATTTATTAGAAAAAAAACCAGTACCACAGAGGACAGTTAAATGTTAAGAAATTCAATAACAAAAAAGATAAGCTCTTGTTATATAGATATACAGAATAGAAGATAATTTAGATATTTATAAGAAAATAAGAAATGAAAAAAACAAAATAATACTAAAAGAAGATCATTGGAACAATTTCTGCCAAGCACTTAATCCAGCAACTAACTTCGTTACAGATGTCTGGAATAAGGTAAAGGCAAATAAAAGGCCACCCGTGTGTTACCGGGGCCCAAAAGGGGAGCAAAGAATAGTAACACTGCACCCTACCACGCATGTCGTAAAAGGCGACTAAGGAGGGTATGGGCATGGGGCTGTTTACCCCATCCCGTAAAAACTTCGCACAGTGGGCTGATCACCTGCTTGCCAACCAATCTGATTACGGAAACAATGATAGATTGTTTGGTCTGTTTTTGTTCCACAAAGACGCCACTAGGCGTGGTGGAAATAGCGATAGATTGATCAATTTGTTGTTGCCCTAAGACGCCACTAGGCGTACTGGCCACATACTGCTTTGCCGGTTGATGGCTAAGGATGGAAGAAGAAGAAGAAATAAAAGGCAGAACTAAAAAAGATAATAATAAAATAGGAAACTACACAGAGCGTTACAACATGAGGCAATCTGATCAAATGAATTACTCCCCCCCCCCCCCCCCCCCCAAGTACTTTGGCCCTTTAATCTCCTTTACACTTTAAGTATTGGGTTGGGGGGAGGGGATTAGGCCATGGCTTGCAAGTGTCAGCCTCCTGTTGTATTCTCAACCTGTGCTGAGAATTAAAGGGGAGGGATGTAAATGCCAAGTGTTTCCAGTTATATCATTGACTTTAATAGATATTTAATTGATTTTCACCTGTCAAAATTCATACAAACCATCCCAGCTTGGTATTCTGTTCTACTTGGTCTGTAGGGGTTGGCAATTTTTTAGGCCCTTGAACGTATCGTCTGGTTGAGCGTACCATGTCAATTAATCTTAATTGTATACTTTCAATCACCTTCCTCAGATACCCAACATTTTCTGAGGATTGGATCCTTTCCCTTATGGTTGGCAGTCACCACGCCCACGACTCGCATCCACATGTCCAAGACCGTACACAGGCGACGGAGCGTGTGGCACATGCCATCCTCGTTTTTCGTAAAAGAGCGTCTCTGTAAAATGCTGAGAATTCCTCTATTGATGGCCTGAAACAGTCCTCCCAGTCTGATGAACTATTTGAGTAGTTCTGGATGCCCGCAAATAGATCGAATACCGAGTATTGGGATTGTCATTTGGGAATGAGCCCCACACACTTTGAGCAAACACATGAAATGTTCACGTTGCGGCGAAAGAGATGTGGTTCTCAAAATTGTATAGAGAAACTACATCCACTTGTTGCGTGTTTCTAATTACTGAAAAAATAATGGCGTTCAGACATGTGATGGTTTATAACTTCCCTTTTTGAATAGCAGTGAAGTGTAATACAGGAATAAAATGATTGTATAGCATCATAAAGGGCTAATAATGATTATAGCATCATGGTGGTTTAGATAGGAGGCAGTGCTTATCGAGCATTGAATACCACCATTGCACTACAAGTGCCAACCTTGCAGATCCTGAAGGGCTACTACGAGAAAGCAAAGTTCATCAACAAACTGCTCGAGCGGTGATGTGCAAATGGACTATTGGCTCCCATTCTCAGTGAGAAGCATCCAGACCCATCGCAGCGCGCAAACAGGCAACATTTAGACTTAAATGTAATGACGGTAAAAAATTAAAAGGCACTTGGGGGCCCCCCCGTTAAATAGGTAATAATGATTCTGCACCGGCTTAAGTTAGGAATCCAATCAGAAAACGTGGAGAGAAGCTAACCGATAAGGTGGTAAGCAGATATGGAGAAGGTGGGTCGAGCACTACTCTGAGCTTTACGCTAAGAGACAATACCGTTATTACGCCCTGCAGCCCTGTATTGATGCTGTCAATAGTCTGGCCAACTATGGAGGAGCTGTCTGATTGCCGAACCAACATTATAGGAACTCATTAAAAGGCCATTGATAATGCTTGGCCTCTGGCAAAGCCAACCAGGCAGTTGATGGGATTCCTCCTTATTAAATCAAATGCTTGTAAAGAGCACGCTATTACATCCCCTGCCATATGAAATGCTGTGCCAGTGCTGGGAAGAGACAACTATTCCTCAAGACATGCGAGATGCCAAGATTGTAAACCTGTATAAAAATAAAGGAGACAGAAGTGATTGCAATAACTACAGAGGCATCTCTCTTCTTAGTATTATTGGTAAGGTTTTTGCCAAAGTCATCTTAATGCGACTCACAAGTTAGCTGAGCGCATATATCCAGAGTCACAGTGTGGATTCCGAGCTGGCAGATCAACAACAGACATGATCTTCTCTCTCCGCCAGCTTCAGGAAAAATCAAGAGAGCAGAAAAGACCATTACATAACGCCTTTATAGACCTCACAAAAGCATTCGACCTGGTTAGTAGGGATGGACTCTTTAAAATCCTCCTGAAAATAGGCTGCCCTTCTAAAATGCTGGAAATGATAAAGTCATTCCATGACGACATGAAGGGAACAGTCCAATATGCTGGAAGCACGTCACAGCCCTTTGATATACGAAGTGGCGTTAAACAAGGCTGTGTTCTGGCTCCGACCCTCTTCGGAATCTTCTTTGCCTTACTCTCTTGAGAAACATGCATTCAGAGATGCAACTGAAGGAATATGCCTTCACACTAGGTCAGATGGCCGTCTGTTTAATCTTTCAAGGCTGAAGGCAAAAACAAAAATCAGAAGGGTCACTATAAGAGACTTGTTGTTCGCTGATGATGCTGCAGTCGTCACTCAAAGCCAACAGGAGCTTCAGAGCTTGATGAATCGCTTCACTAAAGCATGCAAGGACTTTGGCCTCACAATAAGTCTAAAGAAAACGAATGTGCTGAGTCAGGATGTGGGTGCTGCACCAGTTATCACTATCGATAACTATGAATTGGCAGTGGTGCACCACTTCACATACCTAGGGTCTACCATCAATGACAAACTCTCACTGGATACAGAAATCGACAGCCGCATTGGCAAAGCTGCAGCTACCTTTGCCCGCCTCACATCGCGTGTTTGGGGGAAACTCTAAACTCACAATGAAGACCAAAGCTGCGGGTATATAATGCCCTGCGTCACCAGCACACCCTCCTATATGGCAGCGAGACCTGGACGACCTATGCTAAGCAAGAAAGAAGGCTCAATACCTTCCATTTGCGTGTCTCCAACGCCGCATCCTCGGCATCTCGTGGAAAGATAAAGTGACAAATGTCGAGGTGTTTTGTCACGTGCTGTCCCTTCAAATATGTATACGCTGCTTATACAGCGGCAGACTTCGCTGGCTTGGCCATGTTCGCCGCATGGAAGAGGTCGCATCCCAAAAGATATCTTCTACGGACAATTAGCAGATGGCAAGAGAACAGTTGGGCGACCACAGCTGAGGTTCAAAGATGTGTGCAAGAGAGATATGAGGGCACTGGACATGGATCCAGCAACATGGGAGGATGAAGCTGCCGATCGCACTAGTTGGCGATGCTATTTACGGCGCCACCTCAGATTGGGCGAAGAGAGGCTCACACAAGAAGCAGAGGTGAGGAGAAAACGTCGAAAGGAGCACCAGGAAAAAAATCAGCTGAGGCTGTCACCTCATGGGGCGCATTCCCAAAGTCAGTTATGACTGAAGGGGCTATTATAATTAGAGTATTAACGCTGGAAGTTGTTGTGCCCAATAGCAACGATTAAGTAATGGCACGTGATACAACTGAGGCGTATATGGTTTAGTTTATGAGACTTAGATAATAATGTTCAACGTGATTCACTGGCTGTGGGACGACTTATACCAATATTAGTCACGTGCAATAAAATCATATTTCACAATTTGAGACTCGGACCCAAGGGGCACTACAGTTTTTCACAGATTACGTTAAATACCAATATACTTCCTGCCCCCTCGCATCAGCATCCTCATTGTCGCCACCGCATTTCTCTTCTCCTGTATTCCTTTGGTTCTTCCTATGCCTCTATTACCCTGGGATTGTCAGACCTCAACGACAACCTGAATAGTTACAGTATGGTCTCAAGCTGATGTGACCTAGTTTGTCTCACATTCCAGCGTCCTCTTGCTCACTACTAAATGTTGACTGGCACATGTCTGTTCTTGTCTATCTGCACCTCTTCTTACCGTTTATTTTTTTTTTAGTGACCATGTCTCCATCCAGTTCTACCAATATTCAAGACCATGGCCATAATCACTTCAAACCTTCTGTTCCCTGACCATTTTGGTGATTCCCATTTTAAAGACAGTCTGAATTTCCATTTGTGTGGGAAAAGTGTTTTGTCCTGATACTCCAGTGTGTTCAGATGCCTATCAGATAGACTGACTTGACATTTTTTGAATTGCAATTCCTTATTTTTGCTGTTCCCTCTGCCATTTCATTTTGATCTCCATTGCAGTTTCCAATGCATATGTATTGTGTATTCCTAGCTCTGCCTATTGCAGGACTCCCATTACTATGATAAGATCATATCACTATGTCTGTCTTCCGTACAAACTTGTCTATATTGCTGTAAGCTTATGTGTAAGATACTACATCCTTGTACCTGTGTTTTCTTCCAGTACAATCTTCTTGTTTGTTTCCACTTCATTTATTCTTCATTATCTATTCTTTTCTCCCTGTAGAATAATTTCTAAACGGGCTTCTAGTTGTGAACTTTGTCCTATCCATGTATTCCATTGAATCAAAGTACTGTTTTCTCCTGTTGCTGGTTTTAAACTTTTTCCTGCCCTCCCATGTTTCCAGTCTGCGTCTCGCTTATTCCCATAGAATGTGTAACTCCTTCTGATATTTTCTCATTTCTGCTCGATTGACCCTGTTGATTTTAAGTTTTTACCCGTCTCGTTTCATTGAGTCACCTGAGCTATAACTCCACATATCCTTATTCTAGTTAACGAACGTTTTGCGGTCAGCGTGGAGGGGTAACGTCCGTTTTAGTGTCAGTGGCTTCCTTTCCGGCTTTCATCCTATACCTACTGACAGTCCAATATGAGCTTCAGACTTCCGGATATATCCACGTTTCCCTCAGCAAAAGTTTGTTCATTTGTTTGTTCGTTTCTGTAACTTCATTTACTTTTTTGCAATAGACCGATGGGTGGACAGCCCATGTATTGCTAAAACCCCCCAACCTTGGAGGACCAGGGTTTGTTTTAGTCTGACCCCTGCCCGCGCAAACCTGTCCAGCTTGGTTAGAACCTTTCCGAGGAGTAATTACTCCCGCCTTTTTATAGCTCTGTTTTTTATAGATGATGTTTTTTAGCTGCAAGCCGCCATACGGCTCGAAAGGTATTGACAAATGCTTTGATGGCTGCAATAAATCATTCTTTTATTTGCCAAAAGTCAGGAAAAGATCATAGAGGGTTTTATTTATAGACTCTATTGTGACTAACTTTTCAATGTGAGCTTTACAATATACTATTGAAAGCTATCTAAGTATTTTTTTTTATTAAAGGATGAATGTTTCTGGGCAGACGTAAGGACTGGATAACACCAGAAAGACTAATACACCAGTTACGACTTAGAAATCTTTAAAAATGTAAAAGGAAGAAAACAGAAAGCGTTTTCTGTCCACTTTATTGTTAAAGTCAACCAGTACTAGCACGAACAATACAGTCAACTGGACAATGACAGTGAAACGCCAACTGAGCCACCAACAGGAATGCTCCTAGTCAGATCTATGCAAGACTATGGCAGAAGAAGCAGCACTGTTAGAAATGATTAACAAAGCACAGTAAAACCAAATACCTAAACTTCATCAGACGGAACAACGATGGTCATAACAATATTACGAGGTTAGTAAGAGACTACAGAACATGACTATGGTAAATCTCCATCACGAAGCAGAGGGACAGGAAACAAGTGATGGGGCGAGCATTTAAGATTGCACACACTCTGAACTGAGGAACCCCGAGTAGCTAACAGCCAATTGAATGTTCAACATGATAACGTGAACTTTGCGTCTAGAGTGTTAATAACATATATTCCAGGGTAAAAGAAGAACGTGGTTCACAGCAATTGACTACTAGGACTAAAGATACTGGATAATAGTGTGGACTTGGCATCCATAGATAGACTTTAAAATGCAGAGCTATTTAGACATGAAACCCATGAGCTAGCATGGTGAAGCACTCTGCCTTAATGGAGACCATCTATTGCACAAGTCTGGAAAACATGGACATCAGACACCAAGCGCAGTGGAACAAGGACACCCCAATTTTTCACTATTGCACCAAGAAGGTAGATCTTGGCAGACATGCAATAATTGGAGAGGAAAAATTACTCTTCTCTTTCATTCCCAGCAAAATACTAGGACGATGTATTAATTTATACAGAGATTTACTTTCGTAGAGGACAGTACTTATGTACAGAACTGAGCACGAACAAGCTCAGGAAATGGTAGAAGGAATCAGAAGATGTAGTAGATCACTGGCGGTTTACCTCAGAAACATGGTATGAGAGAGTGCCCATCAATGGCTTCCCAGACAAGGCCTGTATCATGTAATTTCCGTTTGATTTGAACTAAGGTGTCGTAGGATTTTTGAATAGGGGGATTCAGACTTGGGTTGGGCCCCTATCTGATTAGATTAGAATTACGTGATAGCCACAGTGAGAGAATAATAACATAGAATAGATTTCCACGAGTGAGATTGTAGAAATCAATAGAGGCTGACCCTGAAAACATCGAGAAATCTTTTCTTCTCTTCTCAGCCTATCTTCTACAACAGATTTTAGAGGATTCAATAACAGTCCTTAGTGACAACATATATTAATATATAAGAACGTACCACTCACATGCACCAACACACAAGTGACGACAGTTAGAACGCACAGTCTGGGACAAACTATAACAGTTATTAATACAATAATTGGAAACTAGCTGCCAACGCGCTGATTAATTTCAAGAGAAAATTTAATTATCGCGGGGGGGGGGTG
>JAMPIV010017616.1:0-33299 GCA_024509875.1 Oreohelix idahoensis
TCGCGTTTAGATAGGTGTTCCTTATTAGGTTTCTGCAACAGTACGACGCTCGAGCTATAGATGTAGACTCGCTAATAATCCCAGCTTGACGTAGTTTGTCTATCTCTCCACGTAACGTGGTTGTTTTTTGCATACGGGATCGGGTAAACTCTGGTTCGCACAGGTGTCTCGTTTGTCAGCTTCATATCAAACTCTACGAGATGTGTTCGACCAGGTATGTCCGTTAAGACTGCCGAGTACTGTTTCAGTAACGCCTTAGTTTCTGTCTGTTGTGCTTCTGAGAGAGTGTCGCCGAATTTAACATCTTTGTACGATTCCGTTTGTTGCAGTGGGTATACTATGGAACTATTGTCATCTTCCTCATCTTCGGTTGCTGTAGCGACCGCCAGGAGATGTTCGGGGGAAGGCACCGGTCTTTCCAAATATTTCTTTAACAGATTTATATGGTAGACTTTTTCCTTTCCTTTTATAGAGATCTGGTAGTTCGTTCTCGATCTTTTCAAGGACGGTAAACGGCCCTTGCCATCCGATACGTAGTTTGTTGCTTCCGGTAGGAAGTAGCAACAAAATTTTCTCTCTTGGTTGCAATTCTCTCTCTTTCGCGGCTTTGTTGTATCGTTTAGCGTACTTCATGCATGCTCGCTTAAGGTTGGTTGTTGCTAGGTCCCATCCTAGTTTTAGCAGTTCCTTTAACTCCGATACATACTTGAATGCTGAGACGACTGTCTCATCTGCCTTCTGGTCTGTCAGTGACTGTAGTAAGGCTTCTAGCGGGCCCTTAATAGGTCTGCCGAATGGAAGTGTAGCTGGTGGTAAACCTGTAGAGGCCTGGGGGACTTTCCTGTAGGCGAATAAGGCTGCGGGAATGAAAAGGTCCCAATCTTCAGGTTTCTCTTGTCCCAGCGTACGCAACATCATGGTGAGGCTTCCGTTAACACGATCTACTAACCCACTTCCGGCCGGATTGTAGGGCTGATATAGATGTGCTGGTCCCTCAAGATCTTAAAGATCTCTACCAGTGCGACTGGAAGCGTAATGGGTGCATCACCTTTCAAAACTCCACATAATTTGACGGTTTCTTCTGTTTCTTGACCAGATTTGACCAAATGCCTCGCGACAATACAATCAAAACTCAAACCTGTATCAAACAAACAATAAGTTGAAGTCCCGTTCAATATAACAGTTCCTCACGTAGAAGGCCTCTCACCCTCAGGTTGAGAATCATTGACATTTCTACTTCTTTGCAAACATCCGATTTGTCCCAGTGTGTTTGCCTTGATCAGATGTCCCCTGCGCAGGGGTTTTATCCTTGTCGTGTCCTTTCTGGCGTGCCTGCCATGAGCGACGCTTGGGCTGATCATGGGTGTTGGTGGGGTATAGAGTTTTGTAGAATTTCGATTTTCTTTGAGGGTTGGGGGGGGGGGGGGGGGGGGGGGGGGGGAGAAAGGATTGAGGTAAAGTTTCTCCTGGGTGTTGATGGAAAAATGAATGGGAAGACTGTTCTAGGTTAATTTTTCCAGAAGGCTCATCTGTAGGCTTGCGTTTTGAGCTTGAAAGCTCGGCTAGCGCATTGGTATATCGCTCAGACTTACTTAAAATGTCTTCCAGCTTTACAGCTCCCTGTTCAGCAAGAAATCTACGGGTCTCATTTGACAAGGTGCTTTTGGTCTGCTCAGTTAGAATAAGCTCTTCTAACCCTTCAAAAGTGCAAGGAAGCTCTGAAAGCTCCAAACACCTAGTCAAATATCCCTTCAGACGGGAAGAGAACCAGTTAAAACGTCTCGGTTCCCTCTTTTCTGCTGTTCCGGAAAAGTTGCAAACATTTGCGAGCATTCATTTTGAAGCGCTCAAGTAAAGCTTTCTTCAATATGTCGTAATTGTCTTGATTGCTGCTTCCCAGTTTAACATATGCATCATATGCATTGCCTTTTAAAGCCTGGGAAAGCTTCAAACACCATCGCAAACTTTCTAAACCATACAGTTTTGCCATTCTCTCAAATTTTTCTAGATAAGTGTCAATTTTCTCATTGGGGCTTGGGAAGGATTCTATGGCAAAAGACATAGCTGCTAATTTGGGAGATTGAGTACTGGAATGATCAGATGAGAGTGACTGAGGTGAGGAAGGCTCTCCGTTGGTGGAGCTAGACGCTGCACCGCGACTTTGGACCTCTAGAGTCTTAAGCGCCAATTTGTGCTGACGTCGTTGATCATTCTCTCTTTCCTCGTGTTGTCTCACTCGTTCCTCCATTTGTCTCTCCTCTCTTTTCTCATGTTGTCTCGCCTTCTCTCTTTCCTCATGTTGTCTCGCTTTCTCTCGTTCCATGTCTCTGCGAGTTTCCATTTCCACCTCAATTTTCTTCTGCTCTAATTGACGTTCTTCCTTCTCTTTCTCTTCAGCTTCTGCTTCCTTCTTCTCCGCCTCATATCTGTCACGTTCTTCGTTCACAAAAGATAGCTCTTCTTCACCTTGTAGTCCTATTTCATTTGCTTCCTCTCTTAGCATTGTACTAAGATTTTGCACGCTCAGCCATGGCAAATAACTGACTGCGACTTACTCGAGAAAGAAAAAAGAAAAGGATACCGTGCTCTCTAACAAATTAAGAGAAATACCCCAAAATAATGTTCTGTTGATTTTACTGTGTTACCTCCTCCCTGTTATCAGTTGTCTAATCTATCGCTGCTGTTAACTGGCAAAAAGGCTCCTAACGCAGACGACTTAAACCATAAAGATGGTAGATCAGGCTAAAAACTGAAAAAACTACTATTACTACTGTGGAAAAACTTTTTTTTTTAAATTAAGGAGAAAAAAAAATTCCTTATTTTAAATCCACCACACTCGTCCACACCTGAAGTCAGTTTTGGAGTTAGGGGAGGCTATTAACTTGGTGACTGCCAGAATGCACTTCCTTTGCTATGCTCACACTCCACTGCTCCAAAAAAATTGTGATTGATAAACAATCACGCGTACCAGCGGTCTTCTTGTACAAAAATAATTATATATCATATATCTAACAAAGATCACCATCAAAATCAAACTGTATGTAAATTCTAAGATGCTGTGGAAAGAAACTAATTTCTAATTTGTGTGGTCAGAACCCAGAAAATAAGAACGTTGCCTAGGGGAAAGTTATTTTTACTTTTCTTAACTCACAACACAAGATGCACCACACACTCTTATCTAGAGTAAGACTAAGATACAATATCAGACGTTAGTCATTTATCTAGACTCAGACTTAGATCAAATCCTGGAAACGAGCCAACCCATTCTGTCGCGTTTAGATAGGTGTTAAATTTATTTATGGTCCCGCCTGAGTATAGGGGATGGTGATAATACGTGAGAAGTAAAGGTGTAAGAAAATAGATTTTCACGAATGAATGGTTAAGGAGAAGATCTGTCTCTGGACTGAATAGTTTCTCTAGTCCAGCCTATCTATACGACTATAATTTAGTATAAGACAATCTTGCACCTCTATATATTGAGAAATATAAGTTAAGTTACACCAACCACATACAGCTATGTGACAAGACACACAAACGTGAAAAACTACGGTTAATTGGGGATGGGTCTGACCAACACACAAAGTTTAGTTCTTTTGTTGTTTATTATCTTTAAACTTTACAACATCGAATATCTTAAAAAAGAAGATCAAATACATAAGAATTACATTTATAGAAAAATAACAGAATACCCGTGCCCTCCCCTCATTGAGAAGATAAGAACCCAACATGTTAATAACCCCAAAAGGTTTAAAAGTTAGCACTAGGTTACAGTATAGACAGTAAAGAAAAACAAAGTTCCCAATACGTGCTACTCCATAAAGTAAACAATTTTAAAAGCAAAATAACCAGTTTGGTACCAGCTACCGTAACAAGAAAATATTCAATCTCTCTCTCTGACATACGTGGCCACGCTCTCACTCCTTACCTAATCTTGGCGATATTTCCTGGAATGTACAGTTATCCTGAATATATTTATCGATATTGATAATGTCATTGTTCAGTGCCAAATTTGGCCCCAGTCCAGCCTTGACGATAACTTTATAAGGTGGACGCCAAGTTTGGTGATGTAATCCTGGATCAATAATGTCACCTCGAAGAGTTAATGGTAGAAAAAAATCGAGATCTTGTGTTCACAGCAAAGAATGGAAAAACAAATACTTCTAGTATTTGGGCAAAGCTAGTTGCTAAAAATTGTTAATGATGATGATAATTCATTGATTGGTAAATCCTATCGGCTGGCTCTGTCGTGAGTGCCGATTTTGGAACAGCGCAACTTTCTGGATAAATCCGGTGCTATGACTGTCAACATTTAGATGTTATTATTTCATATACCACCCCCGTGGGCTGATAAATTGGAAAAATATCTAGGAATTGATAGTCAGTTAAACTTAATAGTTAAATGTTTATTTGTCTTTTAGCCAGTCCTGTTCACAACATGAACTTGGGGGACTCGTAAGCCACGAAGAAGACAGCATAAACCCAATCAGTAACTGGAGACAATAATAAAGAAAAACTGCTGGCTGCTCTGTCAGGTCTGCGAGAAATAAACAAGACATTATGAAAAAGAAATGCAACTATTCTATATGTACACGAACAGGGGCAAGACGATCTCTTTCCCTCTCCGGCAGTCTGGCTTAAAGTTAAAAGGCACATGGTGACTTTATTTACAACTATATGGTCAGCTTTTCGCCTGCGCTGCACTTTCAGGTTCGGGCCAAAGTATGCACCTTCCCGCCCCTCTGCGCACGCGTTAACGATCAGCTCACACTGTCAACTATTGTTTAATTACCCCTACACGCACTTACAAATATCGTCTGTCGTTAATAGTTATTTTATTGTCAGCGCATGTTAGTTTAGTCATAAGGTATAAACAATAGTCACTTACTATAAACACAAAATGAAATAAACGTGAATCCTATTCGGTCACTATAGTCGCGCTTAACCCTTAATCAGTCAACTAAACCGTATCTTCTGGTGTGAGAAGCGGGTGATAAAATTATCATTCTAACTGCACCTCTGGCAAAGAAAAATAGTTATTTATTTCACTAGTTTTAACGCTAGAAAGTGAATTATAATGGTAAACTTAACACATTAGATCACGTAAATGCTAATTTCTATTACCACAAATCAGAAATGAAACAATCCCCACGAGTTGCTAATAACACACTCCCACAATGGTTCTAGATTAACGTGCTTAGATTATCCAAAATTCTGAGCGACAACTGATCAGTGAGTTTAAGGAACCACTGTTTATATATATTCATTTGCTCTCTGATCCCTAATGGTGTTAATTTCGCATTATCGTGCGAACTACAAGAATTGAGAAACTGTGGACCAGATGAAAAGTCCTCTGACGGCCACCGTCTCTCTCGTCGCCCACATCAAAGTGCCCTCGTCCCGATAACGGGGTTTCTTTCAACATCGCTCGCGTCTCGAGATGAAATGCTAATCAGCGTCAGAGATTTCTCCCGTATCTGAAGATCAAAGGGTTAAGTGTTTATCCCACGTACGCCTGTCTGCTATCTTGATGACTGACAGCTCCGCTCGCGTGAGAAACTTAGGTAAACAAATCAGAGCTCGCTGCCTGTTATGCTGGCAGGTCGCGGAAGTTGGTAATATGTCTGTTTGTTTACATTTCAAGAAAAAGAGGCGTGAATTAAAAGTGAGTAATGCAGTCTGTCAAATGTTTGACTTTGCTAGCGAATTATAGAACTAAGCCGAGGTCACGAAAGGCTATCGGATACAGTAGGCTATATTTCCATTATACGCCACATTCATCATAGGACATTTCTTAAGTCTGATTAACGAAGTTGTTGGTTCTTGATAGTGCCACTTATCTGGACTCCTGACAGCAATCCTGGTCACTCCGTGATTTCTCCACGTGAAAGAAAAGGGTTGTATGTGTTAGGTGCACATCTATCTCAGGGGTTGGAAGTTCGCTTTCCCTGATCCAGGTTTTGACATCATCGATAAAGACGGAAGCTCCTGGTAAGACTACCCTAAAAGAACTGGGGAAGATACAAATAATCCTCCATTTGGGAGAGATTAACTATTAAGTCTTTGGGTTGCCCATCCCTCAGACTTCACAGTACAGACCCATATTTGTATTTTGTACTGCTGCCCTACAGTTTATGCATGTGAGACAAATACCATGTAAGCATACTACACATCATAAGGGTATTTACCGGTTTGCTTAAGTCAATAAATCAGATATATCATAAAAGACATCTTCAACATGTACAGTTAACCACCATCACTAATAGTCCTTCATAACACAGGGTGTTTGCTTAATCTCTACCAAGTTCACCAAAGTATTGCAATAAATAAAATCTCTTGTTACAATCAGTAATCAATATGTCTGGCTGTACTCATTATCCAGAACTGAAATGTACAATCTTACAAAGCCATTCATACCTCTGTATTAATATGATTATCATTATTATTCTTATCATTAAATTGCACCAGCTGGATTTGATTCTCTAACCCAATACACTTTGGAATTGAATTACTCCTTTAAAAAATTAGAGCATTAAAATATTAACTCAGCACACCCAAATGTTAGCAAATATGCTCTCTCTGAAATATGCTTTAAATTACATTCAATGGCAAAAAAACACGGGAGATAACTCATCCATAAGATTATAGTCAACAATGACACCAAGGGAAGATGATTCATCCCACTAGATACTAGTCTGTTATTACGCTCAAGGCATATGTGTATCTATCACAATGAACACAAAATTCAGTCTTACTAGTTAGTTATAAAATGCTTTTATAACATCAAAAGATCAGCTATATTCGTGGATAAAAATAACCATCTAAAATGATATTACATACATGTAATGGAATGTATTCAGTATAAATACATATCTCACTCACCCACTCGGTTGTACTTAAAGCGAAGCTTTGTCAAAAGGAAGACTTACGCCTAAGCACAGGCTGCTTATGATTCGAGTTGAGTTCTTTCGTGACCAAAGTTTTTGGATGCAGTGCTAGACAATTGTTAATTCTCAGACTAAATACTGAGACCAGCGAAAACCCATTTTTACCAAAGACAGATTTATGGGACCACCCACCCATTTTCCATCTTACAATAATTAACTCATGGGCACTCTTGTCATCTGACCTCTGTCCCAAGGATATACATTACTTTACCGTAGTGTGAAATCTAATTTCAGAGTTCTCTTTTTGCAAAGCTGTCCCTGCATCTATTACCATCTATTAAACACACACCTGTTATATTCATACTGGCCAGTGGTCGGAACGAAGGAGTGAAATTTAATACACTGAGCAATTATGAGTGAAGACCGGTTAGTGCGAAGTTGCTATGTGACAGAAGGGGCCATTAAGGTAAGAATAGGAATACAATGTCTACACATTTAAAGATATAAAATAAAGGAATTGAGAAGAAGAGAACAATAAAAAGAGAGCGAGAGAAAAAAATCTCGTCTCGTCACAATGATACATGGTGACTTTACATAGGACAACATTCTTGCGCTGGCCAGTGGTTAACTTTCTAGACTGCCTTGTAAGTTAGATCTAAAATACCCAATAGCCATTACCTGGTTCCACACAATGTCATGAGAAGTTACTCCCCAAAATAAAATAAAGTCAGTTGTTATAGCGAATACACGTCACGAGTCAGATTGATATGAATAATTTACACAACTGTAGTTCCCCAAAAGTAATGTCAACTTAAGCTTACCATTTAACCCATTGTAAACACTAACAAAATCTATGAGGCTTCTAAACAGAATAAGCATCTATTAGCTTAGGTTGATGACTGCGCTACATTGGCACTGAATAAATTACTGAGGAGTTGTCACAGAAAAAAAACCTGCAAGTCACTGTTATCAGTTATATGTACACTAATAACTAAGCATATATGTATGATATGACAAATGTCAACTCAACCCGAGACACCAAGTTGTTTAGCGACACGGTCGAATCTGATGCTCACAATTGCCTATGTCTCATTCGGTTTTAACCTCGGGTCCAGTTTGTTATCGAGTGTTAAGACAGTTAAAATCTATCAGGCTATATAGTCCAGAAATGGACTCTGACCTAGCCATCTGCGTTCGCGTGTTTGTGCAAGTGCTTGGGTCGCTCCGCTTTCTAGCGTAACCCGAGTAACATAAACATTAGTCTAGAATCTACATCAGGGACACCAAAATTCCACGTAATTCCTGATGTTACCCAGCTTTCAAAGGGTTGACTCTGCGCCGCTCAACTACAAGAGACCCTATTAAGGCTGCCGCATGTACATTGGCTAGAGTGGTCAAAACACTATTACGTGTGAGGACATTCCCCGGGGCTGGCGCCCTACAAACATGCGCGCAGGTGTGTCTTATGCAATGTTATCATATGATGGCGAGCGCTGGCTACTGTTTTTTTTTGGTAATGTTTTGCCTCGTTTTGGCGAGGCGCGTCCCGTTCAACCTAGTCGGTTATATTAGGGTGCATGTCCAAATATAAAGACCTTTAGGTCTGGGGTTTGTTTCGATTTACTGGCTACTGAGGAACAAGCACTGAATTTATGAGGGCCAGAAACGCCTTGGGGGGAAGGGGGGGGGGGGGGTCGGAGAGAGAGGGGAAGGGGGGGGGGGGGGTTTGAGCGGAAAAAATTAATAAGACTACGGCCGGGATAGAAGAATTTAAAAAAACTAAAGT
This sequence comes from Oreohelix idahoensis, assembly GCA_024509875.1. Lineage (NCBI taxonomy): Eukaryota > Metazoa > Mollusca > Gastropoda > Stylommatophora > Oreohelicidae > Oreohelix > Oreohelix idahoensis. The sequence continues at coordinate 8,671 of JAMPIV010017616.1, forward strand.
TCATGTAGCCGGTAAGAATAGAAAATTTAAAGAGTAAGGCCAGCAGAGGGGCTGGGATGGATTGAAAAATTCAAATTTACTGCCAATTCGCTACACTACTTTTGTGTATTATTTAAAATGATGAAGGTTTTTCAGTAAAATCCTATACCCATTCTTATCCAACTATGTAGGCCTGAAACCCACAACAATTTTCTGTTTTATCTATAACTGATTATTACTGTTACTGACATGTTCTTTCTTACACTTTGTTGAATACGTCCTATCACTTCACAGTGTAAAGTTTTTCTTCAACACCTGTTTAAATATTAAAGCCCTATTCTTGTTATGAATCATCCCAACCATGATGCACAGAAACATCAATGTTACATGTCAGTTCCCTACGGACAAAGGACTTTCAACAAAATTTGCCCCAAAGCATCCTGTCGTGTCCCATCCACTCAAGTACTATTCATGTCTTCTGTACCATTTTTTTAAATTTGGGATGGTCTGTTTACCCAGTTCCCCTTCCCCATGTGTTTGTGGATCTCCCTCACCTTGGTGATTCCAGAAAAAGGAATATCTTGTGATGCTATCGGGTGCTTTCTCTAATGTGTGTTCTATCTAACATCAGAATCTTTTTCCCACCTCTTTCCCACTGGTATTTCTCTGGGTTTTTACCTTTCCATATTGGTTGATCTTGTCACACCATTTTAACATCTATATTTTTGTGGAAACACCTAATTATGAAAAGTCTATATAATTTCTTGATTAGAGTTTTTTTTGTTGTAGTTCAACTATCAAAGCAATGAAATTTGACCACATTGAAATCTGAATTGAAAATTCGTTTTTCTGTGCAGGATTTGATTCCTTTTCATTTCAATACATTTCCTAATGCAGTGAAAGCTCCTTTTGCCTCATTATAATATCACAGCCCGTTTCCCCCACTCAGCATGTGGTGCTGCAAAGATTTATGCCCGAGTTCATATGTTGTTGAGGTGTTCCTCTAAGTCAGGGGGGTCTATGGAATGGTTTACAGAGGGTCTATGTATATAATATATATAACCTTAAATTGAAAATGTAAAGTTTCGTATTACGCTTCTTCGTAAAAAAAATTTTTCAAGAAGGGGCCCATAGCCTTCATCACACAATCAAACAGATCCATAGCCTTCATTGGGCAATCAAAAAGGTCCATGACCTTCATTGAACAATCAAAGGGATCCATAGCCATCATTGGGCAATCATAAGGGTCCATGGCTTTCATTGAACAATTAAAGGGGTCCATAGCCTTCATCAGACAATCAAAGGGGTCCATAGCCTTCATCAGACAATCAAAGGGGTCCATAGCATTCACTGGACAATCAAAGGGATCCACAGCCTTCATCAGACAATCAAAGGAGGACACAGCCTCCATCAGACAATCAAAGAAGTACATAGCCTTCATCGAACTATCAAAGGGGTACATAACCTTCATCGGACAATCAAAAGAGTGTATATAGCCTTAATAGGACAATCAAAGGAGTTCATGGCAGTATAAGTGCTATTCGGTTTTTATTTGCTGAATTTAGTCTCATAATAATTTTCTTTTTTTCAATGGATTTTCATACAAAACTGCTGTAACCTCTCATAGAATTTTCTCATCTTGTCCTGCATCATGATATTGTTCTGTTGAGTCTTTCATTGACTAAAAATTGTAATGTTACGTGGTGAATTAAGCTCCAAGGTAAAGTGTAGTCCTGTAGCAGATACTGCCTTAGGGTTAGTGAAGAGTTATACACTTCACTATACTAGATCACAAGGCAGTGATCAGTTCCCTTCCTCATTGCTTTTACCTTCCCTAACTTGACAGCAGAGTCAAGTACCCATTTACAGACTGAAGAGTGACATCATTGTGTTTCAAAACAGGCACCTTTGTCATAAGAGGATTTTCCTCTAACCACTCTGCCAATTGAATGTTCTCCAGTTTCAAGGTACCGTATACTCTAACGTTAGTTTAGTGTTCTATACAGATATGTCTACTTTGATGGCCTCGGCTGGAATGCCATCTGGGTCTGCAGCTTTCCCACCATCTCTTAGAAGTTTTATCATTAGCATCATCACCCCCCCCTTGTTGTGCTCTTAAAGAGTACAGAGCAACCATTGCAACCAGGCCCCTTGTAAGGGGGCCTGCATGAAGGAATACATATGCTTTCACATACCAGCAATTGTACATATCATTTGGACTAGAAAACACTATATATCCATGATGATAGGAAACTCTATACAGAGCGATACAACAGGAGGCAATCTGATCATCAGAAGTGTCCCCCCATCGAACACGTGTTTTGGCCCCTTATTCTCCTTTACACTCTAAGGAGGGGCGGGCCCACCTGGGTCATGACTCCCAAGTGTCTCAGCTTCCTGTTGTCTTTTGTCTTGTGTAGAAAATGAACCCATTCCACCTTTGTTGCAGCTCTAAAATCCACAATCCAATTCCAAATTATAACCCTTCAGAGGTTGAACAGGATATTTTTCATCATCAATCAACAACAACAAAGGCATGCAGTGGTGGTTTATGTAGCAACATGCTTTCTGATGAGTGTGTCAGCTCTACGTCTTATTCAAGTACCATGCCTAGTGGCGTAGGAGATCATGCCTCGCCACAACTCCCTGTCTCCAGTACAATTTATCAATTCTGCTGTTGACTTCTTTCCATGCCACGATGTCAAACTGTCCAGTATTTTCTCTATTTTGTCTTCCCCTATCTCTTTTTCCTTCAATCTTACCTGTTGTTACGATATATTCCAGCTTTCCTCTTCTCATAACATGCTCCAAAAAAGTGGATTGCCTCTTTCTAACTTGTGTAATAAGTTTCCTTTGCGCATTGGCCTCTTTCAAGATATCCTCATTACTCATTGTATTTTTATTATTCTTCTGTAAAACCATATCTCTGTGGCCTCCAGTGCCTTCCCAGCTTGTTTATCAATTGTCCATGACTCATTCCCATATATAAGAATTGGTTCTATATAACACTGAAGAACTCTCTTTCTTACTTCCAATGACACAGAATTGTTTCATAAAACACTCTTCAATTTATAGAACGCTGATTTTGCCTGAGCTATTCTGCTCTTCACTTCTAAGATGCATCTTCCATTCGTTGTTATTAATGTTCCCAGGTATTTGAATTTATCGACCTGTTTTAAAATTGTTCCATTCACTTTGATAGTGCATTCTGGGGAAGCCCTTTTCTTTGAGACGACCATTACCTCTGTCGTTTTGCTATTAAGGCTGAGGCCTTTATTTTCACTTTCTATCACTACTGTATTAACCATTTCCTGCAGCTCCTTTTCACTTTTTGCTATTAAAACTGTATCATCAGCGTATCTCAAGTTGTTTATATTATGACCGCCAAATAATATTCCTGGCATATCCTCTAGAGATCTAATTATATTTTCACTGTACAGATTGAACAGATCTGGTGACAGCACACATCCCTGCCTGACACTCTTTTTTACTTGCTGATACGTTCATATTTGGCTGCTAATTCTTAAAGCTGCTGTTTGTTGCCAGTACATGATCTTTATTATCCTCAAGTCTTTACCATCAGTGTTGATGTTTTCTAACATTTTGATAATTTCCTCATGTTTCACCTTGTCAAATGCCTTAGTGTAATCTATAAAGCACAAGTACAGCTCTATGTACAACCACATATCAGTTACTCGTAACAAAAACCCTCAGGGAGAAGTGGTTCTGTTCTTTCTTTGTCTCCTCAGATACCTCCAGGACTCCAGAGTTGACTTGGCAGCTTTATGGCTATCTGTGTTTCTTCCTTATTTGGTTGTTCACAGTTAACTTGTAACTTCTTTTTTTCTGCTATCTACATGTCTGGGAGATCATATTGTGAAAGATTTAGAAGTTTTCAACATTTTCAATCTATCTCCTCAATTGCTCCTTTACATTGCTAAGCATTTTCATAACACCATTTGATTGTATACTCAGGCATACCTCGCTTTATTGCGCTTTGCTTTATTGCACTTCGCAGATATTGCGCTTTGTTTCAAATCATTCATGTTTATTTATTAGAATGTGTCTTCTTCTTCCAATAGATTTTGGCAAAAAGATTACGATTCGCTGAAGGCTCAGAGATGAAGATTGACATTTTTTTTTAGCAATAAAGTATTTTAAATTTTACAGTACGTTGTTTTTATTTTAGACCTAGCGCTATTGCGCACTTAATAGACATAGTGTAACGATGATTTTAGGCTTTTACATGCACTGGGAAGCCCAAAAAATGGGTGTGATCCGCTTTATTGCGATATTCGCTTTATTGTGGTGGTCAGGAACCGAACCCGCAATATCTCAGAGGTACGCCTGTATTTCCTTGTTGGCTTCTTTGTACTATTTTAAGGTAGTCCCACAGCAGATACCGCCACAGGGAGTAAAGTGTTAGAGACTTCACTATACTAGGTCCAGCTTCCAGAGGTGGGGGTGACCAGCTCCCTTTCTCACTGCATTCGCCCTCCCTAATTCAAGAGCATAGCCAGGAACCCATTTACAGCTGGGTAGAATGGAGCAAGACTCCCCCATCATGTTTCAAACCAGGTACCTTTACCATGAGAGGCCAGTGCTCTAACCACTTCCAATCAGACACAACTGTTATAATGGTCCGTCATGTTACCTTTGGACTGCAGCAAGCACTTGAGCACAGAAGAAGATTATAGGGGTTCTCACCTTTGGTTTTGTTTTGGTTTTAAGGACTATCTTTGTTGCACATGAACAACTCCATCAGTGCTCCGAGCTCCTCCCTCTACATCACACCAGGAGGATCTCAGCACTGTGCACAAACGCCGCAGCACCAGCGAGAATCCCATTGTGTGTATATAGGAATCACACATTCTATAAATATTTTTGTGGTGGATAGGTTTCCTGATTGTTAAAGTTAGCAAGGGCAGCTGCCTTATGGCCTACTCTTTACGATTTCCAACTGCTGTGGGATTTTAAATGTGCACAACTTGCACACAGGACCTCCTATTTTTTCGCCCTTATCCTGGAAGGCCATGCATCTGATCTCACTACCCAGGAAACGCCGGGAAGGGGGGGTATGACATCATTAGGACCACTGGCTCTGAGAAAAAAATTTCCATAAATTATATTTCCTCTACTGGGAATCAAACCCAGTACCTTTAGAATCCGAGAAGATGAACGCTATACCTCTTAGCCACCCTGACCCATATTATTTTCACTTGTATTCTGTTGTAACCCGCATCATCTTGTCATGAATACTATGTGATGGCTCTCACAAATTCATCCTATTCTTTCTTCGTCTCTTCAGAGACCCACCCCCTTTCAAGAACTACAAGGGACAGAGGACAAGAAAGCTTGAGACTTATCTGACAAAGACCTGTGCCTGACACGGAGCTTAAAAATTAAGGATGGTCATGATGCTGCTACGAAATCCTCATCCATCAGCTCTGTGAGGAGCATAAGAGATAAAAAATGTCTTCCTGTCCTGTGCCATCATCTCAAGGTCTTTCCATGTCACCTTCATGTCCATCTCCAGTTCTCTTCTCCATGTGTTCTTTGGTCTCCCTGTACCTCTCTTACCCTGGGGATTTCAGAATAAGGACTGAAGAGAGGTAGACCAACCAAAGACAACCTGATGAAGAACAGTGGAGGATGAGATGCGAAGCATGAACCAGATTTGGAGCATGACACAAAGGATGGCCACTGATCGAGCAAAATGGAGACTGTTTGTTGCTGCCCAACGGCGAGATGACCACTTACTGCTCTGTCAGTCGGGGGGCTAATGATCCAAGAAGAATGCTACCAAAGCAGGAGTATAAATTATGCAAGTATTGCCCGCCATGGCGTTCCAGGCCAACTAAAGTGCTGACAAGAAAAGAGTTTATTATGAAATAAATTAGAGTATAAATGTACTGGTTTCTGCCTTATGCGCCGTGTTTGGTGCTTAAAGAATTTATTATTATTATTATTATAAATGTAATGCCAAAACTTACTGTCCCTGATGCCATCACAAGAACAGCTATGCTATAGACCCCTGAAGGAAAGCAAAAGAGAGGCCGACCAAATACAACTTGGCGGAGAACTGTGAAGGCGGAGATGTAAAGAATGAACCAGAGCTGGGGCACTGCATGAAGGATGGCTGCCGAGCGAGCAAAGTGGAAACAGTTTGTTGCTGCCCTATAAGATGACACCAGGCGTGATGGCCACTGACTGCTTTGACAGTTGGCAGCTACTGATCAAAGAAAACTTACTGTTCTGCGAAGCCTTCTAACTCTTCTGCCTGTTCATCTAATGTAGCTTCTAAATCCAGGTAAGTGCCAAAGTCCACTTGAGTCCCACTGTGGTAACGGTAAATCTGGAGAGCACAATCTTCCAGCTGGGGAAATGTAACATATATTTGTTATTGTTAATAAAAATTTCTCCTCATTCTGCAATTCACATCTAGACATACATTTTTTTTTCTAAGTTGGTGGAGAAAAATATCCTGTTCATGATAATATGGATATAGTGCCTATAATTTTATATCATTCATAACCCTCCACTCCCAAAGGAGCATAGGCCTTCAACAAACACATGCCAAGTCCTCCTGTCCTGTGCCATCATCTCAAGTTCTTTCCATGTTCTCCTCATCATTTTCACCTCTGTTTCCAACTCTCTTCTCCATGTACTTCTTGGTCTTCCTCTGCCTCTCTTGCCCTGGGGGTTCCAGAACAAGGACTGCCTTGTAATGCTATCAACCGGTTTCCTCAGTGTGTGTCCTATCCATCGCCATCGTCTTCTTCTCATCTCTTGTTCCACTGGCACTTGTCTAGTTCTTGTCATCAGTTCCACGTTGGTAACCTTGTCATACCATTTTAATCCCTCTATTCTACGCAAGCACCCATTTATGAAAGTCTGTAGCTTTTTGGTTGTTGTCTTTGTTGTTCTCCATGTCTCCGAGCCATACAATAAGACTGACTTCACATTTGAGTTGAAGATTCTTATTTTCGTGTTGGATCCGATTTCTCTTGATCTCCATATATTTTCCAATGCAATGAAATCTCCTCTTGCCTTTTGTATTCTTATTTTGATATCGCTGTCTGTCCCTCCAACTTTGTCTATATTACTGCCAAGATAATAATTTTATATGGTATATTTAATTGCCGCTCTTTGCTTATGGCATTATTCATTCTTGATGCTTAGTGTATGTACGATAAATGAAAGTTCTAATTGTGTGTGTGTATGTTTGGTTCCCCCCCCCCCCATAAAATGGTAGTTTTTTAATTCTTTTGTGGGTTTTTTTTAATTAAAAGGGTGGGGGTGGGAGTGGAGGGTTAAAATCTTGGGGTACGAAGATTTAAATTTAATACTTATGATACATTTCAGCTGAGCTACATTTTAAATCATTGCTCTATTAAAATTTTCTGTCTACTTTCTTTACTAATAATTAGATGCTGATGTTTTGCTACCAGTAAGCTGAAACAATTCACTCTCTGGACATGTAATAATTTATAATGTTAATCAGAACCGACGTCATTGCACTCCGGGCAAACCCATAGGTGCTCAGTCTCCCTCGAAGGTTATGAAAGCTAATTGTTCCTGTTGGGCACTGGTTGTATACACGGCAGATGCGTCCTCTCATACGTCCATCCCTGCTGGTCTTACTTTTGATGCCAAATTTATAGAAAACTAGAATGTACGTCTTGATTCATTAAACATATCCCCTTTTGCCCCTTATGGACATTGGAGCTACCATTGCAGCTGGTTCACTTGCAAGAAGATTGCCCAAAGCATCCACATGTTGTTGCAGTGGTGTTTTCTTTAGCAATTGGTTGTACATGGTGTGGTTGCGCGCCCCCCCCCCCCATGTATACCTTTTAAAAAGTCCCCCTTTCTAACATGCCTGAAAGTTTTGTTTTTTTTAAAGTCTATCTTCTTAGTGGTTTTTGTTGTTCTCCATTCAGAGCCATACAACGGGACTGACTTGATAGTTGAGTCGATGCTTCTAATTGTGTGTGTGTGTGTGTGTGTGGGACTTTTGATTTCCATAAATTTCCCAATGCAAAGAAAGCTTCTCTTGTCTTTTGCTTTCAAATTTAACCCCAGTATAGATTACTACTGCACCATTGTATGGACATGAGGTGTAGCATACATATGGGCAGAGACAACGTACAAACCCCACTGTGGATGGGAAGGAGCTGAGATGCCACAGGCGTCTGGCTTCTGACCGGGTGGGAAGGAAAGCCCACAGGCACCCCAGCATGTTATTGGGCCGAAGGGCTAAAGCTCAAGCGCCGCTGGATCGACAACAACCCCAGTATTCATCATCATCATCATCATTATTTTCATTTTTGCTCCTTATGGAACACCGAGCCATCACTACAGCTGGTCTCCCCTTGCAAGAAGCCTGCACCCAAGCATTCACATGCTGACATAGTGATGGGTTCTATAGCACTTTGTTCTACATGGTGGGGTTGCCAGCCTTATGCAGAACCTCACATTAGTAATCTCACATTACTAACCTCACATTAGTAACCTCACATTAGTAACCTCACATTAGTAACCTCACATTAGTAACCTCACATTAGTAACCTCACATTAGTAGCCTCACATTAGTAGCCTCACATTAGTAGCCTCACATTAGTAGCCTCACATTAGTAGCCTCACATTAGTAGCCTCACATTAGTAGCCTCACATTAGTAACCTCACATTAGTAGCCTCACATTAGTAGCCTCACATTAGTAGCCTCACATTAGTAGCCTCACATTAGTAGCCTCACATTAGTAGCCTCACATTAGTAACCTCACATTAGTAACCTCACATTAGTAGCCTCACATTAGTAATCTCACATTAGTAACCTCACATTAGTAACCTCACATTAGTAACCTCACATTAGTAATCTCACATTAGTAACCTCACATTAATAACCTCACATTAGTAACCTCACATTAGTAACCTCACATTAGTAGCCTTACATTAGTAGCCTCACATTAGTAACCTCACATTAGTAACCTCTTTTTGTATGCCTGAGGGGGGGCAGCAGTTCTATTCTTCCTTTGTTTCATCAGAGAACCCCTTGAAACTATACAGGGTTTTACCACAGTATAACCTCATTGTATTTCTCTGCTGGTATATGCAGCACTCTCCATAGGAACCATAATTACGTCACTACAGCTGATTATTCTGTTGTCTGTTCACTGTCCATGATTAGTATCCATACAAAAGTGTTAGTCTACCAAACAGTGTCATAACCCTTTTCTTCACTTTCAATTCTAGAGAAAATTAATATGTTATGTATGTTATAAGGCACTCGTAGGAAATAAAGAAGTAGAACACTAGACAACAGAAAAACGACAGACATGAGTGGGTTCAAATCCTGGGTAAGCCACTCATGTCTGTTGTTTTTCTGTTGTCTAGTGTTCTACTTTTTTATTTCCTACGAGTGCCTTATAACATACCTTTATATTTGTTTCATATTAATTTACTGTTTACAGGCCTCGTGGTTTCCCTCCTTATGTGTTATCAATTCTAGAGAACTGGATTAGTCTCTCTTCATGCACCATGCCACCTGGCTTATGGGATGGCATCTCTACACAACATACTGTCCCCAGTAGGGTTATTAATTCTTTTGTTCACCTCTTCCATGCCAAGAAGTTAAACTATCCAGTATATTATCTCTTTGATGCCCTCTATCTTCTTGTCTTGGATCTTTCCTGTTGTTATAAACAGGATTCCAGCTTTCCTGACCAAAGAAACTACTTGACTACTTCCTTCTAAAATAAGCAGTACGTCTGCTTAGTGCAAGACAACCTTATTACTTCTTTTAGCTGCCCATGGTATTCTTAAAATTCTGTGCAGGAAATTTCTTGTTTATTTATTAATTGTCCATGACTCACTTCCATATGTCATGAATGACTCAATGTAACACTGAAATATTCTCTTTCTTACTACCGCTGACAAAGATCTTCTTCTTTGATTCTTAGCCTCCAACTGTCAAAGCAGTCAGTGGCCATCATGCCTGGTAGTGTCTTGTGGGCAGCAACAAACTGCTTCCACTTTACTCGGTTGGCAGCCATCCTTTGTGCAATGCCCCAGCTCTGGTTCATTCTTTGCATCTCGGCCTCCACAGTTCTCCGGCAAGTTGTTTTTTGTCAGCCTCACTTTCGCTTTCCTTCAGGGGTCACTGACAAAGATCTGTTGCACAAAATACTTTTTGTTTCACTTTTGTAGTACCTTTTGTATTTAAAAAAAAAACTGCTTTAGCTTTTGTGGTTCTGTCGTAATTTCTGATATACATCTTTCATGCATCATTCCTAAATATCTTCTTCGTCGTACACTTTTCTTAATAAACATGAATATGTTTAATGTATCAATGGTGAGCATGAGGTTGCTGGTATCTTCACAGAGTTAGTGCATGAATGGTACCGGTGACATCCATCTGTGCCCTTTTCTTTCCTCATATGTTGGGCATTTCTGCAGCAGATGATCAGCTGCCATTTTATCGCTGCCACAGCTACACTCAAGAGTAGTTCCTATTTTTAGCTTGTTAAACTGATTGAGATAATCTACTGTGACCTTTGTGGAGTCTGCAGATTACAGCTAATTTACTTATGTTGACCTGGTAATGTGCATCATTTCTCTGTTGACCTGGATGCTCTACTTCCCACATGTTCCTGTAGTTACACCTGATAAAGCTCTTGGCCTCTTTGTAAGTTATGTTTGAATCAGATACCTCTTTTATCTAATTTAATATTGCTTCATTTATCATAATCTCATGTTTAAATTGTGTCTTATCTTTTCTTATTACCACTTGTTCTGTTTTGTTTTTAATCCTTTTTTTTTTAACTTGTTACTTTATTGTGTCCACCAGTTTCTGTAGACTTTAGGAAGCCTGAACCAAAGAATTCATGTGCTCATATAGTAGTAGTTTAAATAGCAATTTATTCTACAAGATGACTTGTTAATCATGTCTACCATTCTTTTAAACTGTGAGGTTTGAGAGGAAAAGAGGAGAAACTAATAATATAATAACATACATGATAATTAGTGGGGGAATGATAGGGTCGTGAAGGTCTAGTGGGGTTCTAGTAATACATATTGATTTTGACTCAGAAATAGTGACTCGGGTACCATCTCATACACCCAATAAAGCTGCGATCAGGTATGGACAATTAAACATATTATCTGGACTCAGAGACACTGTTATCCTGATTATAACCCATCAGAGGTTGAACTGGACATTTTCCTTCATAAATAAATTGAAAAAATAATAATTTAAGGAGGATCTCCGAGAAGACTAAGAAAAAATACATTGACAGCTTCAACCATGCATGCCACAACAGGCAATTAAAGGGAGGTTGTATTAATCTCATTATCATAATTTGTTTCATGTTTGCTCCCTATGCAGCTGGCTCCATTACAGAAAGCCTGCACACAAGAATTAAATGCTCCAACAACAGTAGTTTTTTTTGCAATTTGTTTTAAATGGTGAGGTTGCCAGCCAGATACAGGTTGCTCGTGTGAAAAATTAGTTCCAGGAACTAAAAGAGCAAGATTATATGAAATTCTTGAGTGCAGGCTTGCTACATGGAGGCCAAATCTTCCTTAGGGAGCCAAAAAAGTGTCATTCATTCACAATGTCATACTTCTTCAGTGTGAAGAATCAAAAGTATTACTCTTTATGTAGACACATTTAATAGTAAATACTTGTGTATTTTGTGTATGTGTGCATGAAAGAAAGAGAAAAAAGTGTGCAGAAAGAGAGATAGAAATAATGAAAAACAATATATACATATAGGCCCATATATAAATAAGAAAATGCAAAAATGTAGAGGAGAAAAAAATGGGGTTGGATTTAAACCCATCTTTTTATAGAATGAAATAAAAGAGAGACGGCTAGGCGACTGAAAGAAGACACTTGAGTGTTATGACCGAAGTGATCATACAGGACGGTGGAGACCTATTCTGACGATCAGACTTATTCCTCTTGTGTTGTTTCCTATCAGAGATTAAGAGCTTACTTAAAGATTTAATAACAGATGAATGGAAAGCAGAGTGGGATAAAAATCTGAAAGGAAGACATGCATATAAGATGTTCAAGGCTCCAACAAGAAAATGTCAGATATCTAGGGAATTGGAAATTCCCAGTAATAAGAAACTTCTCAGACTACAGCTGGGAAAAGGCTATTTCAGAATAGAAGAACCTTACTGTGCAGGATGTCTTCAAGACAATAATATAGAACATTTCTTGTTAAAATGTAAGAGGTATGAACAAATGAGAATACCAATATTAGATTATTTGCAAGCATCAAACTTATCTATAAATAAAGAAGAGGTGTTAAGAATAGACAGTCCTAGGGAACTGCATAATATAGTCAAACAATATTTAACACGAACAAATGTTAATATATAGTGGCTGGGAATGTGAAGGTCTGATGCTGTTCTTACAATGCATATGACTTTTAACAGATGAAAGTCAATTAAATATATGTTAAAGTCAGTTATATAACTGGAACCACCAGGCCTTTACACCCCCTCCACTTTAATATTATTCTTGTTCAGAGTTTCTTCTTGATTTTGTTCGTTTTTATTTTTTTATTTAACGTATAAGCATAATTGTGATTGTCCCTATTTACAATGATTTGACAAATGTGATGCCACTTTCTCATATCGGCAGTTGTTCATATTATTTGGAAATTGAAAACAATATATATCCTAATTATAACCCATCAGAGGTTGAACGAGAAATTTTTCATTAATTTAAAAAAATAAAAAGTTTCAGATAGCCTATACGGTATGAATTAAATTATTACGATAATGAACTAAAGTGGCTATTTCATTGACTGAAGTCAGTAATCAAAGAGTCTTTTTTTCTTTTAATCTTTAATTTGGTCTTGGCTTTCTTTCAAAAGCGTCACAAATGGCTAGTTGCAGAACACCCACCACACACCACGCCCAACACTTTCACAGTGTCCTTAAGTATGAAGCGATTAGGCCAACAATGTGTGACTCATAGCTATTTATATCTTTTCTTACTTCAAAGCAAGATGTGCTTGTGTGGTGTACGATCCTAAAATAAATTACCTAAGTAAGATAAAATAAAAACCGGGGTAAAAACTCACCCTGTGCGGCGCCTGAAGCAACCTATGAATACCGGCAATTTGATTAATTAATGGAACATTATCTAGAAACGAATAACTTGGTGGCCGTGTCGGCTCAGGGAAACTTGTACTGGCAAACGGATCTCTGTCATCCAGAAACTGTACGCGACAGGAGAAAGTCGCCATCTTCAGGACCCCCTGCTTGAAATGTCTTGTCACCTTTGACCTAAATATTAATACGCAGTCATCTAGGTAAAGGTGTCGACAATTATGACTCGAATATCACTTTCCCTTTGCTCAAATGGTTTCAGAAATGCCAAGTGTTGCTTTAACGTCTATAATAAATGTATGTGCATCACAACTGTGTTACTTTCACAAGCGAGAATGACGTTTGAAAGAAAGAACGTTCGTAATTTAATATCCGAAAGTCAATCGAGCGTTGAACCTGACTGTTACCTCACCATGTCACGCTTCGGTTGTCTTAGTCAGGAAATCCTCGTTTAGGGCTCTAGCATCATCTAGTGCCGTGTCGCTAGTCGTACTCGATAATCGGTGTCTTCAGATCTTAGTCACTGATGTACTTAATTAGTTCTGTTGTTGACTTCTGCTCATGCCATAGTGTTAAGCTGTTTATCATTTTATTCCCGTACCTTCCGTTACATTGTGTGCCTTTTATTTCTACAATGATTGAGGTATTTTCAAGATTTGTTTTGGTTTGGTTTGGTTTTAAGGACTTTCTTCATTGCGCACGGACAACTCCATCAGTGTTCCGATCCCCTCCCTTAGATCACACAAGGAGCATCTCAGCACAGTGCACGAACCCCGTGGCACCTGTGAGAATCCAGATGTGTGTATATAGGAATTACACATTCTATAAATATTTTTGTGGTGGGTAGGTTTCTAATTTTTAAATTTTGCCAGGGCAGCGGCCTAATGGCCTACTCTTTACGATTTCCAACTGCTGTGGAATTTTTAACGTACGCAGCTTGCACACGAGACCTCCTGTTTTTTTTCGCCCTTATCCGAGAACGCGAGGCATCCGATCTCACCCAGGAGATCACGGGGGAATATGACATCATTAGGACCACTGGTTCTGAAAAAAAAAATTTTTCTTCCATAAATTATATTCCTCTACTGGGAATCTAACCCGGTACCTTAAGGAATTCGAGGCGGATGTCATACCTCTTAGCCACTCCGTTCCCTAAGATCTGTTTGAATAACACATAACCAGAAAGAACAGACTTTCATAATTGGATGCTTGCGTAGAACAGAAAGATTGAAATGATATGACAAGACCCACTAATGTGGAATTGAGGGAAAGAACCAGACAAAACCTAGTGGGACAACGCTGGCGATGGATAGGATACACATTAAGGAAACTAGTGGATGACATTAGAAGGCATTGCCTGATCTGGAATCCCCGAGGGAAGAGACATAACGGAAGACTAAGGAGGACTAAACACACAGACACACACATATCGAGTTGTAGCATGATGAAACAATGCCTTACCATTCAATATATAAGGGAAAATATCGTCCAATCAAATCAACGCACTCTCTTGTGTGTGTCGCGAACGATTTGCAAATGGCGTAATGGCAGAAGGAATGTTGTGTTCATGGTACCATGGATTTACGTGAATTGCAAACGAATGGAGTGAAAGAAAAAACTGGAATATATTGCATTTTATGAAGGAGAAGACCATGCAGTTATATTCATAAGGAATAGTTGCTATGTGTCTTAATTTTAGAGATATTCGAGGTAAAGTAGGCCAGCATGCTAAATGTTATTGTGAAAACGATCTTCGATAAATTGCTACAATTCGTAGACAAAACTAATTAAAGAAAACCAGAGATGCAAAGGAAGCTAAGGATCGTCCCAGTAAAAGGATGTATAAATGACGGAAATAGATTCCAGGGTTGAGAAGAACGAGTATGTTTTCTGGACAAAACTTCCACAACTCGCTCTAGTCTGCACACAAAACGCAAGACTTGAGAGTCTGAGAAACTGTGGCATCGTATTGTCCTCCGATACAGCTGCGCTCTCTCTATAAAAAGGCCAAGGCAGCAGCGGACTTTACAAACCTTACACACATAGCAGAAGTCAGATAAACTGAAGGAAGGATTTTATTATTTTTTTATTTTTCATATTAATGAAGAAAAATATCCCATTCAACCTCTGATGGATTATAATTAGGATATATATTGTTTTCAATTCCAAATAATATGAACAACTGCCGATATGAGAAAGTGGCATCACATTTGTCAAATCATTTTTTTTTTTTTCGTACGCCCACTAATACTCGAGGCGAAATCTCAGGTTATTTTTAATGTCTAACCTGACATTGATTTTTACGTGAGTATCCTATTTTCTTGTACAGAGACAAGTGTCCCTCGCCATTCAGGCAGATACTCGCCGTTTTCGGAGGTACCCATTAGAGCTGGGTCGGCTCAGGAGCCGCCAGTCCCTGGTCGACGACACTTCTTCAAATGTCCTCGCCAGGTCTCGAGTTAATCCAGTCCAAATCCCGGTCGACGAAAAATCCTCAAATGCCGTCGCCCGGGTTTGATCCTGAATCACCCGGTCGCCAGAGCGGTGTTGTAACCACTACGCTAGCGCGGCTCCCGTCAAATCATTGTAAATAGGGACAATCACAATTGTGCTTTTACGTTAAATAAAATAAATAAATAAAAAAAATAAAAAATAAAAAAAAAATCAAGAAGAAACTCTGAACAAGAATAATATTAATATGGAGGGATGTAAAGGCCTGATGGTTCCAGTTATATAACTGACTTTAACAGATATTTAATTGACTTTCATCTGTTAAAAGTCATATGCATTGCAAGAACAGCATCAGACCTTCACATTCCCAGCCACTATATATTAACCTTTGTTCGTGTTAAATATTGTTTGACTATATTATGCAGTTCCCTAGGTCTGTCTATTCTTAACACCTCTTCTATATTTATAGGCAAGTTTGATGCTTTCAAATAATCTAATATTGGTATTCACATTTGTTCATACCTCTTACATTTTAACAAGAAATGTTCTGTATTATTGTCTTGAAGACATCCTGCGCAGTAAGGTTCTTCTATTCTGAAATAGCCTTTTCCCAGCTGTAGTCTGAGAAGTTTCTTATTACTGGGAATTTCCAATTCCCTAGATATCTGACATTTTCTTGTTGGAGCCTTAATCATCTTATATGCATGTCTTCCTTTCAGATTTTTATCCCACTCTGCTTTCCATTCATCTGTTATTAAATCTTTAATTAAGCTCTTAATCTCTGATTTACTCGTCCCTACATTTATTAGATTTTTATCAGATCTACCTTTCTTGGCTTCTTTATCTGCTTTTTCATTTCCCTCTATGCCAACATGTGAAGGTATCCAAGCAATTAAGACTGAACATCCTCTGGAATATAAGTACGTATGTAGTAGCCAGAAATATCTCCTCTGCTATATCAGGTCTACTACATTCTCGTAAGTTTCTAAGTGCTTTAATTGTTGAAAGAGAGTCAGTTAAAACTGTTAGTTTTTTGGGAGGGTTATAAGAGAATATTTCTAGTCCTTTTAGTATTGCCACCATCTCTGCAGTGAAAATGGGTGTATTTTCCGTGATGCGATATTCTTTTGACACTTTCCATATTGGAATATATATTCCTATCCCCAATTTGCCATCCTCTCCCTTGGATCCATCTGTGTATACAGTAATGCTGTCTTTTGATATTTGTTGTATATATTTATTGGCTGTGTTTTTAATATTTTCTATATTATTTGTTTTCTTAAGTATTTCTGCTAGGTGGTAGTCCGTGTCTGGTTTCTTGATCTCCCAGGGCGGAATCACTGGCTTGTATTCACAACTGTTATTAATTGATGTAATTAATGTACCCAGATGGACAATTTCCTCCATTCACTTCCATCCTGTAGGGTATCTAGTGATATTCATTGGATTGGCCTGAGTTGTTAGCTGGCATCTGTTAAAAGCTGTATGTGCTGGGTGAAACTTATCTAACATAACTCTGTTCATGTAATTTAGTCTTAACTCCTTTCTCCGTAATTCTAAGGGTAGAATTCCTAAAGCCACCTCTATAGCTCCCATTGATGTTGATCTGATTGCACCTGCAGCCTGATGCTGAATTCTGTCTAATTTAATCTTGTTGCTGTGTGCAGCAGAGTCATATATTATACTTCCATAATCTATTTTTCCTCTAATAAAAGATTTATAAAAAGTGAGCATTGTCTTAGTGCTTGCACCCCATCCATTACCTTTCAAATATCTTAATAAGTTAGTAAATCCTCTGCAAGACTCCACTAGAATATCTATGTGTTTATTCCAGTTTAGCTGTTGGTCCAATATCATTCCTAGATATCGAGTGGTTTGCTTGCCACAGCTATAACCTTTTACCATCTGTATGCCGTGCAGCTCTACCTCACCAAACTGAGTCTGTTCTGTACTTTGCATCTATTCTAGATGGTACGTAAATTTATGAATAAATAATTTGTATTATTGCATATTATGATAGAAATATGTATCAGGATCAGACCAGAGGACTGAACTGAAATTAAGTTGTGAATGTATAAAGAAATTCGATGCATACCAACGTTTATCATTAATGTCATTAGGAGTGGTCAATTAAAAGTTATTATACTGGAATAATGGACTTGGCACTCTATAATGTGAAAGGCAAAGGTAGCGTCATAATTTGGTATAAAATGTATTAGATTTTATTCATGTATTATTTTAGAATGTTTATGCAGATAGACACCTGTCTTGTCTCGCTATCTTGATCAGAACAGATCCATGTATCATTCATATACATGCACACATCTGAACACTTCCATTCATGGACATGTAGGCTTCTGGAACATATGACCAAAGGCTAGCCACCTGTCACATAATGTCTCCAGGTTCATTCGTGTCATACTCCAGCAAGAGGTCTAGAATCTTAGATCAAAAGTGCCTTCCTGGACCTACTCAGGAGCATCGTATATTGCCATCTATATTCGAGTACTATGCCCCATCTGTGCTTGGTGGCCTAGTACAAGACCTGCATCTGACATTGCTGTGTAGTATTACTAAAGGACATTCACAGAACTTAATGATAAGTATTCAATGTGAAAAATTCAAGCAGCCATTGTGAGTGGTCACAGCAAAGTAACTATTTGTGTCATGATGAACAAACTGTTCTAAGATAATAGGCAAGACAAGAGACAATTTTGTTATAAAGGAAAAGTGAGATGAATTTTCTGTTTTATTTCCAAGATTCCAGAAGAGGACTGTTGTCTAGTTAATAATTAAAACTCAACTATTGAGTAATTGTGATAATTAATCTTTTATTCATTCAATTTTCATCAGTTTCATCATTCATAATTTGCACAAGAAGAAAACAAAAGATAGATGTACATAATAAATGGTTCAATAATTGTATTTCTCTGACTGATCAATTTTATATTGTTGCAATTTGAGTTTTACTTAATTGTTGATTATCATAGGTTAGCTACAAAGCAAAGGTGGCATCTTAGGCTCTATCTTTAATCTGATTACCATCTGAAGTAGAGACCTTCACAGCCGTGACTATCCTGTGATACCAGTGCTCTTCTCTGACACTGGAACTATATTCTTTTTTCAGACAGTTCTATCAGAAACTACTACTGGACAACTATACTCATAAAAACCTTTCACTACAGGAGTAAATAACTGAAGATAGAAATGAAAGGGATAAAGATAAAATAGAAAGACCTTGAACCAGGGGCGTACTTAAATTATTTGGCACGCGGTGCGGTTCTTTCCTTCCCCCCCCCCCCCCCCCATAAAGTGCATATAACTATATATTAAGCTTTCAAGTAGATTTTTAAAGCGCACAGTACTGGTCATAAAAGTACCTGATGGCACCCTTCTCCTGGCTGTCACCCGGTGCGGACCACCTCCCTTGCACTCCCGCCTTTTAATACGCCACTGCCGTGAGCGAATGACACAGGGCCTGAGCTCCCTGGATGATGATGCTGCAATTGAAAGAAGCTGGCGTTGGATAGGACTCACATTGAGAAAATCAGATGATAGCAGAACAAGGCCGTCCCTGTTCTAGAATTTCAAGGGTAAAAGAAACAGTCATATTTTAAATAACATCGAAAGACCTTGAACAGATGGTACAGTACAAGTAGGATTGGCATGTTTTTGTTGAGGTGGCTGTCTTCTTCCGTGAGGTGTAGAGGTGGCTGTCTTCTTCCGTGAGGTGTAGAGGTGGCTGTCTTCTTCCGTGAGGTGTAGAGGTGGCTGTCTTCTTCCGTGAGGTGTAGAGGTGGCTGTCTTCTTCCGTGAGGTGTAGAGGTGGCTGTCTTCTTCCTGACCTGGTTCCATTCTAGTGCTCTGTCCTTCAAAGATTGTCTAATGTTGTCCTCCCAGCGGACTTTGGGTCGTCCTGGAGGTCTGGATCCCTGGCTCTTAGTTTCCCATGCTTGCCGTGGTAGCCGATCTTCTCCCATTCTGCAGACATGGCCAAACCATCTCAGTTGGGACTGTTCTACTTGGGTCGGCAGGGGTTGGGTTTTTAGGCCTTGACGTATCGTCTGGTTGCGGACCATGTCTCTTCTTGTTACTTCAACTACCTTCCTCAGATACCTCATTTATGAGGTTTGGAGGTTTGGCGCCGTAGAGAGCATCGCGACTTGGTGCGATCGGCAGCTTCATCCTCCCAGTTGCTGGATTTATGTCCTGGACCCTCATTTCTCTCTTGAACACATCTTTGAACCTCGGCTGCGGTCGCTCAACTGTTCTTTTGCCATCTGTCAGTTGTCCGTGTCTCGGAAATACCTTGAGCAAATGGCACATTGTTAAGGTATGTCCGCCCGTTCGTTTATTCCAGTGTATTAAAAGAGTTTGTCTGCATTTGATATATGTATACCATCATTATTCCCATATGTGTCTATATGAATGTTAGATCATTTGTATATAACAAAGGTGTTACGCGAATGTGTTATTCGTGGGTATGCCAAAACCGCACTGTATCGTCCCTGTATTATTTATGCAGTGTTCTCTCACAAGGGATAACGAATTAGTAATATCTCAGATAGGCCCAACAGCTCAAAGATAACCAGGTATGAAGCCAATGCGGGTCCGGTAAAAGAAATAACTGAGTTTATTGAAAACTGATGATCTATGAGAAATGATGAGCCGTCATTATGTAATGTCGTTCCGTCTATTCGTAACATAGTTTTATACCCCTTGACGGTAGTACATTGTTGCTTCTCAATCCCAATCCATCTATACATCTCCACGTATTGATTATATCCGTGCCCTTCTCCCGTAACTTCTTTTCAAACTCATTTAACTTCATTAATATGAATTCCCCAAAGTCAGCACACATTAGCGACAGAGCAGGATCTTTCAGACTCCGATTTTTACGGTGTATAGACCTGCCCGTCTACAAAATGTATAAGCATCAAATTATACCTGATTAACAGTACTCATCCTGTTGTGTATTACTATTCATGGCACGAATCAATATACTCTTGTACACGGGTTTTTCAGCGCACCAGCAAACACAAGGCTGTTCCCGTCTTGTTTATTTCTTGGGGTTCATTTTGTTCTCCACGTCATTGTTTCAACCCACAAAACTCCTACGTCATCCTTTTTTACTGCGTGCATGAATAACGCACCTAAGTGTACTATTCACATATCTTCAAATATTTTCACCAAACTCAACTCAGCGCTCTTTGATGCGCAACAACAGAAATGTTGTAAAAAACCATTCGCAACACACATGTCAGGAGGACTTGGTGGGAATTTGCTGCAGACCTATATTCCTTCGGGAGCTAAAGGATGGTGATGAGAATGATGGTGATGATGGTGATGATGATGGTGATGATGATGGTGATGATGATAGGGATGGTGATGATGATGGTGATTTGATGATAATGATGATAATGATTATGATGATAATGATAATGATTATGATGATAATGATTATGATGATACTGATTATGACGATAATGGTGATAATGATGATGATGATAATACTGATTATGATAATGATTATGATGATAATGATTTTGATGATAATGATTTTGATGATGGTGATAATGGTAATGATGATTGATGATGGTGATGATGATAATACTGATGATAATGATGATGATAATAATGATGGTGATGATGATAATGATGATAATTATTATGATGATAATGATTATTGATGATAATGATTATAATGATGGTGATGATGATAATGGTGATAATACTGATGATGATGATGATACTGATTATGATGATAATGATGATAATAATTATGATGATAATGATTATTGATGATAATGATTATTAATGATTATGATGATGGTGATGATGATGATGATGATAATGATTACGATGATGGTAATGATAATAATGATTATGATAATGATAATAATTATGATGATAATTATTATGATGAAAATGATTATGATGATGGTGATGAAGATAATGATGATGGTGATGATGATAATGATAATAATGATGATAATACTGATGATAATAATGATGATAACGATTATGATGATGGTGATGATGATGATGATGATGATGGTGATGATAATTATGGTGATGGTGATAATGATGACAATGATTATGATGATAATGATGATAATACTGATGATGATAATGATGATAACGATTATGATGATGGTAATGATAATGATGGTGATGGTGATAATGATGATAATGATTATGATGATAATGATGATAATACTGATGATGATAATGATGATAACGATTATGATGATGGTGATGATAATGATGGTGATGGTGATAATGATGATAATGATTATGATGATAATGATGATAATACTGATGATGATAATGATGATAACGATTATGATGATGATGGTGGTAATGATGATAATAATAATAATAATAATGGTGATGATAATGATGATGATGGTAATGATGATGATGATAATACTGATGATGATAATGATTATGATCATGATGATAACGATTATGAAGATGGTGATGATACTGATGATGATGGTGATGATGATAATGATGATAATGATTATGATGATAATGATTATGATGAAAATGATGATGATTGTGATGATGATAATGCTGATGATGATAATACTGGTAATGATCATGATCATGATGATAACGATTATGGTGATGGTGATGATAATGATGATGATAATGATGACCTGGTGTTCTTTTTGGCGTGTTCTTTTCTCTTCTGCTTGCTGTGAGAGCTTCTTTTCGCCAAATTTGAGGTGGCGCCGTATGGAGCATCCCCACCTGGTGCGATAAGCAGCTTCATCCTTCCGGGTTGCTGGATTTAAGTCTAGTGCTTTCATGTTTCTCTTGCACACATCTTTGGACCTCAGCTGTGGTCACCCAACTGTTCTTTTGCCATCTGCCTGTTGTTCGTAGAAGATATCTTTAGGAATACTGCCATCTTCCATGCAGCGGACATGGTCAAGTCAGCGTAGTCTGCACTGTCTAAGCAGAGTATACATGCTGTGAAGGCCAGCACGTGACAGAACCTCGACATTTGTCACTTTGTCCTTCCGCGAAATACGAAGGATGTTGCTGTAGGGGAGTGAAGTGTTAGAGACTACACTAAACTATGCCCAGCTGTATGAAATATGGTGCCCAGTTCCTTTCCTCGCTGCCTTAGCCGTCCCTAACTCCAAAGAGAGTCATGTGTGCATTTACAGCAGCAGATGGATTGATTTGCCGTTGCCCTAAAGACGCCAATAGGCGTGATGGGAAACAATGGCAAAGAAAACCTATCTGCTGTTGCCCTAAGACGCCACTAGGCGTAATGGCCACTGACTGCTTTGACGGTCGGTGGCTAAGGACGGAAGAAGAAGAAGAAGACCGGAGCGTGCATAGTGTTAATCATAAAAAGCCTCTATGCTAACTTTACGTGTAGTGTTGGGCAGAGCAACCTAACTTTTGAGGTGAAGACAGGAGTTCGACTACAGAGAAGGAAATGTCGAAATTGTCCTCTTTTCACACAACATGCCTAAGAAAAATTCACCGAGTCTTTTGGCCGAATACCATCACCAACCAAGATCTGCTTACTCGGAGCAAGCAAGAGGACATGCACACCATCATAGCTGGCAGACGCTGGAGCTGGGTTGGCCATGTCCTCAGAAGAGACCCTGATGCCATCACAAGAACAGCTATGCTTTGGACCCCTGAAGGAAAACGAAAGAGAGGCCGACCAAAAACAACCTGGCGGAGGACTGCGACCAAAAACAACCTGGCGGAGGACTGTGGAGGCTGAGATGCAAAGAATGAACCAGAGTTGGGGCACTGTACGAAGGATGGCCACCGACCGAGCAAGGTGGAATCAATTTGTTGTTGCCCTACAAGACGCCACTAGGGCACTAGGTGTGATGGCCACTGACTGCTTTGACGGTCGGCGGCTAAGGATCAAAGAAGAAGAAGACCGGAGCGTGGCACTACCAGGTTCCAATCCCGGACCCCGGTAACTTTCCCACGAGAGGAACTCTCTAACCGCTTAGCCAATACACGTTTATAGTCAAATAAATAATTGGCTTGGGGGCGACTGAACCTCTTTTGGCGCGCGCAACTGAGCCACTAGGTCTAGATCAGTGTTTCTCAACGGGGGCGGTACCGCCCCCTGGGGGGGGGGGCGTTTTCAATATGTCTGGGGGCGTTCTGATGGGTCGCAACGATTGGGGGTCGCTACTTCCATTCAGGGGGGCGTTGTGTACATTTTTACAAGAATCAATATGAAACAATTACAAAAGATATTCCCCTTCGCATAGCTTGTAACACGATAGATTTTATTTGCCTTGCGTCCCATGGAGTGTTTCAAGCATTCCAAACGCAAAATTTTAGTACCTGGGATGTTACCATTGTCAGGAGACACTAGGCGGAGATTTATGTCCCTTCAACACTCGAAACATTAGTTAGCCTCTTGACACAACCAAGCTAACCTTACATAAAGAGAGGCTTAAATATTCAGATTTGAAGTTATATATGCAGTTATTTAGGCGCTATTAAAAAAATATGATTATGATAGTCATAGAGTTGTAAGAACGAATTTTATATCATATGCTCCGCCAATTTGTAATGCAAGGATAATGAACTTGAGGTGTATATAATTCCGTACTTAAACATATATTTAATATAACTTTGCTTTTAAAATGTGCTTTCTCTTTTTCTTAATATTATAAGAAAAGATAACTCATTTACTGCATTGCTTTTTTTAAATTATGGTCGAATATATGTATATGTGTGTGTTTGTGTATACTCGATAAAGAGCAAGGTGGTATTAAAAGGGTGGGGGGGCGTTTTAAAATATTAGTTGTCAAAAGGGGGCGTTGCTACTATCAGGGTTAAGAAACACTGGTCTAGATAGAGAAAACCCGGCGAAACAACTCAGGGGGGATAACTAGCGATAACGGCATAACTATTTAAAACTTACTGAATGACTTCCCTTCTAAAAATCTTCCGCGCATGGTGTGAGGAAGGAATTACCGTGAGGAAGATCAGGTGGCCTGCAGTAAGACGTGGCTTACGCTGGATGGGTATGGAAAAAAAAAAGATGATTCGTCTTACAAGGACAAAAT
>JAMPIV010017617.1:0-33272 GCA_024509875.1 Oreohelix idahoensis
TTAAACTTCTTAGATAGTCCCTTATATGATGGATCAACATCTAGGCCATTCCTAAGCCTGCCATGGAACAATTTAATTACCATCTTTTACATGGCCTTTTCTTTTTCCACACAACCCTTTTTAATTAAAAAGTCAATAAAATTCAATCTTACCCAATAACAAGGAAATATAAACAAGAACGATGAATTAGGCAATAGAATATGGCACACTTTCATCCACTTTCATCACTGCCTCTGTTCAGACTGCTTTAAGATGGTAGTATTATTACTAAAAAGCACAAGTCTGTTCATCACGTCTTGCTCCTCTAAAGATTTTTGAAAAATGGCAGCGAGCAGCTGACCATTTCGATAAAGTAAAAGACCTAGGCCAATGAGACCCAGCATCTCTTTTTTTTTGAATGAATTCTTTAAAAAAAATCTGAAAGCACTCTGCGTTTCCACTACCAACGAGATCTGTATATTAGGTCAGCCAATAATATTACGGCTTTCTTCAAATTTCATCCAATCCCCTTCATCGTACTATCTTAACCTTTCTGTCGCCTAATTTTTTCCCCCCAAAATATGCTATCCAATCTAAGCAGATATGACTTGACCTGACAGTATCTCCTCTAAAACTAAAGCTATGAACTTTTCTAACGAGACCTTTGATATCATCTTGAACGGGGAAAAACTACAGAAAGTTGAAAGTTTCAATTATTTAGGCAGTAAAATGACTCAGGATGGTGACACAACAAGAGAAATCCATACTAGAATTGCTTTGGCAGCTAGCGCCTTCAATAGATTATCTAACATTTGGAAATTACGATCATTGAATATACATACCAAGCTTCGTCTGTTTAATTCAAATGTTATCTCAGTGTTAACATACGGCTGTGAGAGTTGGAAAATAACAAAATCATTGGAGAACAAGCTGAATACATTCGAGAACAAATGTCTTAGAAAACTCATGAACATCAGTTGGAAAGAATTCAAGACTAATCGACAAATAAGAGAAGACTCTAGGCAGAAATATGTCTCCGACTATATAAGGAAAAGACGATGGTCATATATCGGTCATGTTCTACGAATGCAAAACAACAGAATACCACTACAGGCGCTCACTTGGGTTCCTGAGGGTAAGAGGAAAAAAGGAAGACCAAAAGAAACACTCAGAAGAACAATAATAAGAGAAGGAAGAACGTTGGGCCTAAATAATGTGCAAGAGCTAAGAGGAGTGGCGTCACAACGAACAACCTGGAGAGCACTGGTTTCTGCCCTATGCGCCGTGTTTGGTGCTTAAAGAATTTATTATTATTATTATTATCTCCGATTTCATATGTATTATTACCAATATTTGATTATCTAATGGACTATTTAGATAACTAACTACATATTCTTAGTCAACAAGTCTTCAGGTACATGGATATATGATTTTTATGGGGCTACGTGGTTGTTTTCTAACTTTGTAAACTAAATTTTTAAAAATCGCCTAGGGCATCGGTCATCGAGTTATTTTTTTTAGTTTTTATAAACAATGTACGAGTTTTTGCGTTGGTATCTATCCGCCCCCTCCCCTACCACAATGTATTGCAAATTTTTCCCCTTGATAAGAAGTTGTGCGTTTTTTCAAGGACGAATTTGAATACATAGGGCACCCTTTTTGTTTCGGCCCAAGCGTTTATCAAATAATAACATAGAAGGCGTAGTTACTCGCCGAAATTTGTTGTACTATCCATCATGCACGTTATATTAATACTTTAGATTATTGTATTTATAAGTTCAGCCACATCAGTAAGTGGAACAGATAGATTTGATAAAGTCAGCCGTTCTGTTAGTGGATCAGATAGATTTGATAACGTCAGCCGTTCTGTTAGTGGATCAGATAGATTTGATGAAGTCAGCAGTTCTGTTAGTGGATCAGATAGATTTGATGAAGTCAGCAGTTCTGTTAGTGGATCAGATAGATTTGATGAAGTCAACCGTTCTGTTAGTGGATCAGATAGATTTGATGAAGTCAGCAGTTCTGTTAGTGGATCAGATAGATTTGATGAATTCAGTAGTTCTGTTAGTAGATTAGATAGATTTGATAAAGTCAGCCGTTCTGTTAGTGGATCAGATAGATTTGATGAAGTCAGCAGTTCTGTTAGTAGATCAGATAGATTTGATGAATTCAGTAGTTCTGTTAGTAGATCAGATAGATTTGATAAAGTCAACCGTTCTGTTAGTGGATCAGATAGATTTGATGAAGTCAGCTGTTCTGTTGGTGGATCAGATAGATTTGATGAAGTCAGCAGTTCTGTTAGTGGATCAGATAGATTTGATGAAGTCAGTAGTTCTGTTAGTGGATCAGATAGGTTTGATGAAGTCAGTAGTTTAGTGGATCAGATATATTTGATGAAGTCAGTAGTTCTGTTAGTGGATCAGATAGATTTGATAAAGTCAGCAGATGTATTAGTGGATCAAATAGATTTCATGAAATCAGCTGTTCTGTTAGTGAATCAGATAGATTTGATGAACCCAGTAGTTCTATCAGTGGATCAAATAGAATTCATGAAGTCAGCCGTTCTATTAGTGGTTCTTGTAGATTTGATGAAGTCAGCAGTTCTGTTAGTGGATCAGATATATTTGATGATGGCAGCAGTTCTTTTAGTGGATCAGATGTTTTTGATGAAGTCATCAGTTCTATTAGTGGATCAGATAGATTTGATGAAGAAAACAGTGAGTGACTTAGACATTGTCAATGGAGACTTGGGAAAGGCTGTACAAAAGATAATGGAGCAAGTTGTTAAACAAAAATGTCGGATATAAAAAGTTGTGCTTAATTTTGTGACCGTGCAATGGCTGCATGCTTTGTTTGTCAATTACTTCCGATAAAATAAAGCTTAACATTGTAAAACAGAAAACTTAAATAATAGAGAATTAGTGAAGAATACAACTTGACCGCATGCTCCGACTGGGGCATATCTTTCGGGAAATACATAGCTTAATATTATTAATGACAAAGCTGGCTTAACATAACTTGAATGAAAAACGCAGTGATAATTCTCACATTTAATAATTAAAAACTAAAGTTCGCTACACAGTTAGTTGACACTGGTGTTGAGAGCTGTCAATCAAGTCACCAGTGACAGACAAAACAAACGCGTAACTCAGTGTTGCACATTGTACATGAGAAAGTTCACGAACTACGACACATCTGTGCATTTTATGTTACTGGCAAATGTAAACTGACAGCGACTCTAAGTATATACGTTGATTCTCATACTGGTAACCAAAAACAAAGACAACACCATGTAATTTTTGACTGACATCTTGTTAAATTAATAAAAGAAAGGAATGTAATGTTGACAGATATAAGTTACAATTCAGAAAATGAATTGGATTTTGACCATGAGTACTGAACACCTGTGCTTGTGAAATGGATGTTGTATATGAATGATCGACAGATTGGTATTTGTTTTTTAATGAGAATATTTGTAGAAGTGCATTTGTGTTGTATATCTGGGACGTGAGAAAGAGTCATTAGACAGATACAACAGGCTGAAGTCAGCACTTTGTACTGTCGGCAAATATGATAGAATCATGAAATACTGACTATTTCCCATACAAACAAACAGATTTCGGATGCAGAATTACGGAATATAAATACTTTTGTTAGCGCGATCAAGGAGAGATTTTTAGGGATTTTCGCTAAAGATTTTATAGATTCTAATAAAGATTTTATTGAGAGAGAGCTTAAACATAATACTATTTAGGAAAGAACAGGTCAACATTTTTCGGCTACGCACTGGACACAACAGATTGAGATACCATCTATACCACAAATACAAAATTTGTGCAACAGATCTCTGCACCTGCGGTACCAGCCCGATGACAGTCGAACACCTACTGCAGTACTGCCAAACCTACAGAATTGAACGGAGTAGCATATGGCAACAACCCACTTCTGTCAACGAAAAACTGTTTGGAGATGTCGGGAACCTTGAGTTGACTACTGCCTTTATTAGAGTCATAAATGTGGAAGTCTGAAGGCGAACGAGGAAGAAGAAGAAGAAGAAACATAATACGACTAAAAATGTAGGAAGTTTGTTGTAGGTCTACGGGCTAGACTAGCTAGTTCGTGGACAAATGATAAAGTAGGAAAGATAGGTAGATTTGAATAGATAAGTTTTTGGAGATAATAGCTAATAATGATAAAAGTAAGAAGAGCATGGCTAGATAATCTTAGCTAGTGTCAGAATAACTTGTCTTTAAGTACAGTTGAATGGAGATGAGTGTTTAATCGAGCTCTAGAGTTTTGAGGCGACTCTGTGGGTGCTCTGATATACTTTGTGGTTTGCTTTAGTAGGGCGGATTTTTTTGTCGAGTAATAGAGTTTAGGCGAGGATCTTAATATTCCACATAACTCTGAAGATTGTAACAAAGTAAGAAATAGAGATAGTGGTTCTCAAGCTGTTAGCCAATGATCTTAACCCGCTAAGGTGACTTGTGGATCACATGCGGCTCTTAAGTCATTTTAAAGTAAATATTATTCTGAGTGTGGACGCTATAGAATATGTATTGAATATTTCTATCTTCACACCGTTGGAGTAGCGGTTGTAGTGAAGTGATAAAGTGTGAACCTGCAGACTGGCAGGCAATAAATAAAAAGTGGTGAATTTTACTTTAAGCGCTTAGCTGTTGATGCCACTTGTAAGTAAACATATTGAGAACCACTGACTCGATACTTAATTATAGATACTGTAAAACTTCATAAGAAATGTTCATTAAATATTGAGAAAGATGATATTATTGCTTTACATGAGATGTTGAGAATCAATGTGGCTTTTGAGTTGACACATTTTAAATGTATCAATCAGAACAGTGATTCTCATGGTCATTGTCTTGATGGAAACAAGAATATATAATTACAGATAATTAAGAACAAGGATTCTCACATTGTATAGAAAAGGACCAGATAGAACTAGAATTAGAAGGAAATGAAACTATACATAACATTGTTGGTTTTGTAAATAGGCATGCGTTAATATTCTTATATCCAACTTTTAATCTTAATAAACATTTTACTATTTACTGGATTGTTGTCAGTGATTAAGCTAATTATTGTTAGTGGTTTAAAAATGTTTGTCAGTGAAACAGTTAGTTATCGTAGTTACTGTGTCTACTGTCATCAGTGACTTGTGTATTATTGTGAGATGAACTGAGTCAACCAACTAAGGTAAGTGTGACCGGATGGCCTACGTTAACGCAAGCTATCACGTTAACGTACTTGAGCAAGTCTAAAAGACCAAAGTACTTGAGCAAGACTCGCAAGTAACAAAAACAACACTAGTCGAACAGAAGAACTAATTAAATCGTCTATGGCT
Organism: Oreohelix idahoensis; assembly: GCA_024509875.1. Lineage (NCBI taxonomy): Eukaryota > Metazoa > Mollusca > Gastropoda > Stylommatophora > Oreohelicidae > Oreohelix > Oreohelix idahoensis. The sequence continues at coordinate 5,345 of JAMPIV010017617.1, forward strand.
ATATTTGACAAACAGCAGTCAGAGTGGAGTTCAGTAATACAGTTCAGTTATGCAGAAGTGACTACGTGTCAGTCTTCGACCTTAGTGAGTCCCCTTTTAGAAGGTTGTGTGATTAACCTTCGGTCCATGTAAAACCGAAAGCTTCAAAGATTTTCAAGATATAATATTCTAGGCGATTGTTTTCCAATTTTGGCAAGTATTCATACGGTTTTTATGTTCTCGGGTTATAGTAGAATGATTACTCAGCTTTGTCGTATATAATTGAGATTCTAGTCGAAGCCTATCCATATCTACAGAAGATTTCGAGCAAACGTTATATTTATGCTGTTGTCCTTTACAAAGGCATCCAGATTTATTTAACCAAGCAGCGATCTGGCCGCTTGTAGCCAGGATATTGAGTCGTGTATTTGAACCTTGCTGTTAGTCCCGTTTTACTCCATTAATAAACAGTTCTTTATAACTTATGGCTATTGCTTACTCTTGTGTGTTGGATATGGAAGCATTAATAGGATACGAATGATCACTGACAACCTGCTGTGAGTATGAAAGGGTCTGGTCTCGAATAACATTTTTTTTTGCAGCAATAGAGAATGCAGTCAGCGACCCATAGCTTGACTGCTTGCATCAGGGTCAGCGAACCAGAGCTGACTAAGACCCTACTCCACCTCCACGTGGTAGTCCTGGAAACAGGCTGCATCTCTGCAGTCTGGTTGAGAGAGTAGGGATCGCAGAGGGAAGGCAAACCCTGTCCCAAAAAAATGCCATGCTGAAGTCAGATGTGTAGGCCGAAAGATACAGATATCATAGTTCCGGCGTAAACAGACACAACGCAACCACCGTCCTTTTCAGGACGAACGAGGAAGAAGAAGAATAACATTCAACAGAGTAATTACTTCTCTTGCAGTCACCAGTTACCACCCAGAAGATAGATCTATGAAATAATAAACGCAACGATCACTTGGAAATTTATAACAAACAACAAAGAAGACAGATTCACCGCCTGTCACAAAAGGATTTCATGCTGCCAAGGTTTGTTATGTACACGTGGTAGATTGCTGTTACTGTGAATTAAGATTAAATAATGGAGTGATACAATCGTTTAGTCCAACTGTGGCATTAGCACTAACATTACATTATACGCAACATTACGAGCCAGGAAACACCAACAGGTAGCAGCATTCGCATCCGGAAGGACCTACCTGGGTTGAAAAAAGGTTACACGAGATTCTATATAAACTGGTGGAAATAAACATCTAGGGCGTATTGACATAACATGTACCTGGTGGTAATACGGTGCATCACAATATGATCCGAACAGTTAAACATTGAACAATTGACATTTTCAACACACGTTTATTTACAAACAGTAGAAGCCCTGTCACAATTTCAGGCTTGTCTTTTGGTGAATTTTCAGCGGACAAAGAAACAACTGACGTAGCTTATTTCAAGTATATTCCTGTGGTATCAGTTGTAGTGGGAAGGAGCTTTACAGTGTTTACAGCTTAGTTGGCAGACAATAGAAAGTTATTCTCTTTTGAGAATCTATTAACCATACCTTTATATTTGGACATGCGCCCTAATATAACCGATGAACCTTGTGTCTAGGTTGAACGGTTCTCGCCTCGCCAAAACGAAGCAAAATTTTATTTATTAAAAAAATAAAAATTTTAATCATGAACATCTAAAACAGACTTTCAGTTTGATACAGAAAATTTAAAAAAATAATTTGTATTTTAATGACTTCCATCGCGGATTTGGTTTTTTTATCTTTTTTTTTTTTTTTTCGTTCGCTCGCTAATACTCGAGGCGAAATCTCAGGTTATTATTTTATGTCTAACCTGACATTGATTTTACGTGAGTATCCCTTTATTTATTGTACAGAGACAGGTGTCCCTCGCCATTCAGGCAAATACTCGCCGATTTCGGAGGTACCCATTAGAGCTGGGTCGGCTCAGGAGCCGCCAGTCCCTGGTCGACGACACTCCTTCAAATGTCCTCGCCAGGTCTCGAGTTAATCCAGTCCAAATCCCGGTCGACGAAAAATCCTCAAATGCCGTCGCCCGGGTTTGATCCTGTATCACCCGGTCGCCATAGCGGTGTTGTAACCACTACGCTAGCGCGGCTCCCATTTTTCCTTAGTAACTTAGTAACATAAAGAATTTCATTTTAGCACAGTAACAGCAAGAAACTAAATTATATTTGTTAGGTTCTTTTTCTTTTGTTTTATGCCTTTCATTTTCTTCTTTTAATAATTTGTTTACGTTTTCCTACGAAAGACTTTAATTACTCATAATGTCATAATTACAATTTTAAATTATTAAATAATTGATGATTTTTGTATTGTCATCGGAAATAAACAACTATGCCAAGTTTCAGAGCTATTGCTCATTTGGAAATGATTGAAAAATCGAGTGCAAGATTTGAAAGTGCCATGAAAGTGACATGAAATTGACATACAAGTGAAGTTAAATAAAAGCGTGTAATAAAAAAAAGTGGCTGTCGCGACGACCACGACAGATCGGTGGCTTTAAAGCTTAATGGAGGACGTATTATAGTAGAAATTGATGTAAGCAAGTATTTTCATAGAAAATATCACAGAGGTACCTGGCGGGAAGGACACTGGGTGTTCGGTGGTATGGAGAGGGAGTCAAGGAAGTGTTTCCTGGTGGAAGTTGCTGCCAATTTTGCACCGGCTGAGTGTCCATTCACGATGTACTGTTACAACAAGGCGATGGTTGGTCCTAGGTTCGATTCCCTATAAGCCTATCACTTATATTTTCTTTTCTGTTGTCCAGTGTTATCCTATATGTCCACATAGTTAATGACCTTTATTTATTGACTTATCCATTCCATAATACTACCAACACAGTTGCCATACAGCCCTTCCACTCTCTGTGATAATCAATAATAATCTTTGATAAACAATGTGGATGTACATGACATGTCAATTTATTTGTTTGTTATCCTTCGTGTATTGACGACCAAAGAAGTGAAACTGATCTATATTTTCAGCTATAGACAACATTATATGGACAACACTATATAGACAACACTAATATAGACAACACTAATATAGACAACATATGGAATGTTGGAGAGTAACAGAGAAGGAAATGTCAAAACTGTCCTCCTTCCACACAATCTGCCTAAGGAAAAAACTCCGAATCTTTTGGCCAAACACCATCAGCAACCAAGAACTACTTATTCGGAGTAACCAGGAGGACATGCACACCATCATAGCTGGCAGACGCTGGAGTTGGGTTGGCCACGTCCTCAGAAGGGACCCTGATACCATCACAAGAACAGCTATGCTATGGACCCCCGAGGGAAAACGAAAGAGAGGCCGACCAAAAACAACTTGGCGGAGAACTGTGGAAGCTGAGATGCAAAGAATGAACCACAGTTGGGGCACTGTACGAAGGATGGCCGCCGACCGAGCAAGGTGGAATCAATTTGTTGCTGCCATACAAGACGCCACTAGGCGTGATGGTCACTGACTGCTTTGACGGTCGGCGGCTAAGGATCAAAGAAGAAGAAGAAGAATATAGACAACACTAATATAGACAACACTAATATAGACAACACTAATATAGACAACACTAATATAGACAACACTAATATAGACAACACTAATATAGACAACACTAATACAATTGATAAAGTTAATCATAGGAAAATTATCAAAATGTTAAAAAAGCATAAACATCTGTGGTTAAAAAAAAACACATTAAATCCGTGGAGGACATGCTAGACAAATCTGTTCTTGGACATAATATAAATAACTTGAGGTTCCCTGATGAGACAGTCAAGATGGCAAAGAGAGAACATGCGTTATAGGAAATGATTGATATAGACAGGATAGAAAGTGAAAATAAAGGCCTTTTTTGAATAGCAAAAAGGACATAAGCTACAATCAACTCGGAGTAAACACCGTGTCCCTACGACATAAAGGAGCTTTTTTTTTTCTTATTTTTAATCGTTTCATGTTCTCTACTTAATTCTCATTTTCTTTCCCTCCTGTCTCTTGTTTGTCTGTCCCTGACGAAGTCCTTGTGGCCGCAACGTAGGTTTTTCTTGTCCTTTCTCCTTGTAAGACGTATTACTATTTGTGTGTATGTATTTGTGTTTTTTGTTTTTTTTTCCCATTCGAATAAATTATATTAGCAGTTGTTTGTATACAAGCATAGGGACCTTTTACAAAATTAAAAGTGTCATCACTAATTGGTCTTGTGTCTGTTCTGTGCTGCATTTCCATTATTTCTTTATTTATTATGTCCATTGTAAAAGGAAGGAAATTTGTGATAATAAATTACACATATACAGTATTCCTGAGCTTTTTCTGACCTAATAACGAAGCTGCCACTACGGACCAACTTATCACGCTTTTTATTACATTTTAGACAATATGAGTGTACAAATGTGTTTGTGAGAGTGTATGCAAGGCATCAGATGTCCATATATAGTGATACGTGACCTTTGCAGGCACGCACCTTATTTCACGTGGGACATTTTTGAAATATCAGAGGAATCAGGTGTCTAGCATTCTGACATTACTGAAGCCCTTTGAGCAACTGACTCATGAAATTAGCAGTGCAAATGTATGTTTGTCACTAGTCTTGCCAGCCATTCAAGCTATCTTGCTGTATCTGGAGAAGGACATATGGGATGATGGAATCAAGAACATGGTAATTATATCGCGTTGAAACACAGGCTTTCTGGTCTGTTTGATCATGAACTTGTTGTTATTTCTGCACTGTTAGATTCCCGTTTTAAACTTAACTTCTTAAATGAAGTACAGAAAATTAAAGGCAGGGCAAAAATATTAGCAGCTGTAACATTATGTCAATCTCAGGAAGTCAACACTGTCAGTGACAACAGTATGTCAATCTCAGGAAGTCAACACTGTCAATGACAACAGTATGTCAATCTCAGGACGTCAACACTGTAAGTGAGAAGATTATGAAAGTGAAATGATGAAAATCCACCCAGTAAAAAGAGTAAGATCACATCAGATGATTCCTGGGACTCATGGGGTTTGGTGCAAGCATACAGTGACCAGCCAGAAACCAGAACTTCAAACTTTATTGAAGACCAGCTGAACATGTTTCTGAATGAACCGTATGTGCTGAGGGATATTAATCCAATGTCGTGATGGCAGACCAATGCTGACATGTTTTCTATTCTCTGATCCTGTGCACAGCGATATCTCTCACAAGCGTCCCAAGTGAATGTCTGTTCAGCACTGCCGGCTACATGTGTTCAGACAACAGATGTTGTTTTTTGGCAGAGAATATTGAGAGACTCTTTGTTTTTTTTTGTTTTTTTGAAAGCCAATGCATGTTTCATGCAGCAATTTAAAAACTAATTAATAGCTAGTTAGTAGCATTAAATAGTTCCATGAAATTTGCCTTATTTTGTGTAACGCTGTAAAATTAATAAACGTGTCAGTAGACCTATTGAACACAACTTTTTATGCCCAACATTCACTCACTATTCGTATTCGTATTCGTTTATGTGTCGCTTCTCCTCAAACAGTTATCAAGTTATGTGTCATTTCCCTTCACACATTCGTCAAGTTATGTGTCATTTCCCTTCACACATTCGTCAAGTTATGTGTCATTTCCCTTCACACATTCGTCAAGTTATGTGTCATTTCCCTTCACACATTCGTCAAGTTATGTGTCATTTCCCTTCACACATTCGTCAAGTTATGTGTCATTTCCCTTCACACATTCGTCAAGTTATGTGTCATTTCCCTTCACACATTCGTCAAGTTATGTGTCATTTCCCTTCACACATTCGTCAAGTTATGTGTCATTTCTCTTCACACATTCATCAATGTATGTGTCATTTCTCTTCATACATTTATCAATGTATGTATCAGTTTCTCTTCATACATTCATCAATTTATGTGTTATTTCTCTTCATGCATTCATCAATTTACGTATCGTTTCTTTTCACACATTCATCAATTTATGAGTTTTTTCTCTTCCCACATTCATCAATTTATATGTCAATTCCCTTCACACATTCATCAGTATGTGTGGTTTCTCTTCATACATTCATCAATTTATGTGCGGTTTCTCTTCACACGTTCATTAATTTATGTGTAATTTCCCTTCATGCATTCATCAAGTTATGTGTCGTTTCTCTTCACACATTCATCAAGTTATGTGTAATTTCTCTGCACACAATCATCAAGTTATGTGTTGTTCTCTTCATACATTCGTCAAGTTATGTGTAATTTCCCTTCATGTTTTCATTAAGTTATGTATCGTTTCTGTTCATACATTCGTCAAGTTTTGTGTTGTTTCTCTTCACACATTCATCAAGTTATGTGTAATTTTCCCTTTATACATTCATCAAGTTATGTGTCATTTCCCTTAACACATTCATCAAGTTATGTGTCATGTCAGTTAACACATTAATCAAGTTATGTGTCATTTCTTTTCACACATTCATCAAGTTATGTGTCATTTCCCTTCATACATTCATCAAGTTATGTGTCATTTTCCTTCACACATTTATCAAGTTATGTGTCATTTCTCTTCACACATTCACCAGGTTATGTGTCATTTCCTTTCACACATTTTTCAAGTTATGTGTCATTTCTCTTCACACATTCATCATGTTATGTGTCATTTCTCTTCACACATTTTTCAAGTTATGTGTAACTTCTCTTCACACATTCATCATGTTATGTGTCATTTCCCTTCACACATTTATCAAGTTATGTGTCATTTCTCTTCACACATTTATCAAGTTATGTATCGTTATGTGAAAAGAATAAAAATATCTACTACCCCCTCAGTCATGTCGTAAAAGGTCATGACTGATGTGAGTTTTTGTATTGGGCTGACAAACTTATCATGTAAAACAAATTGCTACAAATTTATCCTTTTCATATCTTTCTCAAGACATGCACGCTGTCATAACTGGCAGACGCAGGAATGACGCTGGCGACTTCCTCAGAAGAAACCCCGATGCCATCACAAGAACAGGTATGATATGGACCCCAGAAGGAAGGCGAAAGAAAGGCCGAACATAAACAACTTGGTGGAGAACTGTGGAGGCCGAGATAAAAACCATGAACCAGAGTTGGGGCACTTTGTGAATTTTTCAACCAACTGAGCAAAGTGGAAACAGTTTGTTGTTGCCCTACAAGATGCCACCAGGCATGACGGCGACTACTTTGATATCCAACAGCTAAGGGTCAAAGAAGATGAAACTGTCTGTCTAGAAGACACCTGTCCATGTCAAGTTTTGTCTATGTCTTCTTTGGACCTAGGGATTTCAGAACGTCAACTGCTCTGTAATACTATTGTGACAGTACGGACTGTTACGTCGGATTAACACTAAGGGGCTGCCACTTAATTATAGTTAGGGTAAGAATACTTAGCAAGATTAAACACTAAGTATTTGAGCGTGTCTAGTTAGCGTAATAACACTAGTCACAAATCCTATGAGTGATTTAATTAAAGGTTAAGAAATGACGTCATCGAACTTGGGGTAGAATTGCACAGTAGTTAGGACGGAAGTGATGGTTTGAAAGAAGGGGGTTAAGTGAGTTGGTTTTAGGCACGAGACGAGCGAGGTAGTGATTTTGGGGTTTGGACCATCTTGTAAGTTCGATGGCTGTGTGTTATTTCTGTGGATGACTGGTTTGTATACCACAGAAGCACATGTATTTATGAACTATTTTGAAGTTGTCAGAGTGTGCAGACACTTAATAAAGGTGTTCATTCATATTTAATCCAGCTTGAACTTATTTCCTGAACGTCAGTAGGAAGTGTCGTTTGTTTACATCAGGTAATTGAGAAAAGAATGTTACCATGTTTTCGACGATCATGCAGCCTAAAACATAAACACAGTTACGAGTCTCCAAAAGAACCACCTGGGTTATGTTCCTATTCTGTAATCACCATCTCTGGCAGTCGCCAGTAAAACAACAGATGTACATTGATAAAAGATTTCACCCCATTCTCACCCTGTCACACTAGACTTGATTTGTCACCGTGACCAAGCCCGGTCACATCTAACTTGATTTGGTGCAGTTCCCGTCCACTCACCCGGCCACACTATCAACAGGATCCATGAATGTCTACCATGTCCAGGATCAGCGTAATCTCCTAACCCCGTGCTGCACTGGTATTTCCTGTTTGCAGGGGCATACTTAAAGTATTTGGCACCCGGAGCGGGTCCTACCTATTGCTCACCCCTGCCAAAATCCCACACTTGCAAGTATTTCTTAGCAGTAAGTACTGTCATCATACTGTCCGATGACATCCCCTTTCTGTCTGTCACCCAGGGCAGACCATCCCCTCGTGACCTTCTTAGTACATATATGCCTGTTTGTCTAGTTTATTTTTATTAGTTCCAGTTTTGATGAACATATTCTGCGCAAGCACCTGTTTATGAAAGATAACTCTCTTGAGTTTTCTCATGTCACTATTGCCATGGGCAGTTGAAGGTTGTGTTCTTGAGCCAAGTGCATGACACTGGCTGCCAGTAGCTTGTGTTGTCGTAGATTGTGTTGTTGTAGCTTTTGTTGTTGTAGCTTGTGTTGTTGTAGCTTGTGTTGTTGTAGCTTGTGTTGTTATAGATTGTGTTGTTGGAGCTTGTGTTGTTGTAGATTGTGTTGCTGTAGATTGTGTTGTTGTAGCTTGTGTTGTTGTAGCTTGTGTTGCTGGAGCTTGTGTTGTTGTAGCTTGTGTTGTTGTAGCTTGTGTTGTTGGAGCTTGTGTTGTTGTAGCTTGTGTTGCTGTAGATTGTGTTGTTGTACTTGTGTTGTTGTAGCTTGTGTTGTTGTAGCTTGTGTTGTTGTAGCTTGTGTTGCTGTAGCTTGTGTTGTTGTAGCTTGTATTGTTGGAAGATGTGTTGCTGTAGCTTGTGTAGTTGTAGTGTGTTGTTGTAGCTTGTGTTGTTAAAGGATGTGTTGCTGTAGCATGTGTTGTTGTAGCTTGTGTTGTTGGAGTATGTGTTGCTGTTGCTTGTGTTGTTGTAGCTTGTGTTGTTGGAGGATGTGTTGCTGTAGCTTGTGTTGTTGTAGCTTGGGTTGTTGTAGCTTGTGTTGTTCTAGCTTGTGTTGTTGTAGCTTGTGTTGTTGTAGCTTGTGTTGTTGTAGCTTGTGTTGTTATAGATTGTGTTGTTGGAGCTTATGTTGTTGTAGCTTGTGTTGTTGTAGATTGTGTTGTTGTAGATTATGTTGTTGTAGCTTGTGTTGTTGGAGCTTGTGTTGTTGTAGCTTGTGTTGTTGTAGATTGTGTTGTTGTAGCTTGTGTTGTTGTAGCTTGTGTTGTTGTAGGTTGTGTTGTTGTAGATTGTGTTGTTGTACTTGTTTTGTTGTAGCTTGTGTTGTTGTAGCTTGTGTTGTTGTAGCTTGTATTGCTGCAGCTTCTGTTGTTGTAGCTTGTGTTGTTGTAGCTTGTGTTGTTGTAGATTGTGTATTTGGAGCTTGTGTTGTGGTAGATTGTGTTGCTGTAGATCGTGTTTTTGTATATTGTGTTGTTGGAGCTTATGTTGTTGTAGATTGTGTTGTTGGAGCTTGTGTTGTTGTAGATTGAGTTGTTGTAGATTGTGTTGTTGTAGCTTGTGTTGTTGGAGCTTGTGTTGTTGTAGCTTGTGTTGTTGTAGATTGTGTTGTTGTAGCTTGTGTTGTTGGAACTTGTGTTGTTGTAGCTTGTGTTGTTGTAGACTGTGTTGTTGTACTTGTGTTGTTGTAGCTTGTGTTGTTGTAGCTCGTGTTGTTGTAGCTTGTGTTGCTGCAGCTTGTGTTGTTGTAGCTTGTGTTGTTGGAGGATGTGTTGCTGTAGCTTGTGTTGCTGTAGCTTGTGTTGTTGTAGCTTGTGTTGTTGTAGGATGTGTTGCTGTAGCTTGTGTTGTTGTAGTGTGTTGTTGTAGCTTGTGTTGTTAAAGGATGTGTTGCTGTAGCTTGTGTTGTTGTAGCTTGTGTTGTTGGAGTATGTGTTGCTGTTTCTTGTGTTGTTGTGGCTTGTGTTATTGGAGGATGTGTTGCTGTAGCTTGTGTTGTTGTAGCTTGTGTTGTTGCAGCTTGTGTTGTTGTAGCTTGTGTTGTTGTAGCTTGTGTTGTTGTAGCTTGTGTTGTTGTAGCTTGTGTTGTTGTAGCTTGTGTTGTTGGAGCTTGTGTTGTTGTAGCTTGTGTTGTTGGAGCTTGTGTTGTTGTAGTTTGTGTTGTTTTAGGATGTCTGTAGCATGTCTGTAGGATGTCTGTAGCATGTCTGTAGGATGTCTGTAGCATGTCTGTAGCATGTCTGTAGCATGTCTGTAGGATGTCTGTAGCTTGTCTGTAGCATATCTGTAGGATGTCTGTAGCATGTCTGTAGCATGTCTGTATCATTTTTGTAGCATGTCTGTAGCATATCTGTAGGATGTCTGTAGCATATCTGTAGGATGTCTGTAGCATGTCTATAGCATGTCTGTAGGATGTCTGTAGCATGTCTATAGCATGTCTGTAGCATGTCTGTAATGTTGACTTTCCATCTTCCTCTTGATCTTCCCTGAGCCTTGAAACCAGATCATCTACTGTTGTAGGCATGTAGTGTTAATTTATTGGGCTCCATTTTCACGAGGAGTCCAAAGCACTTAATTTTCTTTCTCTCTATATACTTGATGCAGAATGTAGAACATACACTATTTTATGTTATTATTTCTCATTCTGTTTCTCCTGGTGACGTTAATGGTTTTTCTTAAGCATTTCTTCTTGCACAGTGTGTTTTTGATTTATTGTGCTTTGGTTAGGGTTAGGGTTGGGATTAGGGTTAGGGACCATGATTGACACTTATAGCAAACAGTTAGTAAAATAAGGAGGTCTACTAAGGCAAAATAACCTTGAACGTCCCATTTATCTATGCCATCCTATAATTCATTCTGTGCTCTTCACTTTAGTTATTCCCAACACTGACAGTATATGGTATTTTCGATTCATTGTTTACATTCCCTTCCCCCCAATTCTTGTTATGTCGGAACTTCAGCGACGATCTTTTGCTGATTACGGAAATCAATCCTTTCGTTTGAACCCACATTGACACTTGGAATCTGTAGAGAGAAGTGTTGTTTACCAATGTGAAACACATTTTCCTGCCAGAAGTGACAAGTGCAGGGGAGCGACCAGATTAGTGAGTAAACAACCTTGGGATGCCCACAGTCAATTATCTTATCGCTGTGAATGTCTCTGTCGGACCAAGCTGTTGTCAACGTTTGCTGTGCCAGATGCATGATGTAACCATTTCTGGACAAGACTTGGTGGAAGAATAATTATCCATCTTGAAAGAGGTTACCTGTGATAAAGTTTGAAGTCGTGAGTGTAAACATGATCGATAATACATATAAGCTGTCATACCACATATAGTGACTGTAAACAACACATTTATTTGTGCGTTTGTTACGCAGGAATTTTTTCGTGAGAGAAAGGGAATTAAACACATCTTGCATGCTAGTGGCTTGGTATTTGAGATGTGAAAATACATTTCTGATTGGAGTCTTGTCATATAATAGCTATCTGGATGTGGGCCGAATGTTGCCTTATAATTTACCACCGTCTGAGTTTTCTGAACTGTGAAATTCAACTAGTTGAGAAGACAGTCAGATAAGCCAGAGTAATGAATAGGATCAGGATTCCACTTTAAAGGACCAGGAAACGTGTTTGAACATCTTGTGGACCTATCTTCCAGGATAACTCTACCTTGATTAATACGGACAGTCCGGGATACTAGGAACCTGAACACTAAGTCATAGTGGGAATCTATTGTAAAGTAATACCCTACACTACGTGTAAGAGGCATCTTAATCAAGTTGCCGTAACTATTTCTTGGAGCCAGAAGTCAGTCTGTATTCCCAAAGAAATTTGGGTCGGTTGTACAAATTGGTGGTGCTACCTGTTGAACAAGTGAGTGGTATAAGTGGCCTGCAGTCATAACTAGACATCTACAGCAGACGGGTCTTAATAGATGCTAGATCATCTTCACAATTACTCCACGATACTACGAGGAAAGTATTGCAGCCACCAGACTTGACCAGTGACGAGCAGAAACCAACTGACATTTTACTGGCGGCTATGTACCCATTCAAAGCTGCCAAGTGAACTCTTTATCTGCCAAGTGAATTATCTATTTTCAAATCAGAAAGATCTATTAAAATCAGACCATCAGCTATGAGGAAATTGTAAAGACTATCTAAATTCACCCCACCCTTATTTATTTTACAACTGTTAACGATATTGACTATTAAGTTTTGTCATCTGTAAATATACACATTTTTAGTTTATTTAGTAATTTTGAATGAACTGCACCTGCATGTCTCTGTCATTTTAAATGTTTATAACAGACCTATTTAAGTAATATTTTACTAAGTTAACTTAGTTGGGGGCTCATCAGAACGAGCAAAATCCTAACTCATAGAAGGTCAGGAAAGATAAAAGTTTACACGCATTGGATCCTATCAGCCGTAGTACTAGATGTCTTTAAATGGCTATGAGGCTCCCTAGAACTGAAGCACTATTCTTCAGTTCACATCTATGCTAAGGGCAATCTTGAGAGAAAGGTAGACAACTTTGAAGACCCTCAGTAGATACTCTGGCCACTGTTGGATCATCACTGCAGAGCAAGGGGAGTAAATCTAGTGACAAAAGGATATATAATTTATTAGCTGTTGTTTTGTTTCCATGGTGATATTGTCAGTAGTAACTATTACTACTAGTGATGACAGTTGGTAAGTCATTGCAATGGCTTTTTTTTTTAAATCTTGTTTTTCACGTTCTGTGTCAAGTTTCCCATTGCCAGTAAAAATGCATCTTAGGTATTCGAACTCTGGAGCCTGCTTAAGCTTGGTGTAGCTTTAGCCCCGCGTCCATGTCGTAGAGGGTGGAAACAGGACAAAGTACTAGACACAGTATTACGGTCTTTGTCTTGTGTAATCTGACTTATACTGTAGGCCTATAATTATATAATAAAACTATAATAAAATCTCCGGTCCAAAATATGTAATTAGATTTTGTTAAAACTATCTGTACATAGTCGCATTTTAAATGAAAACATAAACTGGTGTGATCTTCTGAATCTACTAAAACTGTCAGTGTCTACAACAGTCATTCACCAGTTTCCACATTTCAACCACTAGGTTGTGTTTGTAATAGTTCAATTCGATTGAGTATGTTTTTTTTCCTAAGTGTTGCAATTCTAACGGAATATTTTGTTGCTAAATAGTGTGAATTTCTAATTCAAACGGAGTATGATTTTAAAAATCTACGCTCCTGGATTCCTTTTCAATAAACCGGTAAGTAAACTAGTTTTCTTCTTTTTGTTTTGTTACTTGAAATACAAATAATAGTACAAATATGTGCTACTGTATTTGCATCTAATTTTATTTCAAATTATTAGCTAACCTAAACGAAAATGCAAATTGGGTCCGAAACTCATGATCGGGTCCATTTTCCTGCAATACGGGTACGATCGAAAATGGCGGCCAAATTTTAGTTGGCGTAACTCTTATAGAAGAATCTAGAGCACTATTCTCGACTGTCGTCTCAGCCCCAACACTTTCAATAGATCATACACTGATGCAGCCACAAGCCCTCTTGCGCCCACTTCAACAGCCATGACCCTTGCAGTGAACCCATCATGTCTCAGATCCGCGGCCACTTCATTATACTTGGCCGCTTTGAACGAATGTTGCTCGTCTAATCTGGATTCAAATGGCACGGTCAGTTCAATCAGTATGACCTGAAGCGTTGCTGAAGAATGAAGCACTATATCCGGCCGTCTCCGCGATTTTCTGATACTCTCTGGATATGCCCCTCGTCCAGGTAGGTCTACCATCTCCCAGTCGTTTGCACAGTCAAGAAGAGATGGTAAACTGCTACCAGGTTTACTCGGTTTGGGGTGTGCTGACTTTCCTGCCCTTGTTTTCTACTTCATTATTATTCACGAGTGCATGACAACATACCTGTATGTGTTTGTACTATTTATTAACTGATTTCTAAGTAATCTGTGGGAAAACCCGAAATTACAATTTGCTTACTATTAATACTATGTAGTTTTCCCGTTTTACCAGTCGTGTTCGTGATTTTTTTTTTTAATAGCAACGGTAGTATTCAAACACTTAGACCAGAATAACTTCACAAGCTAACTTATTTCCTTCATTATCTGTGCTGTTCTGTGATGATGATGGCAGTGATTATGATAATGATAATGTCAATTGTGATATAATTTTGAAGATGATTATTATTATTCTTAAAGTACTTTGCCTGCTGATATAGGTGATCATGTCTCTCCACAACTTCATTTCTCCAGTATTGTTGACGTCTTTCCCTGCCATGATCTCAAACTGTCCAGTAGCTTGTCTCTTTAAGTTAAACGCTTCCTTTTTGCGCCGAACTTCTTCAGGACATTCTCGTTCCTTTTGTTACTAATGTTAGTTGACCAACATCAGTGGTACTACAAGTGGACCAACATCAGTGGTACTACAAGTGGACCAACATCAGTGGTACTACAAGTGGACCAACATTAGTGGTACTACAAGTGGACCAACATTAGTGGTACTACAAGTGGACCAACATTAGTGGTACTACAAGTGGACCAACATTAGTGATACTACAAGTAGATCAACATTAGTGGTACTACAAGTAGACCAACATTAGTGGTACTACAAGTAGACCAACATTAATGGTACTACAAGTGGACCAACATTAGTGGTACTACAAGTGGACCAGCATTAGTGGTACTACAAGTGGACCAACATCAGTGGTACTACAAGTGGACCAGCATTAGTGGTACTACAAGTGGACCAACATCAGTGGTACTACAAGTGGACCAACATCAGTGGTACTACAAGTGGACCAACATTAGTGGTACTACAAGTGGACCAACATTAGTGGTACTACAAGTGGACCAACATTAGTGGTACTACAAGTGGACCAACATTAGTGGTACTACAAGTGGACCAACATTAGTGGTACTAACAAGTAGGACCAAACATTTAGTGGTACTGACAAGTGGACCAACATTAGTGGTACTACAAGTGGAACCCACATTAGTGGTACTACTACAGTGGAACCAACATTAGTGGTACTACAAGAGGACCAACATTAGTGGTACTACAACTCGACCAACATTAGTGGTACTACAAGTAGACCAACATTAGCGGTACTACAAGTAGACCAACATTAGTGGTACTACAAGTGGACCAACATTAGTGGTACTACAAGTGGACCAACATTAGTGATACTACAAGTAGATCAACATTAGTGGTACTACAAGTAGACCAACATTAGTGGTACTACAAGTAGACCAACATTAGTGGTACTACAAGTGGACCAACATTAGTGGTACTACAAGTGGACCAACATTAGTGGTACTACAAGTGGACCAACATTAGTGGTACTACAAGTGGACCAACATTAGTGGTACTACAAGTGGACCAACATTAGTGGTACTACAAGTGGACCAACATTAGTGGTACTACAAGTGGACCAACATTAGTGGTACTACAAGTGGACCAACATTAGTGGTTGTTACGCACAAATAATTATTTTTTTCCAAAGTCTTTGTATGATCGTTTTTCGTATGTATGATCATTATTTGACTGAAATGCATGTTATATATATTTTATGGTCAAAGGGACAGAACCCGATATATCGATACTGCTATTTTTTATGAGTTTACCTCCTCTTGTATAGAGACACGTTCGGTCTATAATGTCTTGAACGAAGCGTGACCATATCTCCTTATTTGGTAGTATCAGTCAACTGTTGTAGATGTTTGAAACCTTTCTTAACGCTTCTGTTCATGTCCATAAAAGGCGCGACTGTGTAAGACTGTTATCTCGAATGTTCTTAGAATCGTCTTATTGTGAACAGCGACTCAGAGATTGTCACTCTGCGCATGTCTCGACTGGGTTGTCGTTTTGTGGTTCCGCCCAGGTCGGGGAGTTGAGAAATGGACTGATTAGCGAGCGGACGCGACTGCGTCTTGTGATTCTATGAGGGAAATACATTGTCTTTGTGAGTTAGTTAGCTAACTAGACTATTTCCCCGTATTATTCAAGCATGCCTGGAGGCATATGTTCATGGTTGATTTTCCGAAATAAGGTAATTCCTCTTGTATCGAACTTTAGGCTATCATCTAGAGGTTCGTCATTTTGTCGCCTTTTTGCTCGCCTGTGTGATTCAAAATGGAGAGGTACTTTGACTAGGATTAAGTCACCGGTCTCTTTATACCTGAACTAGTTATATATCTATGGGTCGCTCTAGACCAACAAGACTATTGTCTGTGTTCCAGGATTCGTTATATCAGAGATCACGTCCAAGTCAGATCGTTAGACTTAGGAAGGTTATAAAGGTCGAGCTGACCTGTAATCCATGTATGCTACTCACGTGCAGACAGTAAACGGACGTATTGTATACATCTGATCTGCTAGCATCAGGAAGGAATAATTATTATTGTCTATGAACATTAAGGATCTGCAGCGGACCACGGTTGCAGAAGTTATATGTATTATTTATCAAGCTTCGCTATGATATTTGTTTTCCATACAACTATTGAGTATTGACTTCTACATGACTGTCAGTTAACATGAGTTTGAATGCTGCATTCGTTTATTTACTATGCTGATGATAACATAAGTATCATGACTGTTTTGTGGCGTGCAATAAATGGTATAAACCTAAAGCGAAGTTACCATTTCTATGACTCTACACGTCATGTTGCCTGTGGTGTACCCTTGTGAACTAAACTGTTCTACACTGCAACACCACACACAGCAACAATCTAAACCAGATAAGACACCCACATCTTGCATTGTAATACCTACTCAGGTGTCGATAGAGGTGGTAATTTTGACGGCATCCTAATTCCACCCTTATCAATTCATGGTGGCCAATAGTTGGTTTAATTCTGGTTACCGGTTAAACTCTCAAGGGGGTCAACAAACCCAGACATCATCAGCAGACTACAAGACAAACATTGCAGTTGCTATATCATCATTCCTTTGATGAAATTTTTTTGAAAGACGCAGCAGTACTGACAGTTGTTGATATTTTGAAACTACCCGGCGCTGCTCGGCGGTATTGAAGTTTGTCTACAAATAGAAGGACAAGTACCGAGCGAATGGATTTCCTGATCTGTTGAGAAGAAGGACAAGTGCCGTAACAACTGTTCCGGTCTCAGAATTACTGTTGCAGATTCAGAAGGTCAAGTTCAGAAGCTGTTTCCTGTCAGAAGCTGTTTCCTGTTAGAAGCTCATTTCCTTCGTCATGGCAGTTTACGAGAGCAGATATGGATCAACGTTGGATCATTGTCCTAAGAATGCTGATCACATCCTGTTCTGAACTGTGCTGACGTTGTGGATACATAGAAGTTAAGTGGCCTGTTTTGTTTGTGAACTGTGCCCTTATGTTCTAACTGAGCCTTCTGTCCATATCACATTTTTCGCACATCTTTATATGTTTACAGGTTATCTGTTATTTGGATTGGTATTTATATGTTTATTTTTCGGCGGGTTTTCTCGGTTGGGCGGTGTCTTTCAGTAGAAGATACGACGTCACAGAGGTTCTACTGTTAGGGTTTTCGTTAGGGACTGTGCGAATTTCCTACTGTGAAATTTGCTAGCGACAATCGTTGCTATATCTGTTTAGTTGTGACGAGTTGTGCTTTATTTTCGTTTTTTTGTATATTTTTTTTTTTTGTTTCTCTCTTTCCTTTCTTGTTTTTTAGTTTCGATTTCAATTGTTTGTATTTGTAGGTCTCCTCTTTTTAATTATTCAGTTTTCACGTAAATTGTTGTGTATATACTGTAGCGTCATTTGTTTGTCTTATCTTCGCATTCTGTCATCATATTCTTTTTTAGTTTCGCTGTTTATTTATTTGACTTATGCGAATGTTTTTTTCGTATTGTTTTGATCTCTTTGTTATTGTTTACATTGACTTGATCTTTGTTATTGTTTACATTGACGTTTGATCTTTGTTATTGTTTACATTGACTCTGATCTTTGTTATTGTTTACATTGACTTTGATCTTTGTTTTGTTTACATTGTTGGTACTTTGTTATTGTTTACATTGTCTTGTTATTGTTTGCATAGTTCTTGCATAGTTAGCTTTCACTATTGTTACATATATGCTCATGCACTATTGATCTATAGTGCACTTATCATAACTAGCTGGTGGTTTTTTCCTTATGCACTATTGTAGTGCAGTTATGATAAATAACTGATGGTTATGCACTGATTTGGGTAGTGCACTGATAATTAAGAGGTGACTTGGGATATTATTGTACAACTGATAATACAAATTGGTGTCAAGTCTTGTTTCCCACAGAGATTGGAGTAAACATAGTAATTATAAAAGCACTTTATTAAGTCTTGTTGCTATTAAGATTGAAATAAGATAATTAATTATTTCAGGTTCTGTACTCACATTTTAGACATCATGTCTACATTTGAGTACTTTATTGAGCAGGGTAAAGCCCTTGGGAAGACAAGTGATAAATTAGAAGAATTTGCGACTGTTCAATATGCCAAGGCATTGAAGTCGGAGGAAAAGAAAATGAAAGAACTAACTGAACAAAAGAGAATAGATGCTGAAAATTTAAAACTGCAGATGCAGGTAGATGAAAAGAGATTACAAATGGAAATGGAAAAACAAAAAAGAGAAGCAGAATCTCAGGAGAAGAGACTTCAGGCTGATGTTGAAAATAAGAGACTTGAAAAAGAAGCTGAAAATAAGAGACTTGAAAAAGAAGCTGAAAATAAGAGACTTGAAATAGAGGCTGAAAATAAGAGACTGAAATAGAAGATTAGAAATGAAAAGACATGAACAGTAGAGGCTGAAACAAAAGAAAGAAAGTTACAGGCTCAGGCTGAAGAAAGAACATTACAAAAAGAGTCTGATGAGAGAAAAGCAAAAATAGAACATGAAGAAAAACTCTTAGCTTTGGAGTTAGAAAAGTTGAAGTTATCTAGTAATGCTAATGATGCTAATAAGGTATCATCTGCTAATAAGTCTAATGCTGTTGATTTCAAGCTTAATTTACCAGCATTCAATGCTTCCAATTTGATGATATAACATTTTATCTAGATAGATTTGAAAGTGCATGTAAGGTGCATAATATAGATAAAAACATTATATGTTTATCATCATCTGTCCAAGATACTTAGAGGTGATGCTTTGACTTTGTTGGGTATGGTAGATGTGCCTGACAAGAACAACTATGAGGTTGTCAGGGCGGCATTGTTAAAGAAGTACCAACTTAACGAGGACGGATATCGTCTTAAAATTTAAAAACAAGTTACCAGAAACTGGAGTTGAATTCTCAGAATTCAACTCAGGCATACGTCTTACTTTTTTACGATGGGTTGAGTTGTCTAAGACAGAAAATACATTTGAAGCCCTCCTGGACTTACTTCTTAGAGCTAAGGTTATGTCTTCTGTTAATGAAGCTTTTCTATCTTTTCTTCATGAGCGTAAGCCTAAAAACATAAAAGAAATGGAAGAATACTGTAGCCAGTATGTTACTGCACATCCTCACATAACCATTAGCAACTCTAAGGTAAAAGAAGGTCTGCCAGTTGCTTCGGCAGCACCTTATGGCCCAAATTTTATGCGTAAATTTCAGGGTAGCCAGAAAAATTTCAATAAAAAGAGTAATCGTAATTATGCCCAGAACCATAGTGATCAATTCCAGGGTGATTCTTCTTCCCAGAACTGGAGACAACCTAATACTACACGTTATTCTACTCCGGTTAACTTTAGAAATTTTCACAAAGGTAATCGGTATAGAGGAAAATATTTTATGCAGAGACCTCAATACCAAGATAATAGAGGTTCTCAACAGCATAGAGATAGTAATGACAGTTATGGAAACTGGACTCAAACCAGGATAAAAATTACAGTAGGGACTTTAATGATAATTGCAGAGGCAATAATGGTCGCGGTAGATCGCAACAGAAGAGAAAAAGATATCAACAGACAAACTCTGTTCAACAAGAATCTCAGGGAGCAGATAAACAGGTTAATAATGATAAAGACCATAATGCTATCGGATGCTCATCTTTTGACTTTGGTAGGGCAAATAAATGTATCCAATGCAGTACTTTATTTGATCCGAAAACCATTAGTACTCTAAGCTGTGGTCATCCTTGGCCCGCTCTTCCTGCTAATGTTGCTCATGATGGGAGAGGTTCTCTTATATTACATAAGGGGCTTGTAAATAGTAATCCAGTCTCGGTGTTGTTTGATTCTGGATGTACTACTGTCGGGGTTAGGCAATCTCTTGTAGATCCATTCTGTGCTACAGGAAAGGTCATCAAATGTGTCACATTTGGTGGCACGTTGGAAAAATATCCTACTGCCATAATACATATTGCTACTCCTTTCTTCACGGGAGAGGTCCACGCGTGTCTACTTCCAAACCCTATTGCGGACCTTATTATTGGTCGTATTCACGGAGTTAGGGAATGTACCCCACAGCAGATTGCTGTTTGGGAAGAGCAAAACATTGAAGCTACCAATACGGTGGTCACAAGAGCACATGCTCTGGATCCACCTCAAACTTCATTAACTAATAATGATGAAGTAAATGAACAAAATAGTCACTTGACTATTACACGTGACTCATTTATCAAATTGCAAGAAGAAGATCCGTCGTTACAAAAATTCTTCATTCTAGCAAAAAAAGGTGATCCTAATCAAAATACTAATAGAAAATCTTGGATTTCTATGAAGAACGGCGTACTTGTACGTATGGTACAAGACTCGACTACATCCACTCATTCACAAATGCTTGTGCCTAAGAGCATGAGGTTGCAAATATTGCAACATGCTCATGACTCGCAATGTGCTGGACATATGGGTTTTTCCCGTACAAAGTCGAGAGTTCTTGCGGCTTTCTTTTGGCCATTTGTGAGCAAGGACATACGAATGTACTGTCGCTCTTGCAAAGTATGTCAGGAGGTCAAATCTAAAGGACCACGACATGCTGCGCCTATCCAGGCTGCTGACATTCCTATTCGCCCTTTTCAAAAAAATGGCAATAGATATTATCGGTCCTTTTAGAATTAAGTCGGCTAGAGGGCATCAATTTATTCTTACATGTGTCGATATGTGCACACGTTGGCCAGAGGCAATACCTCTCAAGAGCATCTCAACTGCTGATATCGCAGACGCTCTTTGGCTGATATTTTCTCGCTTGGGTTTTCCCGGAGAAATATTGTCAGACCATGGCACTCAACTGATATCAGACACTATGTCACAGGTAATGTCTATGCTACATTAAAAAGGTCTCTCAGCAGTATCTATCACCCAATGTCTAATGGGTTGGTCGAACGTTTAAATAGGACTCTAAAAACTTTACTGGGTAAAATAACTGAGGATCATCCTCAGGATTGGGACAGGGTCTTACCCGCGGCTCTCTTTGCGTATAGAGAGGTCCCCCAATGAACATACGGGGTTTTCCCCTTTTGAACTTGTCTTTGGCGCGCAACCGCGCGGCCCTATGTCTTTACTTCACGATCTAATCACTGCCGATAATATTAGCGATGAGACTCAGTCTTCTTATGAGTACGTCATTGCTCTTAGGAAAAAAATCATTGAGGCATGCAGACTAGCAACTTCGTCTTCCGAATTTGCTAAAGAAAAGGCAAGGCAGTTTGCGAATAAGAATAGATGTCTACGACAACTTTGTCCAGGTGACAAAGCTCTCGTCCTACTTCCTTCAAGGGAGAACAGACTTCTAATTGCATGGAAAGGTCCATATGCAATAGTCTCCAAAATTTCTGATGTCGACTATGTTGTCGATATTGATGGAAAGCATAAAACTTTCCACATAAATATGCTCACGGAATTTCATGAAAGACCAGACTATTTGCAGCCTATTTTCCAGGCAACGGACAATTCTCAAGTACCTCATGGTCAATACTCATCGCTGTCAGTTATACAGGATGAGGAAACTACTTTTTTCTGATGTCAATCTTCCTCTTTCTATGGTCCCACTTTATTCTACGGAATCTTGGAAAAACGTGACCGTTTCTCCAAATCTTTCCGCTGAGGAACATCGACAAGTTTCTTCGATGTTGCAAATATTTCAGGATGTTCTTACAGACATCCCGGGACACACACATGTCATTGAACATGACATTGTGCTAACTGATCATAATCCTATCAGAGTCAGACCCTATCCAATACCTATCCATTTCCAGTCTCAAGTCGAAAAAGAATTGGATGAAAATGATACGTTTGGAAATCATTGAACCATCCACTTCAGCATACTCTTCGTCTATGGTTATTGTTCGAAAGAAGGATAATAACATTCGCATTTGCGTAGATTATCGCAAATTGAACCAAGTTACGAAGTTCGACGCTGAACCTATGCCTTCATTAGAAGAGCTACTCAATAAACTTTCTAATTCTAGATTCTTTACCAAACTAGATTTGTCTAAAGGTTATTGGCAAGTTCCGCTAACTGAACGTGCCAAACCTTTTACAGCTTTTTCTACACCTAGGGGTTTATTCCAATGGAATTTCATGCCTTTTGGTCTTATGAACGCCCCTGCTACATTCGTACGCATGATGCGGCGAATTCTCGCATATCGTACAGATGTCATAGCATATCTAGATGATATCTGTCTATTCAGTGATTCCTGGGAAGATCACTATTTGGGTTTATACGAATTACTGTCTACTCTTCGCGAGTATAACTTGACTGCAAAACCCTCTAAAGCCTTTATAGGATTTAGTGAGATTTCTTTCCTAGGTCATCGTGTTGGTCATGGTCTTTTAAAGACAGAGGACCACAATGTTTCAAAAATACTTAACATTTCGGTTCCTAAGACAAAGAAACAAGTAAGGAGTCTATTAGGTTTGATCCAATTCTACGGACGATTCATTCCGAATCTGTCCTCCATTATGGCACCGCTTTCTACTTTATTGAAGAAAGGGTCGCCTAATTTGATCCGCTGGTCAAAAGAATGTCAATCCTCATTGGACCAGGTTAAAGACCTATTTTCATCTCCACCTATTCTTAGGTTACCTACTATTGAGAAGACTTTTGTTCTTCGAAGTGACGCCTCGTCAACTGGGATTGGGGCAGCACTAATGCAGGAGTATTCTGATACTCTGCATCCGGTGATGTATATCTCTAGGAAATTAAATGCTGCAGAAAAGAATTACTCGGTTTTAGACCGTGAGTTATTGGCTATGGTATGGTCTATTCTGAAGTTACAAAGATTTCTTCTAGGCGCACATTTCATTGTGGAAACCGACCAGAAAGCGCTTACTGCTATTCAGAGCAAAAACTTGAAGAGCTCGAGGTCCACTCGTTATGCCATAGCTCTTCAACCATTTCATTTCTCGGTTCGAGCTATCCGTGGTTCGGATAATGTAATGGCGGACATTCTGTCCAGATGCCCACACACGATTCCACATGATTCTTCTGTCATATATATATTTCCTGATATACAGTCCAATGTTATAATGACATGTTAGTAGATTTTTTTTCTCACTTTTTTGAGGGGGAATTTATAACAATGTACCATGTAATTATCTAAGAAGGCTTAGTTAGTGATATACGGGCCAAAAGATCACTCGGCCACATTTAAATAAATTATTTTCAGGATTGTATTGAGAGATTTACCAGTTGTCTTTAAGATTTGTGTTATTGATATTTTCGCAGCACATCATTGAAGATGCGAGATTGTGTCCATTGTGGAACTTTGAGTATATCAAGTCCTGTCCTAGATTGGGAGCGGATGATGTCCACATCTTCTTCTATTGAATGTTTTATGTCAACGAAGATCAACACATGTATTACTTATTAGTTACTGATGCATTACATAATGTAATAAAATAGTGCGGTATATTAATATATTACACCGCTATTTGCAACACATTGTATGATATCATAATAATATATATTTGATTTCATATATTGGTATGAGAATAATTTGACTTTTATTATGATGTTGCCAGCATTGTGGTTTGTGTTGGTGGCACCTTCCTGGGATATATACGCGTATACTTAGATAAATTTTTCTACTCTAAGGACCTGGGATATGATCTCAGTTTCGCTCCAAGTGTTGAGCTATTTTGTTAGGTATATCCGCGCATCATACGTGCGTTAGGAGCCTAGATTTTTCCGGCTCCAGGATTTAAAAAAAAAATGTTTCATTTTTTTTTTCCCGGGAGGGTGCGGTAATGTTACGCACAAATAATTACTTTTTTCCAAAGTCTTTGTATGATCGTTTTTCGTATGTATGATCATTATTTGACTGAAATGCATGTTATATATATTTTATGGTCAAAGGGACAGAACCCGAATATCGATACTGCTATTTTTTATGAGTTTACCTCCTCTTGTATAGAGACACGTTCGGTCTATAATGTCTTGAACGAAGCGTGACCATATCTCCTTATTTGGTAGTATCAGTCAACTGTTGTAGATGTTTGAAACCTTTCTTAACGCTTCTGTTCATGTCCATAAAAGGCGCGACTGTGTAAGACTTTTATCTCGAATGTTCTTAGAATCGTCTTATTGTGAACAGCGACTCAGAGATTGTCACTCTGCGCATGTCTCGACTTGGTTGTCGTTTTGTTGTTCCGCCCAGGTCGGGGCAGTTGAGAAATGGACTGATTAGCGAGCGGACGCGACTGCGTCTTGTGATTCTCTGAGGGAAATACATTGTCTTTGTGAGTTAGTTAGCTAACTAGACTATTTCCCCGTATTATTCAAGCCTGCCTGGAGGCATATGTTCATGGTTGATTTTCCGAAATAAGGTAATTCCTCTTGTATCGAACTTTAGGCTATCATCTAGAGGTTCGTCATTTTGTCGCCTTTTTGCTCGCCTGTGTGATTCAAAATGGAGAGGTACTTTGACTAGGATTAAGTCACCGGTATCTTTATACCTGAACTAGTTATATATCTATGGGTCGCTCTAGACCAACAAGACTATTGTCTGTGTTCCAGGATTCGTTATATCAGAGATCACGTCCAAGTCAGATGGTTAGACTTAGGAAGGTTATAAAGGTCGAGCTGACCTGTAATCCATGTATGCTACTCACGTGCAGACAGTAAACGGACGTATTGTATACATCTGATCTGCTAGCATCAGGAAGGAATAATTATTATTGTCTATGAACATTAAGGATCTGCAGCGGACCACGGTTGCAGAAGTTATATGTATTATTTATCAAGCTTCGCTATGATATTTGTTTTCCATACAACTATTGAGTATTGACTTCTACATGACTGTCAGTTAACATGAGTTTGAATGCTGCATTCGTTATACTATGCTGATGATAACATAAGTATCATGACTGTTTTGTGGCGTGCAATAAATGGTATAAACCTAAAGCGAAGTTACCATTTTTATGACTCTACACGTCATGTTGCCTGTGGTGTACCCTGTGAACTGTTCTACTGCAACACACACAGCAACAATCTAAACCAGATAAGACACCCACATCTTGCATTGTAATACCTGGTGTCGATAGAGGTGGTAGTTTGACGGCATCCTAATTCCACCCTTATCAGTGGTACTACAAGTGGACCAACATTAGTGGTACTACAAGTGGACCAACATTAGTGGTACTACAAGTGGACCAACATTAGTGGTACTACAAGTGGACCAACATTAGTGGTACTACAAGTAGACCAACATTAGTGGTACTACAAGTGGACCAACATTAGTGGTACTACAAGTAGACTAACATTAGTGGTACTACAAGTGGACCAACATTAGTGGTACTACAAGTGGACCAACATTAGTGGTACTACAAGTGGACCAACATTAGCAGTATTAGAAGTGGACCAACAGCAGTTCTGTAATGGCTTCCTAGTTATTTGAACTCTGGAACCTGTTTAGGCTTAATGTTGTTGACGTGTAACTGCCCATGGTAAAAACTCCGGTTTTATGTCTTGCGGTTCTCACTAATGACCTGTCATCGAAGCATAATTTTAGGTGATGCGTAGATGGCAGGGAGGATAGTGTGATTCGCTTGCATAGCTAGGCGGGGAAGGTCCAGATTTCGAATCCTGGGTAAGCCACTCATGTCTGTTGTTTTTTCTGTTGTCTAGTGTTCTACTTCTTTATTTCCTACGAGTGCCTGATAACATACCTTTATGTTTGTCTCATATTAATTTACTGTTTACGGGCTTCGGGTTTCCTTTCCTTATGTGTTATAAATGTTAAGTAGGCTTGGCAATCTGCCTGTTTAGGTTTCATGTTGTTGTCTTCATACAGTAGATTGATAACGATTGAAGAAATATCTAAAATTACAGACCACAGACGTTGTAATTATAACCCATCAGAGGTTGTACGGGGCGTTTTCACCTTACCTCTTCACTTCAGTTAAAAAATAAAATCAAAATGATGTCAGTAGTGATGAACATTAAATAACACATAAGGAAGGGAAACCCGCTGGCCTGTAAACGGTAAATTAATATTAGACAAAACATAAAGGTATGTTTTCAGGCACTTCTAAGCAATAAAGAAGTAGAACAGTAGACAACAGAAAAAACAACAGACGTGAGTGGCTTACCAGGGTTTGTCTGTTGTTTTTCTGTTGTCTAGTGTTCTACTTCTTTATTTCTTACGAGTGCCTGAAAACATACCTTTATGTTTGTCTAATATTAATTTTCAGTAGTGATGAGCGTGAAGATTATAAATAGCCTCCTCCAATCATAACTGACTATGGGAATGCGCCACCCAAGGTGATATAACTAACCACTGCACAACCGCGGCTCCCACGGTGATATACCTCAGCTTTTTTTGTCCTGGTTTTCCTTTCTTCGTCTTTTTCTGTCACTTCTGCTTGTTGTGAGAGCTTCTTGTCGCCCAGTCCAAAACCTGAGATGAGCGCCGTAGAGAAACATCGCCACGTGCAAGAACGATCGACAGCTTCATCCTCCCAGGCTGCTGAGTTAATGTTCAGTACCTTCATGTCTCTCTTGCCCACATCTATGAACCTCAGCTGCTGTGTGGCCCAGTTGGTTATCTGACAGGTGTCTTAGACATTATCTTTGGTGATGCGTCCATGCAGCGGACATGGCCAGGGCCAGAGTAGGACGTCGAGCGCTTTCTATGATGTAGTACAATCATGAAGGCCTTGAAGGATGTGGGTTTGTTCAGGTTTTGTCTTAACGACTATCTGATCATTCTGGCACACAGACTACTCCAATAGTGCCTCCAATCTACTCCCATAGATTCACACAAGGAGGATTCAGCACAGTGCACGAATCCTGTAGCACGGCGAGAAATCCCAATGTGTGACAACCTTGAAGGTAGGTACAACTGAGTGGACTATTAAATACCAAAATGTGCTGTAGACACCGTAGATAAAGTATTGAGCTTATCGTGCTTGGACCTGTATTGCTGAGCCTTATGTTCTGGTGTTGAGCCTTATCTCCTGCTTGAGCTTAATCTCCTGTTGTGCTTATTCTGTTGAGCCTACAATGCTTGAACATGACTTGGTTGTTAGAGTTGCTGGAGGTATTCACCTATAAGCATCGTCGTTATAGCTGTCATTGGGTTAATCCCGAGTAATTAAAACCGTGGATGTTGGTCCTAGGTTGCTCAGATGGGAGACGCAATGTGTGGCATTAAGAAGGTTACAGTGCAACAGGTGTGTATATTAAAGAAGTTCAGTTATTTTTTTTTAATGGGCAAACGCGGAGTATAGGTCTGCTCGCTCTAAACTATAATTGAGATGTATGTAATAACTTATTAAATCTGTAATATTAAATTATCATCATATCATTTTGTCATCATGAATCATCATCTCCTCCTATATTTTTACCTCAAATCAACACCATATAATTCTTATTATTTACCTCATTAACTACACAATCATATACTAAAAATCATCCAATCATAACAAAAATATATTCAAATTTATATATATTATATTATATAATTTATTATAATAA
>JAMPIV010017618.1:0-47497 GCA_024509875.1 Oreohelix idahoensis
GTCCATGCTTTGAAAGGTTTAAATTGGTTGGCTAAGACATGAGTGGAAAACTTTCATAGAAGCTTTGAATCTGCAGGAGCTGGTGTGGATCTACTGTCCTGGTCATGGTAATGAGAGAGCTGACAGACAAGCATCAAGAGCACTGACAGTGGGGACACTGGATATGGATAAGGGAGAGATACTGAGAACAATTTATGATCGTGTGTTAGAGAATGATGCTGCAACAGATGAATCATGAAGGTTAAGATTGATGAAATTTGGCATCAAATCCTATGCGAATTACCAGCTCAGCAGAAGTGAACAAGTGGTAATCTTCAGACTTTGCACAGGTCACAACAGATTGGGATACCATCTATTCAACAAGTTAAAGACAGGAACTACTGATGAGTGTAGTGTAAATGTGGCATTGATATAACGACTGCTGAGCATCTACTTCAAAGGTGCCGAACATATGAGGAACAGAGAAAGCACATATGGCTATCACCAGTATTATTCCTAGAAAAGCTCTACGGAGATGTCTACAGCTTTATTTGAATATATTTAAGTTGACATCTGAGGGTGAAAGAAAAAGACCAGTTTTCTTAACCTGTCTGATAGAAAAACCTGAGAAGAGCCAGAACTGTTGCCATCACAAATTGTATCATCAGTAGAATACACATGAGCATACTGATATAAATAAGTAACAAATTAAATATTCATATACTGAGACAAGCCATATATCATAACAAGTGTTTGGATCCTTTAGGAACAGGCTATAGGTAACTTCTGAGGTCCATGGACCACCAGTTGAGAAACTTGAGTAGAAAAGCTAACAGAATAAAATAAATTCACAGTTGGCAAAAGGATTCTGCAAAGTATTTTTAATGACAAGGGAAAAAAAACGACACTAAAAAGTCCTGAATATCACCATCACATTTTTTTAATGAAGCTCCAGCATTTACCTAATATACAGTTATTTAATATTCAATGCCCTTTCATCAATCTAATTTCATTGCTATTTCCCATCTCTCTTCAGCTTGTATTCACTCTTCATTTCTTTTTCTGTCTTTTTTCCCATATGTTCTATGGCTTCTCCTTTTCATCTTTCCTTATGGGTTCTATGTCAATTTTGAAGGTATAGCCCACAGGCCGACTTCTTCAGTACACATCCAATCAATTTGAAATTAACTAATGCTGATCCCCAGAAAATGTTTTTTTTGTTTCTGTCGCTGAGCCAGCTGCCTTGGTCGCAGAGGATACCATCTGCAACAGGACACAAACAGAAAGTTTGGTTAAATCAACAAATGTATTTAACGGATGCACATTGTTTACATTCTAGTGACTTTATGTAAGGCAATTAAGCTTGTATACACATTAATTAATACACCACTATAACTAATGCGGAACTGCAATGAAGAAACTCTCAAGTACCAATGGCACAAAACAAATGGTGAGGAAAAAGATAGTGAAGGCAGATAGGACAAACATCATAAGGCAGTTATTATTCTAGAAACACCCCACCCCTCCCCACAGAAGAAGAAGACAAAGGACCCCCATAAACAAACAAGGACATGGGGATAGAAATAAAGACAAGCAAAGAAGAAATGCAAAAAAATGTAACAGGCTGCTTAGAACAGATGTCATTGTGACAGCTGGGTGATGATGGTTTATGCTCCACAGACACCTGAAACAGAATGTGCACACAGGAACAGGAGGAACTGACAAAGCTGATTTGCCTAATCCCTTCCTGACAAACAAATTCAGACAGTGAAAATATGGTAACCGAATAAAAAAAATATTCCCATTACTGGTTATACAGAGAAATATAATCTATTCTGTACTAATTGGTAGTTCATCCAAATACACCACAGACATAAAATTCCATTAAAAAACATGATTCCAATCTAACTTCATACACATTTCTCATAAAATATTCCAACATCTGAAGTAATATAATGGAAACAGCAAACAAAAATGTTTATTTTTTTTCTTTTGAAACAGGCAATTGAATAGGCTACAGGCTGGAAATAAGTGTTTTATGGCATAGGGAACACACACAGTGCATACACACAGACATTGCAATAAATGTCCCAAGCCCGGCTGAAAAATTAGGAGGGCGGCCTCCTCCACCATGCAAAGGCACAACAGGCCAATCACCTGTTTGCTTTAAACTTTTGATTACGAGAACTACAAGAGAGAAAACCGAACTGATTCTAAAGGCAATGAACTGGAACGGACTACGACTTATGGAACTTGGAACACAAGAAGTATAAATGGGAAAGAAGAGGAGCTGGTGGAAGAGATGAGGAAAGCAAAACTAGAAATCCTGGTTATAACGGAAACAAAGAAAAAAGGACAAGGAGTCATGGATCTCGATGGCAACACACTGCTCTACAGTGGTGCACCCACATCTGAAAGAGCTAAAGGGGGCGTGGGTTGCATTGTGGCCAAAAACCAAAAAGATAGTATCAAGGGATGGAACTTTGTCTTGGAGCGCATTATGGTTGTAAAACTATAAGAAGGAGAAACCATAGTCAACCTGGTCATAGTGTATGGGCCAAATGAGGATGAAAGAGCAGAGGTCAAGGAGGAATTCTTCGAGCTGCTTCAAAGGACAGTGGATGACTGCCTAGATGAAATTATCATGCTCGGAGATTTCAATGCCAGAGTTGGAAATGACCATGCTAGATGGGGTGGAGTTATCAGAAGATATGGAGAAGATACTCTCAATGACAATGGAAAGCGACTCCTTAGATTCTGCAGTGAGCAAAATCTGATCATTACAAACACAAAGTTCCCCCATAAGCGCATACATGCATACACTAAATGTGAACCAACAAAGAATGAGAAGTCAGTGATCGACTATGCCACTGTTAGGAGGAGCTCATTCAAATATGTCCGGGATGCTAGAGTCTGGAGGAAGCCAGAGATTCAAAGTGATCACTACCTGCTTACAATCAAAAGAACAACTGAAAGAGTTGCTCAGCCTAGGAACTGCCCAACATCACGCAAGAAACTAAGTAAACGAACGGGAGAAATGAGCATTAAGACCTACAAGCTGAGAGAGCCAGAAATTAAGACCAGATATCAGGGGCTTATTGCTGCAGTGGAGAGCAACACAGAAGAACAACCTAATGACTTGGAAACCCTCTGGCTCAAATTCAAAGACATCATAAAGACAGCTGCTGCAGAAGCATGTGGTGAAGTCCCACTTGGGAACAAGAGAAAGAGGACACCTTGGTGGACAGAGGAAGTCAAAGAGAAAATAAGAGAGAAGAAAATGGCATGGAAACAATACTTAGGAGCTAAAAACACAGCAGGACAAATAGAGAAATATAGAGAATATGTGATACTCAGAACAGAAGCAAAGAACAAGGTGCTAGCAGCAAAATAGAAGTCCTGGGAAGAATTTGGAGAAAAGCTAGAAAAAGATGCGCAAGAAAACCAGAAATTGTTCTATAAGACCCTAAAGAACACGAGGAAGGAAAAACAATGCCCTCTCAAATTTATAAAGGACAAGCAAGGCAAATTGCTTACTGCCCTGAAGGAAGTAATGGAAAGATGGAGAGAATATTTCTCAGAACTCCTGGATGGTGAGCATGGTGAAGCATCAGAAATGATAACCACTAGCACAGAAGAGAAAACCAATGATGGTGAAGATGACATAAAGATGGAAGAGCTGAAGGCAGCACTGGAGAAAATCAAGATGGGCAAAGCAGCAGGGAGGGAGGTAAAGGATCCCGTTACATGCCTATTGAGACATATTGGGAATACGGTGTTAGGCCCGTATTTTCTTGACCATCGGCACACTAGGGGTGATGTGGTCAGCATCACGCCGGCCGCCTTAACCTTCCCAGAGTTGTTCTGGTACCCAATTCATGAGGCTGGGTCGACCCCGGAGCCGTTTGCGGTCTAAAAAATTCCACCTCAACTGGGGATCGAACCATGGACCACCTTGCTAGGAAGCCAGTGCACAGCAGGGCATGATGGTATAACACTAGAAATGGTTAAGTACATGGGAGCATCAGGCGACCTATTACTCTTAAGGGTCCTACAGGCAGCGTGGTTCAACAAGACCATACCAAAGGATTGGGAGATTGCCATCATAACACCAATTTTCAAAAAGGGTGACAATCGACAATGTGGAAACCATAGAAGCATTTCCCTTCTCAGTGTCCCTGGTAAAATCTACTCTAGAATCCTAGAGCAGAGACTCCGAAGCCTAGCTGAGCCACAATTGGTTGAGGTCCAGTGCTGATTCCAAGCAAACCGAAGTACTCTAGACCTAATCTTCACACTCAGACAGCTGAGTGAAAAGGCCTTTGAGTATAAGAGTGAGATGCATCTTTGTTTCATAGATCTGGAAAAGGCATTTGATATTGTCCCCTGGAGCAAACTTTGGGACTGTTTGGCAAAGAAGAACATTCCAGCACCTCTGATTCATGCTATACAGAGCTTCTACAAGTCTTGCAGAAATTATGTGAGGACAGCAAACCATAAGTCAAAAGAGTTCAGGACCACCACTGGTGTAAGACAAGGTGATATCCTGTCACCTTATCTTTTCATAATCCTCATGGACCATGTCATCAAGGCATGTAAGGAGAGAACAAGAAAGTATTCAGTGGGGTACTGGAAGATGAGACAGGTCTGTATTTCAGAGCTGGCATTTGCTGATGATGTTGCCCTGATTGCTAAATCAGAGGCACATCTCCAATGCAAGTCTGGAAGGAAGAGCTGGAGAAGAGAGGGATGGTCATAAGCAGTTCTAAAACAAAATCCATGGTGATATCATGAGAAGAAAGAAGACATCAGATTAAGCTGGGAGAACAGGTCCTGGAGCAGGTTGACCACTTTAAATACCTCGGAGCTATTATAGACCGAAAGGGAGGCATCAAAGAAGAGTTGGCCACTCGAAAAGCAGCAGCTGGGAGACTTTTTCAGGCCATAAATCGAAGATTCCTCAGCAAGAGAGAGGTTGGTAAGAAAACGAAGATGGCTTATACCGCTCCACCTATGTCCCAGTCCTGACATATGGATGTGAGTCATGGGCAATGACTACAACCCACAAAAGCCAGATCCAAACCTCAGAAATGAGGTATCTGAGGAAGGTGGTTAAAGTAACAAGAAAAGACATGGTCTGCAACCAGACAATATGACAAGGCCTAAAATCCCACCCCCTGCAAACCCAAGTAGAACAGTCCCAACTAAGATGGTTTGGCCATGTCTGCAGAATGGGAGAAGATCGGCTATCACGACAAGCATGGGAAACAAAGAGCCAGGGATCCAGACCCCCAGGACGACCCAGAGTCCACTGGGAGGACAACATTAGACAATCTTTGAAGGACCGAGGACTAGAATGGAACCAGGACAGGAGGAAGACAGCCGATAGGATAGTCTGGCGCTCTCTCTTCCAAACCTCTACACCTCACGGTAGAAGGGGAACGACTATATAAGTAAGTAAGTTCTCATTTGTTTCTTAAGCAGCTAGCAGCCACCACTGCACTGAGCCTCCATGCAGAAAGTTTGCACCAAAACATTTTGTGTGCTCCTGCAGTTGTGGTATCTGCAGCAATATGTTTTAGATGATGAGGTTAGCCCCATGCGCAAGAGTTGATTGACAGTTTTATCACAATCTGTGGGAAAAAAAAGGCAGCCACATGGATGCAGAGAGGAAACATAGCTATGGAATACACTAAATGGACACACTCAACATTGAATACACACATCTGTGTGTGCTCATACATACATACACACCACTCATATAGGACTAGGAAAGTTCAAACTGTGGTGCCTCCAGTTCATGTTGATACCTAAATTGCTGTGCCACTGCTTATATATGAAATAAGCACCAGTACAGTGGAAGCTATAGAGCAAAAGGTCAACATGTTCATGAGGAAATGGCTAGGGATACCACCAGGTCTGCCAAAAGTAGCACTGTACTGCAAAGAGTCAAAGCTTGTGCTTCCTTTCAAGTCAGTTGTTGAAGAGTACAAAATAGGACAGGCAGGGCTCACAATGATGCTGCACGAGTCAGCAGATGATGTGGCTAAATCCATTCTGCCCACACTGAAAACGGGAAGGAAGTGGAAAATGGATGAAGCTGTTGATGCTGCCCAAGAGTCACTCAAGCTGAGGGAGGTAGTCGGATACCCACAGACAAATAGATGGGGATTTGGCCACGGAGATATCCGCTGGTGATCCAAGGCATCAAACAGAGATCGCAGAGACATGGTAATTCAGGAGACACGAGGAACTGAAAATGATAAGAGGTTGCAAAAAGCGGTGCAGCAGGCCCAACAAGGCCAATGGACTATATGGGAAGAAGCCCTGCAAAGGTCCTTGACATGGAATGATTAATGACATATGGCACCTCTTAGGCTCAGCTTCATTATCAGATCAATGTATCAGATCGGTCCTGCCATCGGCCACAAACCTTGTGAGATGGGGAAAGTCGGATGATGCTCAGTGCCCCCTGTGCCATGACAGGCAGACACTTGAGCACGTGCTCTCAGCTTGCAAGGTGTCATTAGGACAAGGGCGATACACATGGCGCCACAACAAAGTGCTAAATGAGCTGGCTGCTACAATAGACCTGGCAAGTGTGAAGGTGAATAGCAAAGTCAGGCCGAGCACCGCAAATAAATACTTTCTGAGAGCAGGAAAGTCAGCACACCCCAAACCGAGTAAATCAGATAGCAGTTTACCATCTCTTCTTGACTGTGCAAATGACTGGGAGATGGCAGTAGACCTTCCTGGGTTAGGAGCATATCCAGAGAGTATCAGAAAATCTCTAAGACGGCCAGATATAGTGCTGCTTTCTTCATCATCGCATCAGATTAAAATGATTGAACTGACTGTGCCATTTGAATCCAGATTGGATGAGCAACATTCATTCAAAGTGGCCAAGTATAATGATCTGGCCGCGGACCTGAGACACGATGGGTTCACTGCAAGGGTCATGGCTGTTGAGGTGGGTGCAAGAGAGCTCGTGGCTGCCTCAGAGTATGATCTATTGAAACTGTTGGGGTTGAGGGGACAGTCAAGAACAAAGGCACTGAAGAGGCTCAGTGAAACTGCGGAAAAGGCATTATACTGGCTGCGGAACAACTGCAATGGGCTATGGAACTCGGGACAGTAATTTGTTTTCAACATAGGGGTGGGAGCCGCGCTAGCGTAGTGGTTACAACACCGCTCTGGCGACCGGGTGATACAGGATCAAACCCGGGCGACGGCATTTGAGGATTTTTCGTCGACCGGGATTTGGACTGGATTAACTCGAGACCTGGCGAGGAACATTTGAAGGAGTGTCGTCGACCAGGGATTGGCGGCTCCTGAGCCGACCCAGCTGTAATGGGTACCTCCGAAATCGGCGAGTATTTGCCTGAATGGCGAGGGACACCTGTCTCTGTACAAGAAATAAAGGGATACTCACGTAAAATCAATGTCAGGTTAGACATAAAAATAATAACCTGAGATTTCGCCTCGAGTATTAGCGGGCGAACGCAAAAAAAAAAAAAAAAAAAAAAAAAAAAAAAAAAAACATAGGGGTTACTTTCACAACTGCCTCCAGCTGCTGGAAAATTGTGGATTTTAAAGCTGCAACCAAGGTGGAGTGGGTTCAATTCTCTACACAAGACAACAGGAGGCTGACACTTGGAAGTCATGACCCAGGTGGGTCCCCCCCCCCCCCCCCCAAGAGTGTAAAGGAGAGTAAGGGGCCGAAACACTTGATTGTCGGGGGGACAACTTCTGATGATCTATTGTATTGCTCTGTATAGTTTCCTACCATATATATATATATATATATATATATATATATATATATATATATATATATATATATATATATATATATATATATATATATATATATATGAGGGGCGTTCAGAAAGTAATGCACCACATCGTTTTTCTCAGCTAATAATGAAGATAGAATCATGAAATTTTGCACACTTCAAATATGGCATGTGCCAATTGTGTGCACCAAATTGCAACTCAACCGGCCAAATGATACGGCTGCCCTAAACCATTGAAATGGAGCGTGTTAGCAACTTGCGTTATAAGCAGCGAATTGTGATAGAATTTCTCGTTGCAGAGAAGGAAACTGTTGTGAACATTCACAAGCGTCTATGTGATGTGTATGGAAGTTTTGCAGTCGACAGGAGTACAGTCAGTCACTGGGTTCAGAGAATCAAAGAATCAGGAAGTGTAGATACGGAGCTGCTTGATCGGCTGCGCTGTGGACGTCCTGCCACAGCCACCAACGCAGAAATGTTGAAATGCACTGAGGGCATTATTCTTACTGATAGGCGAATCACTACTCAACAATTGGCCTTACAGCTGTCAGTCAGCATTGGTAGTGCAAATGCAGTTATAAAAACTCTCGGATTTTCTAAGGTTTGCACAAGATGGGTTCATCGAAGTCTCACAAATGACCACCGATTGCAAAGGAAAGCAATTTCTTCTAAATTGTTGGATCGTTTCAATGCTGATGGAGAGAACTTTTTGACTAAGATCGTTACAGGTGATGAAACCTGGGCACATCATTTTGAACCTGAGACAAAAAGACAGTCAATGGAGTGGCATCATCTGCAATCACCACGAAGAAAGAAATTCAAGACAATTCCTTCAGCTGGAAAGGTCATGATCACTGTCTTTTGGGACACTGAAGGTGTGATTCTTGTGGACGTTATGCCAAGAGGAGAGACAATCAATTCGCAAGCTTACATTAAGACATTGAAAAAACTCAATCAACGTTTTCGCAGAGTTCGGCCGCACAAGAATCCAGCCGACCTTCTTCTCCTTCACGACAATGCGCGACCTCACACAAGTCTGGCAACACGGGAAGCAATCACCAAATTGGGTTGGAGTGTACTACCCCATCCACCCTATAGTCCCAATTTGGCACCCTCTGATTTTCATCTATTTGGTCCACTTAAAGATGCACTCCGTGGGACAAGGTTTGAAGATGATGAAGGAGTGATTCATGCAGCGAAGAAATGGTTACATGATCAAGACAAAATCTGGTACGGGCTAGGAATACATGCACTTGTTTCGCGCTGGCATAAAGCCGTACAAGTTGATGGGGATTATGTTGAATAATACCGATGTTTACATGACATATCCATGTAGATTGTATATAAATTTCA
This sequence comes from Oreohelix idahoensis, assembly GCA_024509875.1. Classification (NCBI taxonomy): domain Eukaryota; kingdom Metazoa; phylum Mollusca; class Gastropoda; order Stylommatophora; family Oreohelicidae; genus Oreohelix; species Oreohelix idahoensis. The sequence continues at coordinate 9,129 of JAMPIV010017618.1, forward strand.
TGCTTTTTGAATAAACAGCTCCTGAGAAAAATGATGTGGTGCATTACTTTCTGAAAGGACTCTGTGTTACTGACTAACCTTCTTTCTTCTAGGAGAACCTCCAGATTTGGCACCTGGAATGTTCGGACATTGAACGAACAAGGGAAAGCGGCACAAGTAGCAGCAGAAATGAGGGAATATAAAATCGAGGTTCTGGGACTGTGAAACAAAGTGGAAGGGGGTAGAGAGGAAGAAACTCATCACAGGTGAATTGGTGCTGTCCTCGGGACACGAAGACGAAAGTTCACACCACAGTGAAGGGGTAGCTCTTATGTTATCTAACGAAGCACAGAAAGCACTCATTGAATGGGAAGCCATTAGACCTAGAATAATAACAGCTACTTTTAAAACAGCTAAAAAGAAAATAAATGTAAATGTCATCCAATGTTATGCACCAACTAATGAAAAAGAAGAGTCTGTGAAAGAAGCATTTTATACTAGACTGCAGGAAATCATGGAGAAAGTAAAAAGAAGAGACATCACAATTTTGATGGGTGACATGAATGCAAAGATAGGTACAGTCAACACCGGCTTTGAAGAAGTCATGGGAAAACATGGGCTAGGAATAATTAATGAAAATGGGGAACTATTCTCAAACTTCTGTGCTTCAAATCAACTGGCTATAGGAGGAAGCATGATTCCAGATAAGGCAACATGGATATCACCAGACCATAAAACAGAAAATAAGATTGATCATATATGCATAAACAAGAAGTTTAGATCATTATTGCAGGATGTAAAGGTATAGAGGAGCAGATGTGGCACCAGATCACCACCTTCTCATAGCCAAAGTAAAAATGAAACTCATGAGATATGCAACAATGCAAAGTTATAGACAACAATTTAATGTAGGACATCTAAGAAATCAAGAAACAAGAGACAAATTTGCGGTCACAATATCCAACAAATTCCAAGTGCTCCAACAGCTGGAAGATGTAGTGAATACAGAAGACTATTGGCAGCAAATCAAAACTGTATGGAATGAGGCATGTGAAGAAATACTGGGGAAAAGGGAACAACAACAAAAAGCATGGATAACAACAGAAACCATCAATAAGATAAAAGACAGAAAAAACAAGAAATCAGATTTAAACACAAGCAAAACCAGAAGTTCCAAAGCCAAGGCTCAAGAAGTGTACACAGAAGCAATCAAAGAAGTAAAAAGAAGTATCAAAAGAGACAAGAGGAAGTATATTGAGGAGTTGGCAAGAGAGGCAGAAGATGCTGCAGCCAAAAGAAATATGAGAGAACTGTATAACAGCACAAAGAAGCTAACAGGGAAATACAAGCAAACAAGTTGCCTCATAAAAGACAAGAATGGAAAACTGCTCAGCAATATACAAGAGCAAATGAAGAGGTGGACGGAATATTTTGAGGACCTTCTCAATTGACCAGATCCACAAAACCCCCCAGACATCCAGCCAGCAGAAGAAAAGCTACAAATTAACTGTGAAAGACCAACGAAGGAAGAAATAAAGAAAACCATAAAGCTTCTAAGAGATGGAAAAGCGGCTGGACCAGATGGAATTCCAGCAGAGGCCATCAAAGCAGATATCGACACAGCTACAGAGATGTTATATAAATTACTTGGTAAAGTCTGGGAAAAGGAAGAGATACCAGCAGAATGGAAGGAAGGATATCTGGTTAAGTTGCCTAAGAAGGGAAATTTACAAGAGTGCACAAATTATAGAGGAATAATGTTACTATCAGTGCCAGGAAAAGTATTAAACAGGATTATCCTCGAGAGATTAAAAGAGTCCATAGACAAGAAACTGAGAGATGAACAAGCAGGTTTTCGACAAAACAGATCCTGTACAGACCAGATAGCCACTTTGAGAATAATAGCTGAACAAAGTCTGGAATGGAATTCACCGCTATACATTGGATTTGTGGACTACGAAAAGGCATTTGACAGTGTAGACAGAGAACCTGAAGATCATTAATTTAATAAAGAAAACATATGAAGACAAGACATGCAGAATTCTTCATGAAGGACAGCTTACAGAACCGTTTGGGATAAGAACAGGAGTGTGACAAGGATGCCTCTTGTCTCCATTTCTTTTCTTACTAGCAATAGACTGGGTTATGAGAACATCGTCAACACACTACAGAAATGGAAGCCAGTGGACTCTGACTAAGCAGTTGGATGATCTGGATTTTGCTGATGACTTGGCTCTTCTGTCCCATAACCGTTAACCAGATGCAGGACAAACTGAAAACACTCGATGAGAGGTCACAGCAAATGGGTCTGAAAATACACAGGGAAAAGTCAAAAATAATGAGAATAAATGCAGGTAATGATAACAGGGTTGAACTTGAAGAAACACCACTACAAGATGTAGAATCGTACACATATCTTGGCAGCAATATAGACAAGGCAGTCCTTGTTCTGGAACCCCCTGGGCAAGAGAGGCAGAGGTAGACCAAGAAGCACATGGAGAAGAGAGCTGGAAACAGAGGTGAAAATGATGAGGAGAACATGGAAAGAACTTGAGATGATGGCACGTGACAGGAGGACTTGGCATGTGTTTGTTAAAGGCCTATGCTCCTTTGGGAGTGGAGGGTTATGATGATGATGATTATATATATGTATACACAGATGGGTCAGCAACAAGAGTTTTATAAAAATAAAGGGAGAGACATACACACAAAACTACCAAATGCACAGAACATTTAAATCTCAGAGGCCACTGGAAATTTGTCAAACAACTTCAAAGCAGGATAAAGTATTATCAACGGCTGCTATCACCATCATTGAAAAAAACTGATGGTCAAGATAGGATTTTTTTTTTTTTTAGTGATTGCCTATCAGTCATAACTGCTCTAAGAAATAATTAAAACAACAAATAAGACAGCTCTTCAGAAGTACTAATGGATGCCAGTTCAACAAAGTGAACATTCAACTGATTTCTGCTCACTGCAAGAGAAGACAGATAGACTTGTGAAAGTTGGAGGAAGCAACATTCAAACTGAGGACAGGGCAGCATATGAAGAGATAAAAGCATAACTAAAAAAACAACTTCAAAGAAAAATGGCACAGAGTCAGGTATAACAGAAGCATACTACTCCTTGCCCTGTGTAGTTCCCTGGTGTCTCTTATGATGAAACATTTACTGCTACAGAAACCACCGCTGCGAGAGCATAAATTTGCTGTCAGGTTTCCTGCAGGAGGGCGGTGGTCCCATGATCCACATGGAAGAAGAAAAGTGTGTGTGTGTGTAAGTGGTAAAAACTATCAGAAGTGGAATATTACATAACAAGAAAAGTGTGTCTGTGTGTAAGCGGTAAAAACTATTAGAAGTGGAATATTACATAATGAGAAAACTCTCCATACACTACTTACCGATTTTAATAACTGCACAGACAAAAAGCTGGATGCTACAGATGTTAATTTCTTCTTTGCTCCAATTTTACATCTCACATAGCCATAAAGATTCGCACCATTCATGCAGAAGCCCACTATAACTAGCATCTGGAGAAGGAAAAATAGTTCCACACTGCTGATTTACCGTGAGATTTTTCCACACAGACTAAGTTAATAAAGGTGTTTTGTATGAAAGTATACCAGGATACAGAATTAACACTGATAATTAACCCTATCTTCATCGCTTTATGACACGCCATCACTAATAAGGGGCATGCTGCAAGGTGCAATCGATCATATCTCTCCCCATAGTTGATATTTCAAATTCACCATCAGTTTTGTTGCTGACTTCATCATATGGCAATGTTATATTGTATATTCTTTTATTTCATATGTCCTCTTTTTTTCATCACTGCTATGCTACTTTTTAATGTTTTTTTTTAAATCACATACCCTATGAAGGTTGACTGCTTCCTCCATATCTCTTTGAGTATATTTCTTTGTTTATTAGCTCTTCTAAAGCATTCTTCACTTTTTAAAATCTTAGCGCTTAGCTGTCTTTAGAATCTTTTACATTCTTCTGAAAAATTATATCTCTATTGCCTCCAATGCATTTATCATATGTCTGCTCAAAGTCCAGACTGCTTCCTCCATATCTCTTTGAGTATATTTCTTTGTTTATTAGTTCTTCTAAAGCATGCTCCATTAAAAAAAAATCTTAGCTCTTAGCTGTCCTTAGAATCTTTTACATTCTTCTGAAAAATTATATCTCTACTGCCTCCAATCATCATGTGACATTCTCTCCAGAACGTTGTCTCCATTACGGCTGCTCTGAACGCATCAGGATTTCATGCCTCCAATACATTTATCATGTCTGCTCAAAGTCCAGGGCTCACATGTAGTATGATTCTTGCAACACTTCAACATTATTTTCCATACTTTATCAACAAAGATTTATATCCCTCATTTTGTAGGATGGATTATGAAAACAACATCAAACAACAGAAATGGAACTGAGTAAACTATGTCAACACAGGATGGAGGACTATTTGAGGGAATATAATTTATGGAAATTCTTTTTCAGAACCAGTGATCCTAATGATGTAATGCTCCCCCCTGGTCTCCTGGGTCGTGAGATTGGATGCCTAGCCTTCTCGGATAAGGGCAAAAAAATAGAAGGTCCCATGTGCAAGTTGCGCACGTTAAAAATCCCATGGCATTTGGAAATCGTAAAGAGTAATCATATCGGACTGCTGCCCTGGTAAAAATTAGAAACTTACACACCACAAAAATATTTATAGAATGTGTGATTCCTATATAAACATATTGGGATTCTTGCTGGTGCTGCAGAGCTCATGCACTGTGCTGAGATCCTCCCTGTGTAATCTAGGGGAGTAGATCGGAGCACTGATGGAGTTGTCCGTGTGCAATGAAGATAGTCCATAAAACCAAACGAAACCAAAAAACAGGATGGATGATCTAGATTTTGCAGATGACCTACTCTTCTGTTCCACAACTATCACTAAACGCAACATAAAATATGAATGCCTGTTCAGAGGTCAACGCAAATGGGTTTGAAAATGCATAGAGAAAAGAAAAAGATTAGGAGAAAAAAATGCAACCAATGATAACCAGATTGCTCTGGGAGAAACAACCCTACAACATGTGGAATCATACATATATCTTGGCAACAATGCAGAAAAAGTTGAAGGTAATTTTAATGATATCAAAATAAGAAAACAAAAGATAAGAAGAGCTTTCACTACTTTGGGAAACAACTCAAATGTCAAGTCAGTCCTATTTTATGGCTCTATAACATGGGGAACAACAAACATGGCAACCAGAAAGATACTGACTTTTGTAAGATCACTAATGTGGAACTGATGAAAGAACTAGATGAATACCAGTGGAACCAGTCTGCCACTGAGCCCAGAGGGGTAGGAGATAAGGGTCTAGCAGTGTTAGAGGGGTAGGAGGATGCCAGATGTGCCAATTTGACCTAATGGGTAGAATGTTTTACACAGCCCAAAGAGGAAAGCCGGGCCTGAAAGGAGTTGTCAACAGTTTCTGTTTTGCTCCTTGTGGAGCATGATAGCCACCACTGCAACTGTTCCCCTTACAGGAAGCCTACACAATTGTAGTGTCTGTAGCACTCTGTTTTACATGATGAAGTTCTGTAAGGCGTGTATGATCAAATGCAGCTCCATGAAAGCTATTGAAATAATACATCATTCAATGCAGTTCAAGGAACCTTCTGTTAACTTTGTACAAACTGCAGCCAATGCCAGGTATCCTCCTTATCTTGAATTGCCTGCAGGATCCTGTCTGCGTGCAAGTGAAATCTCAGATCGTAATGACATAGAATTGAAGCCTGGGCCATGCCATGTTGTTTGGTAATGTCCCACAATGTTCTTTAATTCAGGGCAGCTTCAGCTGACACTACTACCTCTCTCACACATCACCAGCAGCCTGTCTTTAAGCAAAGTGCATATTCTCACACAACACTGTACTTGTGACATAACTTTATATGGCTGATTGTCCTTCATGTCACCTGATTCTTTGGTTAGGTTAAGAAAACAGATTTTAATTAATCATCTGGAGAAGGGGGATAAAAAATGAATGAAAAACAAAATGAACATTAAACGACTGTGACAGGGCTTAGATATTTCTTTCTTCTATTAATCTTAAAACCAATTCATATATATATATATATAAAAAAAAGCTTCAAAAAGTTCCCGGAATTTGTGTATTGTAAAGAAATAAGTAACAATACAATTATTTACACTACATTTCCTTCAAAGTAGTTCCCTTTGGCAACTACACACTTTTGCCAATGTCCATGCAGCTGTTGGAAACATTCCTGGAACCCATTCTTTGACACCTCTCTCAGCTGCTTTGTCGCATTGGTGATAACATCCTCAGCATCCTTGAATCTCTGCCCTTTCAGTGCCGATTTTAGGCGAGGGAACAAGAAAAAATCAGGTGGTGCCAGGTCGGGAGAATATGGAGGATGTTCCAGGGCAGTCACATTGTGCGTTGCGAGGTACTGCTTCACCAGTAGGGATCGATGTGCTGGCGCATTGTCATGCAGCAGATCCCAACTGTTTGTTCTCGATTTTTCTAGGTGTTTCCTTCTGATTGCATCTCTTAGACGACAGAGGATATCAACGTACATTTCCTTGTTAACCGTTCGGCCTTCAGGAATGAATTCATGGTAGATAATACCCTGGGAATAAAAAAAAAACTTCCAACATAACTTTTCCTTTGCTCTTGTCCAAACAAAATTTATGTGTCCGGGGAGATGAGGGTGATTTCCATTCAGAGGACTGACATTTTGTCTGAGGATCTACCAAAAAACACGTCTCGTCTCCTGTGATTATGTTATTGAGAAAATTGCTATCTTGATCAGCCACAGTGATTAGGTCACCTGCCAGTGTCAATCTCGTTTCTTTCTGTTCAGGCGATAACATTTTGGGAACCATGTGTTGACAAACACAGTGCATGTGCAGTTCATTGTGGAGAATACTGTGGCAACTTCCAACTGATATTACAACTTCTGAGGCTATTTTCTCTACACTAAGTCTTCAGTTAACACGAACAACGTTCTGAACAAGCTCAATGTTTTCATTGTTTATCGAGGTAGGCTGTCGTCCGCTACGTGGATCATCATCGACACTAACACAACCTTCACGGAAACGCTTGTGCCACTCAAAAACTTGCGATTTCTTCATTGCAGTATCACCATATGCTTTGTTAAGCAAGGTTACTGTCTCCGAGGGTGACATCTCTAGCAAAACACAAAATTTGACATTTATACATTGTTCAATCAAGGACATTTTCAACTCCGATGATGCTACGTGCACACCACACAAACAAACTTCTGTTCGAGAGTACATGTGAAGGTTACATCAGCCATGTCGTTTCCTCAAGGTCACTACCAACTTATAAAACTATAATCTCCATGACATAATCACTCATTCATATATATATATATCTTGATGACTGCAATGGGCAAAAAGAAAGCTGTTGCAATTAATGGAACATTAAGAAACTATTTAATAAAATCTACTTACCAGCCACTTCAAGCTGAATCGAAATATTGCACCAAAGAAGAGGATACCCCATAATATCTGACAAACTATGAGGGCCAGCCAAAATATCCTTGACTCAGCTGCTGAAATGTTAATTACTCCAGAGCCCTAAGACAAAAAGTAATCTTCATAAGAACAATATCGATATTATTTTTTCGGGAGTACGTGTGAGCGATCAAGGCAATCACATAAGAACAAATGAAAATATTTTCTGTTAGATTTAATTAAAATAATAATAACCAAACATGTAAAATATGCCATAGTAAACTGGTATATTTAAAAGAAATATCTAGATAATTTTATCACAAAGATTGCTAAATTAAAGAATGCTTAACACATTAACTACCGAATTGAAAAACACACTGTGGACGAATGAAATTTTTTTCCCATTTTCATCCTGTAGGTGTTTGCCCAAAGTAAGCTGTAGTTTTCGTAATTGTTTACAGATTTTTATGACTTACACGTCAGAAGATAAATGAATGTACTATTACAATAAGCACCATTTGTAACTCTAATAGAGATTGTTGCTATTTAACGGCCCTCTGATGGCCGAGACTTGCAATATTTTCATAATTATAACTGCTTGCGCCCCATCTCTATCAAAATCACTATTTCAATCAATGTGCACACCGTTTTCACTCTTGTCCTCGTCACTAGATCTATCAGTCAATTGTTGAAACAAGTTTCTAGCCTATTCAGCCATTAGACGAGATGTACAAGCATTTTTTGTGGTCCTATCACTAGTTGCCAAGGTAAACAGTTTTACATGATTTGGTAACTAACCCAAAACGCTGAAAAATATGAACATAATATCAATTTTCCAGTGTTCTACAACAACCATGCTTTGGGAATTTGTTTTCCGGTGGCACTTAAAATCTCAAACCAGATCAGAAAGTGTTTCAGTACATTTTTCATTCGTTTTATTACTAAAATTAGATCGGCGCTCTGAGCGGCTCACGGTCCAAATGATAGGATTTCAAAAGCCGGTCCCACCGGCTCGTGGTAGTTAATGTGTTAAACAATTTAAAATATAGTTATTACTTAACTACAACAGGATGTAACTTCTGGCCAGTTCTTTATGAAAATTCAGTAGCAAATGTCAGCCATTTTCAATGTTCATATCTTCATTTATTTCCCATTTGTTACAAAAGCACTGAAAACCTTTCTTACTATATTCAACGTCATTATATGTGAGCGCAAAAGCCTTATAAATTTCGTCCTTTTGTTTAAAATTTACATAGGGTGGGAGCCGCGGTAGCGCAGTGGTTAGTGCACTGGCTTCCTAGCTTAATGTCCATGGTTCGATCCCCAGTTGAGGTGGAATTTTTTAGACCGCAAACGGTTCCGGGGTCAACCCAGCCTCATGAATTGGGTACCAGAATAACTGTGGGAAGGTTAAGGCGGCCGGCATGATGCTGACCACATCACCCCTAGTGTGCCGATGGTCAAGAACATACGGGCCTAACACCGTATTCCCAATATGCCTCAATAGGCGTGTAACAGGATCCTTACATAGGGTGCAAAAGTTCTTATGACAACCAGAAATATGAGATGGTCTACCAAAAGTTGAAACAAGCTTTACTAAGGAGTTTATGCATGGAGGCATATCTGGAGTCATCCTTATCCTTTAGCATGCTGCGGGCGACGATTGTTGCCGGAGGTACCCTATGTTCTCCCAGCTGCAGGCGACTAAGTCTACTTTCGAATATCGTTCATTTCCTGCTATATAAGATGTGTACACGTCATATCCCCCCCGGATGTTAAAATTGAATCTTATGTGAAAGAGAGTTCGCTTCCTTTTCTGACTTTCAGTTGTAACGGGTGTATTAGCAAAATTTTTCTGTGCAATTTTCAAATCGAAATCAATCGGCATGGAACAAGCTGCCATGTTCAATGAAATTTTAATGGATTCTGACTCCGATGCGATGGCGAGGAGTATTTTGGCTTTATTAGCGCTGATATCGGCTCTCAGAATATGGATGATGGCAGAGATGGGGACAGTAGAATGTCATTGCTAGTATGTCTAGCGTTAGGGGTTAGGTTTAGGGCCAAATGTCACTGCTGACGAGATGAGGGCATTTGTTGCTTTGCTACTGATGATGGGTGTAACGAAAAGATCGTCATTTTATTTGTATTAGTCAAATGACTGTTTCATTGAGATGCCAGGGTTCAGGACTCTTCGTTTGTTGGTTTTTTTTTTATTTTTATTTTTTTAAATTTTTTATATATTTTTTAAAATTTTTATATATTTTTTAAAATTGTTTTTCTTTTTTTCATCTTTCCATTCCTCTCTTCCTATCACATCTAACATGTACACAAACAAAACTTATATCATCAGATTCATTTATTTATATACATTCCAAAAAATTATAGCAATTGACCAAGAAACAAAAAAACTATAGACGTTACAAGTCACCCACTATAAATACGGGGGCGTTGTGAAAAAGAATGCAGTGGCAGGGCAAATTTTCGGGATTTTAATGCAGCGTGCTAAAGGTTATATGACTACCAGATAAGCACAATGCTATAATATACAGACGTGGAAGTGATCCTCTGTGAGGCTAATTACACCCTCATTGACTCTTGAAATCATCCACTCACTTCCAGGGTTTCCCCCTGTGGTGCATGCAAAACCTCACTGTGGACCCATGATGAAAAGGGAGCTGAAAAGTAGCTCTGTGTAGGACGTGACGGTTCTTTGGGAGGGCCCAGAACCAGAGCACAGTATTTTAGCTCTGCCTATTTGGAGAGCCCCCTTGGATGGTGGGGAATGCACAGTGTGCCACATACTTCCTCTTATCTTGGCACCAGATGTGGTTATCCTTTACATGCAAGCCAAGCTGGAGAAACTGGAGCTCATGACTTCCACTCAACATGTTTCGGAATGGCAAAAAAGCCAAGATCTGCAGTGTAGATAATACCAAGGAGTCTTCAACATAGTACTGGCTCCAAAAGAGCAAGAAGCTCAGCAGCCCTCGCTAAATAACAACTAAGGAATTTATTGTTTTACTTATTTATTGTTACTTGACGCCAAATCAAAACCAATTTTAGTTGTCGAATTTGACACCAGCGCCATGAATGTTTCTCTTTCAAAGCAGCATTTTGATAATCTCGGCTGAATCTGTGCAGGCCAGTGCAAGCTCAGAGCAATTTTAGCAAACTGCAGCACCACAACTGGTGCAGCGCAGGACTTCAACAAACACACTCCAGGCCTTTGTGTCCTGTGCCATCTATTCAAGGTCTTTCCATATCTTCTTTTATCCCTTTTATATCAGTCTCCAGTTATCTTCTCCGTGTGTTTTTTGGTCTTATCCTGGGGATTCCAGAACAGGAACTGCCTCATAACGCTATCAACTACTTTGTACAAACATTCCAAGTGCAGAATCTGGAGATTTTCCTATCAGAAAACGGGTAATCAGCAATTAACTTTTTCTTGACTTGTCCATGTTGTTGAAGTTGTTTAAAGGTTTCTACAGGCTGGGGTAGGTGGCCCTATGCCCAATCCTTTTTAGTCACCAATGACTTGCCTGGCAGGTTACAATGTTATTATTTTTTTGTTCCCTTCTCGGGTCCCAGTAAGACATAGGTGAATAGGAAATAAAATGATTTAAATGCAGAGGTTTTCAACTACTCACACGAAATGTGAGTCCTGAGAGACCAGGAGTGTGTCGCAAAATTTCTACTGTTTTGTTTATATAGTAAATAAAGTTGAGTTTCATGAAGATTTGTTTCATCTACCGGCTCTTTTGTGGAGTGTAGTAAAGATGGCCTGGGACATTAAAAAAAACCTTTCTTGTGTTTCTTGCTGTTTACTTCTACCAAAGAAAGGAATTAAACAGATTGGGGAAGATAATTCCATAACTGAAGATATACGTTTTAAAAGATCTAAACTGAGTAGGGAATGTGTGTGCATAAGACTGGGCACCCTGTGACCAGACACCAATTGTTGGATATATTGCACCTGTCATTTCTCTCATTGCTTCTTATTTGTTTGTTCAATTATTATACTACTATTATATTTTATATTGTTATATAAAATTTTATACTAAATATACACAAGATGACATCACAAGACACACACATGCAAGCACACATACACCATTCACTGAAAACAGTAGGGACCAATATTTTTAGTTAGCTATTTCCCCTCGAGACTAAATTCCTTTCCCTGCAGACATCATAAGAACTCTGTCCCAGTACGATCTTAGTTAAATGATTATACTATCTCTTGACTGAATAGTGGGTAAAAAAAAATGATGACTTAAGATCCGTTAACTCTCATGAAAGAATACTGGACAAAACATCTGAAAAGGTACAGAGTAACATTCGTGGGCTGAGCAACTGCAGCTTTTAACAGGGATGTAAAAACAGCATTTACTAAGGTGTGAAACTGTATCATTTACTGTGTGTAAATCAACCTGACTGCTTACCTTTCTTGATTCATATACCCAATGACTCTCTCCTTTCTCATTAACATAGTTCCACCATCTTAATCCAACTAATAATCTTCCTGAAAAGAAGGCAGAGCAGAATATTATATGCAATATAAATGACCCATGATTTCCTTATAGATTCACTAAAACAATTTTGAGATGATAGTGTCTTAAGTTTCTTTTATGTTCCTGTTATATTTTTTCAACATATTAACCTGAATAGCATAGCAGGTTAACTCATCACCAATGAAAATGCACTGCCATTTACCTTTAAATAAATAATGAAGGAAACCTGAGTCCTGTGGATAGTAAATAAATAAGTAAATAAAGGTAAATAACAGGTACTCGTTGGACATAAAGGACATATACTTTTCACCATTCTACAGCGCCATTGTCCCCAGAAAGTTGCCATGGGTCTTTGAGGAGACAAAGAAAGAATCAGACCACTGCTGCCTCAGACATGTCGTAGAAGGTAACTAATATGAGGCTGTGCATGAGGCTGGCAACATCATCATGTAAAACAAAAAGCTACAGAAACCACCTCTGCAAGAGCAAATAAATACTTTGGTGCAGGCTTCCTGCAAAGGGGGTGGGGGGGGGGGGCGCTGCAGCAGTGACTCCACACTCCATCATGTCTGGAAAAAACAAGACGTGCAAGGCTCCCTGTGATGCTAGTAACCAATTTTTAAAAAAAATGTGCATCACAGCTCTACTCTTTTAAGTTATGTGTGCTATTTCATAGATGAAGATACTGCTTCAAAGGGAGCCGTGCTGGTGTAATGGTTACCACACTGTGCTAGCGATCGGGTGATCCAGGTTCAAGCCCGGGCGAGGAGATTTGAAGATGTGTCGTCGACCGGGATTTGGACTGGATTAATTCGAGCCCTGGTGAGTACATTTGAAGAAGTGTCGTCGACCAGGGATTGGGATAACCTGAACGGCTCCTGAGCCGACTCAGCTTTAATGGGTACTCTCTGAAGATGGCGAGTATCTGCCTGAATGGCGAGAGGACACTTGTCAGCGTACATGGAAAATAGGATACTCACATAAAATCAAGATTTCGCCTCGATTAATAGCGAGCGTACGTTTTAAAAATTTTTTTTTAAATTGCTTCAAAGACCAATGCAAGTCTTTCTTTGACATCACGTAAAGTGAATCTTTTGATTTAGCCAGTCGCTGCCATTCACTAATACCAATAATGCTAGATGTCCCCAGTGAATCTCAGGGGTCTATGGGGAAGGCAAAGAAAGAAAAGTACTACTGCTACCTCGGGTGACTAATATGAGGTTGTGCACGGGGCTTGCAACCTCATCATGTAATACAATTTGTGCTACAGGAGCCACCTCTGCCACAGCACATGAAAGCTTTGACACAGGCGTTCTACAAATGTGGCTCCTTAAAGAGCAAAAAAGGGAAATGATGATATGGTGAATAATGATGGGCAGCAGTTTGCCATGATAATATTCTTTGCATACAAAATCACGAATCAACAGAAAGTGATTAAAATATTCCTTTTTATCAAATAATGGTTTAAAATAAAACAAATTAACAGTAACAACTACAGATAACTAATGTGAATATGATGAAGAAATAAAATGACCATGACCAAGACTGACCTGTAATGTTTTTGACTGTCCAGAAGTCCATGCAAAGGAGAAGGACCACAACAACAAAGTTTGTGATAAAACTTGAACTAAACCAACCACACAGTATATAGGCAAGCAAAGCCGAGGCACGAAAGAAAATGTGAAAGAACACTGCTAAAGGGTGCCTGAAAATAAAATAATCAATGTATACAATTTTAATTCATTAAAAAAAAATACAGATTATAAAATTAATTATTATATTAAATTAATTATTGTTAAAAGGGCATGTTACATAACATAGGCAGTCAGCTTACATGCAGTTTTGGCAGGTGACAGAAACTCTGATGTACTTATTTGATAACATGAGTAATTTCAACAATAACAATAATAATTATCATATTCATATGTCACAAATGTGGAATTGATGACAAGAACCAGACAAGTGCCAGTGGAACAAGAGCTGAGAAGAAGACGCTGGCGATGAATAGGAAACCCACTGAGGAAACCTGTTGATAGCATTACAAGGCAGTCCTTGTTCTAGAATCCACAGGGAAAGAGAGGCAAAGGTAGACCAAAAAACACATGGAGAAGAGAGCAGGATACAGAGGTGAAAATGATGAGGAAAACATAGAAAGAACTTGAGCGGATGGCACGGGACAGGAAGACTTGGCATGTGTTTGTTGAAGGCCTATGCTCCTCGGAGAGCTAAAGGGTATTGATTGATAGATATTTTAAAAATAAACCAGTAATTTTTTTAATGTTTAGATTTAATTTTCAACAAACTAAAAAGTACACAACTAGAACACTGACAATAATAATTAAATAATTATCATATTTTAAAAATTAATTAGTAATTTTGTTAATGTTTCGATTTACTTTTTTAGGAAACTAAAAACTACAAAACAAGATTAAGACACTTGTGGTAATTCAAATGCTTAAAATAAAACTTTAAGAGATTACATTCAAAGAAATTACAGTTTAAAAAAGCAAACCCTGTCTGGTGTATATATCTTTATCTGAAATGCTCAGACTATCTCAGTTTAGTACATCACATTTTGTTAGATGTTAAATTTGAAGGAGCATTTTGTTTACAGGATGGGTTTATTTGCTTTTGAAAGCTGTAATTGAAAAAAAAATCTTAATCATATTATTAAATAGCATTTTTTTAAATTTTGAATTACCCTACATGTCATCAAATCTTTTTTTTTTTTAGTGCATTTAAAAGTAGAACTACACAGTAAAAATATTACTTTTTGTAAATAAAAACTAACAAACATCCTTTCCTTAGATATGTTTTTACTTACATGGCACAATTACCATCTATATTGCGCACACAATTTTCTTCTATACTATAGTAAGTGAAGATTAATCAATTCATGAATTTCTGATCTCTTTCTTCTTCTTCATACACTTTCAGACATCAACTTGAATACGTGAAAAGAAAGTGGTGGTCCTCCTGAGGTTGTCAGCATCTCCACACAGAGTTTGTCCTGGAGTGGTACTGTACTGGTGATGTCCATGTGTTTTCTCTGTTCTTTATATGTTGGGCACTTTTGAAGCAGATGTTCAGCAGTCATTTTACTGGTGCTACAGCTACACTACTCATGGTAGTTCCTAGCTTTTTTAGATGGTTGTAACAGATGGTATCTCAATCTGTTGTGGCATGTGTGAAGTCTGAAGATTACTACTTGTTTATTTCTGTTAAGCTGGTAATATGCATTGTTCTTATATGGCCTGGATGCTCTGCTTCCCACTTGTTTCTATATCTGCTGCTAATAAAACGCTTTGCCTCTTCATAAGTTATGCTTGTGTCAGGCTGAGATAGCTATCCCCCTTTCTTTGCCTATCTGCTTGTATCAGGCTGAGGTAGCTATCCACCTTGCTTTACCAATCTGCTTGTATCAGGCTGAGGTAGCTATCCACCTTTCTTTGCCAATCTGCTTGTATCAGGATGAGGTAGCTATCCACCTATCTTTGCCTATCTGCTTGTATAATGCTGAGATAGCTATCCACCTTTCTTTGCCAATCTGCTTGTATTTGGCTGAGGTAGCTATCCACCTTGCTTTGCCTATCTGCTTGTGTCAGGCTGAGGTAGCTATCCACCTTGCTTTACCAATCTGCTTGTGTCAGGCTAAGGTAGCTATCCAGCTTTATTTGCCTATCCGCTTGTATAATGCTGAGATAGCTATCCACCTTTCTTTGCCTATCTGCTTGTGTCAGGCTGAGATAGCTATCCACCTTGCTTTACAAATCTGCTCGTGTCAGGCTGAGATAGCTATCCACCTTTCTTTGCCAATCTGCTTGTATCAGGATGAGGTAGCTATCCACCTTGCTTTACAAATCTGTAATGTGATCCACAGGCATTAATCCTTCATTACGGCAGTGTCTTTAATTAATACAGTGACAGTGGTAGTACGGAAACCAACCCAAATGCATTAATACTGAATATTTTTAAAAAAACATGAAATATAAAATATAATATGCAAGATACACAATATCATATGACATTTACAAGCTTGTATTTACCATTAAGTGTGTGTTAATGTTTTAAACATCTTGAAAGATATTTACCATTTGGTGCATGTTAATGCTTTTAAGCATCTTGAAAGATATCAGAAATTCATAGATTTATTAATCTTAACTTGCTATTGTGCAGTTACTGCCCTTTTATTTTAAATAAACAAAAAATTTAATTTTTTAAAAAGAACATCTTGCAAAGAACATAACACTTAAAAGGTATGCTAACCTTAGTCTTCTTTCTTTGTCTACTTGATCATCTTCTTCACCAAAATTCAGAGTATCCTCTGACTCTTCCAAAAGGGTTCTCTGCTGAATAAAAATGTTCTTCAATTGTGTAAGATTGAATGACACAATAAATAGTGCACTGGATATTATGCCTGCTTTGGTTTCACACATTCTCTGGATATTGTAGCTGCTTTGGTTTCACACATTTTCTGGATATTATACCTGCTTCAGTTTCACACATTTTCTGAATACTATGCCTGCTTTGGTTTCACACATTTTCTGAATGCTATGCCAGTTATGGTTTCACACAGTTTGTGGATATTGTACCTGCTTTGGTTTCACACATTTTCTGAATATTGTATCTGCCTTGGTTTGGCACATTTTCTGAATACTATGCCTGTAATGGTTTCACACATTTTCTGGATATTATATCTGCCTTGGTTTGACACATTTTCTGAATACTATGCCCTCTTTGGTTTCACACATTTTCTGGATATAGTACCTGCTTTGGTTTCACACATTTTCTGGATATAGTACCTGCTTTGGTTTCACACATTTTCTGGATATTGTACCTGCTTTTGTTTCACACATTTTCTGGATATTGTACCTGCGTTGGTTTCACACATTTTCTGAATACTATGCCCTCTTTGGTTTCACACATTTTTTTGGATATTATATCTGCCTTGGTTTGACACATTTTCTGAATACAATGCCTGTATTGGTTTCACACATTTTCTGGATATTGTACCTGCTTTGGATTCACACATTTTCTGAATACTATGCCGGTATTGGTTTCACACATTTTCTGGATATTGTGTCTGCTTTGGTTTCACACATTTTCTGAATACTATGCCTGTATTGGTTTCACACATTTTCTGGATACTGTGTCTGATTTGGTTTCATACATTTTCTGGATATTATATCTGCCTTGGTTTCACACATTTTCTGAATACTATGCCTGTATTGGTTTCACACATTTTCTGGATATTGTGTCTGCTTTGGTTTCACACATTTTCTGAATACTGTGTCTGATTTGGTTTCACACATTTTCTGGATACTGTGTCTGATTTGGTTTCACACATTTTCTGGATATTGTGCCTGCTATGGTTTCACACATTTTCCTAACCCGCATAACTGTGCACGTTGACAAATGTGAAACGTAGGAAAAAATATTTGCTAAGACAAGAAGGAGTGGTGAGTGAAAGAGTGTTTAGAGTGATTGATTCTTGATGAAAAGTTACTAGGTTCAAAACTATGTGGCGTCAACTGCCAGTCTACCCAGTTGTAAATGAGTACCTGACTCTGCTCTTGAGTTAGGGATGGCAAAGTCAGTAAGGAATGGAACCAGTCACCCCACCTAATAAAGTTGACACCTTGTATAATGAAAGCAGCCATGGTAGTGCAGTGGTTAGTGCACTGGCTTCCTAGCTCGGTGGTCCATGGTTTGATCCCCAGTTGAGGTGGGATTTTTTTTACCACAAATTGCTCTGGGGTCAACCTAGCCTCATGAAATGGGTACTAGAGTAACTCTGGGAAGGTTAAGGCGGCCGGCGTGATGCTGACCACATCACCTCTAGTATGCCGATGGTCAAGAAAATATTGGCCAAACACTATATTCAGACTGCCATCAATGGTACCTATACCTTGTAGCGGTATGGCAGCTTGCGTACCCTGACAATCCCCAGAGCTATGCCAGTGGGAGTTTTACTCCTGGTAGGTTCAACCATGCTGGACTGGTCTGTGTGGGTAGGGGTCAGACAAAAGCTGGTACCCTGGTCCTCCAGGTTGGGGGTTTTAGCATAGGGCTGACACCCCTGTCTATGTAAAAAAAAAAAACAATGAAGTTACGGAAACAACAATAAATGAACAAACTTTGCTGCGGGATGGACATTCGGAGTCTGTGGCTCGTATGACTGTCAGTGGTGAAAGCCAAAAGGAAGCCACTGACATGAAAACGGATGTCCTGACCGCAAAACAGGATACAAGAATAGGATTTTGGAATGTCAGGACAATGAACGAGACAGGTAAACTAAGACAGGTCACGGCAGAAATGAGAAACTATAGGTTACACATTCTAGGGATAAGCAAGAGCAGATGGACAGGGGCAGGAAAAGTTAAAACAGCAACAGGAGAAACAGTACTTTACTCTGGAAGAGAGGATGGACAGCACAATGAAGGCTTAGCCATTATTCTACAGAACCTCCACGTGGTGGTCCTGGAAACAGTCTGCAGCTGTGCAGTCTGGCTGAGCAAGTGTGGATCGAAATGGGAAGGCAAACCCGGTCCTAAAAAATGCCGTGCAGAAGTCGGATGTGTCGACCGAAAGGTGCAGATATCACAGCTTAGGCGTAAACAGACACAACGCAACCACCGTCCTTTTCAGGACGAACGAAGAAGAAGAAGAAGAATTCTACAGAAAGGAATAGAAAGGACATTACTGGAATGGAAACCCATCAACAACAGACTGATAAGATTAAGATTGAGAGGGAGATTCACCAACACTACAATAATACAATGCTACGCACCAACGAATGATAGCGATGAGGAGGTCAAGGATGAATTCTATACACAACTGCAGAAAGAAATGGAAGACACACCTAGATATGATCTTGTTATAGTAATGGGAGACCTCAATGCGAAAGTTGGTACACACAATACATATAATGAAAGAACAATGGGGAAATGCGGCAGCGGAACAGCAAACGAAAATGGGGATAAACTAATAAGTTTCTGTAGCATTAACAACCTGGTCATTGGAGGAACACTTTTCCCACATAAAGAAATTCACAAATTAACATGGGAATCACCAAATGGTCGGGACAGAAACCAGATAGACCACATCATGGTTAACGGTAGATGGAGACATGCATTACAAGATGTGAAGGTAAGAAGAGGTGCAGATGTGGGAAGTGATCACCATTTAATAGTAGCAAAACTGAAAGTGAAACTAAGAAGGGCTGGACCAACTGTAACTACACAGAAAAGGTTTGACATCAGCAAATTGAAGGACTCCCTTACCAGAAAAGCTTTTGCGGCCGACATAAAGAAACGATATCAATTTGCTAAAAGTCAGGAAAAGACATTGACTGATGATATAGACCAGAATTTCAACACCATTTCAACAATATACAAGGAAAGCAGCAAATCATGCTTGGGATCCCAGGAAAGGAAGAAGCAAGACTGGATAACACCAGAAAAATTAAACACCATAACGATGAGAAAGGAAATGAAAAGAAAGAAAACAGAAGCGAAGTCCCCCAGGTTAAAGCAACTATATAGCGAACAGTACAGTCAGCTGGACAAGGAAGTTAAACGCCAAACCCGAGCCAACAAAAGGAATTTCCTAGACGATCTTGCAAGACAGGCAGAGGAGGCAGCACTGAGAAATGAACAAAGCACAGTATACAAAATAACTAAATTCATCAGCGGAAAACGAGGTGCAAACAATATTACATTAGTAAGAGATAAGCAAGGTAATCTCATCACGACAGCAGAGGGACAGGAAACAAGATGGGCAGAGCACTTCAGAGAAACTCTGAACAAGGAACCACCAGAGACACAATTGAATGTTCCTGAAGCTGAAAACGATCTAGATGTAAATACAGACATTCCACGAAAAGAAGAAATCATCACAGCAATCAAAGGGTTAAAGAACGGAAAAGCTCCTGGCCATGATAACTTAAATGCAGAGCTATTTAAGACAGACCCTGAGCTAGCAGCAGAACTATTAGAACCACTATTTGCACAAGTCTGGAAAATGGGGACAACACCATCAGAGTGGAACAAAGGAATAATTGTCAAATTGCCCAAGAAGGGAGATCTTGCAGACTGCAATAATTGGAGAGGAATCACTCTTCTCTCAGTTCCCAGCAAAATACTAGGCAGGATAATTATACAGAGAATTTCAAAGGCAGTAGACCACAAACTGAGGAAAGAACAAGCAGGATTTAGAAAGAACAGAAGATGTGTAGATCATATATTCACTCTCAGGAACATTATACAGCAGTGCTCAGAATGGCAAAGACAGCTTTACATTAATTTCGTTGATTTTGAAAAGGCTTTTGACAGCATACATAGGGACAGTTTATGGAAAATACTGAGGGCTTATAGAATTCCAAGCTGCATAGTGTCAATCATAAAAAGCCTCTATGCCAACTTTACGTGTAGTGTTGGGCAGAGCAACCTAACCTTTGAGGTGAAGACACAAGTACGACAGGGATGCCCCTTATCAACCACTCTATTTTTAACAGTCATAGACTGGGTGATGCGCCAGACAACAGAGGGCAGTCCAAGAGGAATAAGATGGACAACATTTTCTACATTGGAAGATCTGGAATATGCAGATGACATTGCACTACTAGCACATTCACAACAACACATCCAGGAAAAAACGGATAGACTTAATAAGTTTAGCCAGCAGGTGGGCTTGAACATCAATTTAAAGAAGTCTGAGGTCATGGCGCTCAATGTGAGCAACATTGAGCCCATATCAGTAAGGAATCAGCAACTGGTACAGACAGATACCTTCACATACCTAGGAAGCATAGTAACACCAGACGGCGGGGCAGGCAAAGACATCAACATCAGAATGAATAAGGCAAGAACAGCCTTCTTTAGCCTAAACAACATCTGGAAGTCCTCTCAGTACAGCACAAGCACAAAATTAAGATTATATCAGAGCTGTGTGCTTTCTGTGCTTCTCTATGGTGCGGAATGCTGGAGAGTTACAGAGAAGGAAATGTCGAAACTGTCCTCTTTTCACACAACATGCCTAAGAAAAATTCACCGAATCTTTTGGCCGAATACTATCACTAACCAAGATCTGCTTACTCGTAGCAAGCAAAAGGACATGCACACCATCATAGCTGGCAGACGCTGGAGCTGGGTTGGCCATGTCCTCAGAAGAGACCCCGATGCCATCACAAGAACAGCTATGCTTTGGACCCCTGAAGGAAAACGAAAGAGAGGCCGACCAAAAACAACCTGGCGTAGGACTGTGGAGGCTGAGATGCAAAGAATGAACCATAGTTGGGGCACTGTACGAAGGATGGCCACCGACCGAGCAAAGTGGAATCAATTTGTTGTTGCCCTACAAGATGCCACTAGGCGTGATGGCCACTGACTGCTTTGACGGTCGGCGGCTAAGGATCAAAGAAGAAAAAGAAGACTATATTCAGAATATGCCTCAATGGGCGTGTAGAGGTATCCTTTACCCTTTTTTTGTATAGTGAAGCTCTAACACTTTACTCAATTACAGCCAGTGCCCTAAGCAAAACCCAAAAATGGTGCCCCCCTCGGTCCTTCCATTGCTCAACTGACAAAGCATTAAGACTCAATCAGTGCTGAAGGTGAATAAGAGATTTAAAATTTAATTTTCTTCCAGGCCACACCCACAACTACATAACTTGAAAATTGTTTTTTTTATATTTTTTTATTCAACACTAAATAGCAGTAAGCAATAGAAGCAAATTATTTACTTATAAATAGGGCAATAGAAAAAGTGCAAATTTTCAACACTGTTTTATGCATTTCTTAATAAAAAAATGCAAATACAAAAATTTATTGAAAACGATTTTTAACCACCCTCCCAATGATACAAGGCAAAATAATTTTTAAAAAACTCTGTGGTGCCCCCCCTTCCTCTGGAGCCCTAAGCATGTGCTTTTTTGCTTAATGGGTTAATCCAGCACTGCCTACAGCAGTGTCTGTATGGGACTGCCCTTACCTTTTAAGACACTAAGATCACCAGTATAAGGACACACATTTACTTAGAGAACATAAGAATGAAAAACAGTAAAAGCATTTCTGATGTCTTTTCTAAATTCAAGAATATATCAATATTAAAGTTAACCAAATCCAACTAAATAAATAAGAATTTCCAATTAAAATATCAAGGAAGTCCTAATGTATAACAAGTATGTTGAAGAACAAAGATGGTAACCAAGAAGTTACAGGCTTTCATAAAACAAGGTTTACAATGGAATGACAAGATCCCCAACATGAAATAAACTAAAAGAACCGACAAATATCTTTAGAAAAAGGGATGAGTACAACATGCTGGCAGTGAAAAGGTCACACAGTGATGAAATGGCATCACATCAGTATTTGTTCTGGAAAGCCCTGGGTAAAAGAAACAGAAGGAGATCCAAAACGCAAGGAGATGAAGGAGCAGAGAACCTGAAATAAATAAGAAGGATAAAGAAGACTTGGATAGAAATTGAACAGATCGTGCAAAACAGTAAGGCTTGACATGAACTAACTGAAGGTCTATGCTCTACAGGGTGCTAAAGGCAAACAAGAAGACTCCACAGATTTGAGCATAGCAAATCAAAATGGCAACTCTGCTCATTATTAGAATGAACATGTATACTGACTGCTATTAATTATCAGTAGCTGTAATCAATAACAGTTCGCATAGGACAACCGCTCCTACAAAGTATATGACAAGAGGTGGCTTAGGAGAGGCTGTGCATAGGGACTAGCGACCTCATAGTGTAAAACAAACTACTTCAGAAACCACTGTTGCAATAACACATGAAGTGTGCCTGTGCACTAATCATTAGAAGGACAATGAATTATGACTATTGTAAATTATCAACAGTTGTAGGTAACCAACAGCCCATAGAGGGCTACTGATGCTACAAGGCATATGATAAGAGGTGATTAAGGAAAGGCTGTTCACTGGGACTAGCGACCTCATCATGTAAAACAACTTACTGCAGAAACCACTACAGCAATAACATATAAAGTTCTTCTGTGCATTAATCATTAGAAAGAAAAGGAACACTTGATTACTGTAAATTATCATCAGTGGTAAGTAACCAACAACAGCTCACAAAGGAGTATAGCTCCTACAAGGTATGTGACAAGAGGCGAGTAAAGAAAGGTTGTGCATGAGGGCTAGCAACCTCATCATGTTAAATACTGCTCCAGAAACGACTACTGCAAATTGGTTTGGTTTCTGAACCCTGCACTTGAAAACTGGAGTTTTTTGTGTGCAAGGGATACCCGGTTCAACCTCATGTGGGTTATAATTTGGGTATAAAGTATTCATCATTCCATATAGTGTATCACTTTGTTGTTTTTCTTGTGTGTTGGCTCTTCCAGGCTGTAATTTATCTGCCGTTTGTTGTGGCAATGTTTAATGTCTATGGTGTTTGTAATGTATCTTCTTTCATGATACATATTGCTCTCTCTCGCTATTGACAACTACTGCAATAACACATAAGCGTTTCTGTGCAATTTTACTGCATGTTGGAGCCATATGCTTAAGGAGTTTAGAAGTGTGAAATCAATCAGTTAACACTGACAGACTAAAAACAGATAGATTTAATCAGTTCATATATTAATGCCAATTATCTAATTCATTACATAACAATATAACATTTCTACAAGAGTCAATTAAATCTGCTCTCATTTTATTTTTCAGTAAAAACATTATTCACAAAGTGAAATTTGTTATGCATAATTTGATTATGGTTGGGCCAGCAGTACAATTCTGTAACAGTCTTCTAGCATCTGTCAAAGCTACCTCAACACCTTTTCATCATAATTCTTGAAATGTGGTCCATGAATGGTTTTTGTAACTGCAGCGAATGGATGAAAGGCCAAGATGGCCAAATCTCTACTATATGATTTAGAGCAGTTTAGTGATGAAGGAAATGAAAAGACAGATAATGACGCCAAAAGATAATAATGGTAGAGATGGCTGGGACACTAAAAAGCTTCATTAATAGAACAATAACACAAGAATCAGCAGTCCCTTGGGATAAAAATCTAAAAGGAAAACAAGTGTATTCCCTGTTCAAAGCTCAACAACAACAACAACAACAACAAAAAAAAGCAAAGCATCTGTGAATTAAACATTCCCAGCAATAAGAACCTGCCCATATTCAAACAGGAACAAGTTATTTTTGGACAGTAGAAGCATAATGTTCAGAATGTTTACAAAACTATAATACAGAGCACTTCCAACTAAAATGTAGTAACAGGTGTGAACAACAATCCTAATATTATGGTGTGCACAGACATGGAAGTCACCCATAACTGTACACCAAGTTTTGAGAATACACAGACTTAGGAAACTGCATAATATAGTCAATCGGTATATTACAAAAACAAACATTAATGGTAGAAGTAGAGAATAGTAGATAAGAATCTGCCATGTTGACCCAAGTTTCCTGAGTGGCTACTCTTATGTACACTACAGCTAGCTGTAACCTAACCTCAACCCATGCAGCTCTTAACTTTGCAGCTACAGGCATCCCCCGCTTATTCGACAGGTTAGGGACCAGAGCACTGTCGAAAAGCGGAAATCGTTGAAAAGCAGAATCCATTCTTATTTTAGCTTGCAAATGCATTTTGGCCGCCGAAAAACGTAAATAACGCACCATATATCACTTGCGAATGTGTGCGAAAGCTAAATAACACACTCTATTAATACAAAAGCACAGTAAAATGAACAAAAGCTTACCTTTAAATATACAAAAATACTGTACAGTAAAATGAACAAAAGCTTGGAAACATGACGAAATGTATGGGTTCTGGTTCTAACTGAAAAGCGTCGAAAGAGCAGATCGTCGAAAAGCGAACTGTTGAAAAACGGGAGATGCCTGTATATGACTCCAGCAGATTTTGTCATCTCAGCTCATATCAAAACAATTTACTTGATTTATTTCATTTCCTTCTTTGTTGAATTTTTTTGAGTTGATATTTCTTTTTTTTTAACTTGCTTATTTGTTGCACTTTTTCGTAGCGTCACCTGTGTTGTTTATTTATTTTTTTTCATCTTTCTGTATCACTCATTACATATTTGTTCAGGTAAAGGTTCTCTTTAGACTGGCAAATTATCCAGTGGCTTCCTCTTATAAGCCTTGCATTCCAAGGGGGGTTACTAGGAATCATTTTCAGGGACCACCATAATTTACTAGTCTTAAGAGAACTTTTACGTCTATGTTGCTTGCTTGTAATTTGCTGACGAAGGGTGTAACGCGAAATATCCCGTTTCTAGTGTAGGCCCAACATCGCACTGTAAAACTGATTTCACACCATTTAAAAAAAAATAAATTATTTGTTACTTGTCAAAAATACCAACTAGAGAGGGAAACTCAAGGCTGTAAACAGTAAACAAATAATACGTATAAATGGGTATGTTGCAGGCACTCGTTTGAAGTTGTTTTTCTAATTTTAAATAGAAAGCTAGACAACATAAAAACAACCGAAATTATTAAAAAAAATAATAAACTACATGCGAAACGCTGCGTATCCTGCCTACTGTTTCCTATTTAAACAAATTAAATATGCTAGTTTTTTCATGTCACACACACAGTAAGGAATTTTCATTTTCCCATTAGAGGCCACGGCAGCAAAAGACGAGGAAAGATTAGGCCTATTCCACAAGCAGATGGCGGAAATCGAATAAACTAGCAAAAACTGTATAGGCCTACACTATACATCCTAATTATAACTTATCAGGAGCTGAACAGATATCTCTCTCCATCAAGTAAAAAAGAATTAGCGTCAATTGCATGTCACATGCAAAAATCTGTCAAATGAAACATCGCATCACATACCTTGTTGCTAGACATAATGAAACGTCAACCACAAACAGAATTCGTTGCTGGTGATCGTTCTTGTTTTACGTCACATCCTGGGTGTCTTAAAATTAAAAGATGTAAATACCTTACTTGCTTAGTCGTTCCTCTTCTACCGTGAGGTGTTTGGAAGAGAGAGCGCCAGACTATTCTATCAGCTGTCTTCTTCCTGGCCTGGTTCCATTCTAGTCCTCGGTCCTTCAAAGATTGTCTAATGTTGTCCTCCCAGCGGACTCTGGGTCGTCCTGGAGGTCTGGATCCCTGGCTCTTTGTTTCCCATGCTTGTCGTGGTAGCCGATCTTCTCCCATTCTGCAGACATGGCCAAACCATCTTAGTTGGGACTGTTCTATTTGGGTCTGCAGCGGGGGGGGATTTAAGGCCTTGACGGATCGTCTGGTTGCGGACCATGTCTCTTCTTGTTACTTCAACCACCTTCCTCAGAAACCTCATTTCTGAGGTTTGGATCTGGCTTTTGTGGGTTGTAGTCATTGCCCATGACTCGCATCCATATGTCAAGACTGGGACATAGGTGGAGCGGTATACAGCCATCTTTGTTTTCTTACCAACCTCTTTCTTGCTGAGGAATCCTCGATTTATGGCCTGAAAAAGTCTCCCAGCCGCTGCTTTTCGAGTGACCAACTCTTCTTTGATGCCTCCCTTTCGGTCTATAATAGCTCCGAGATATTTAAAGTGGTCGACCTGCTCCAGGACCTGTTCTCCCAACTTAATCTGATGTTTTCTTTCTTCTCGTGATATCACCATGGATTTTGTTTTAGAGCTGCTTATGACCATCCCTCTCTTCTCCAGCTCTTCCTTCCAGACTTGCAGGTTGGATTGGAGATGTGCCTCTGATTTAGCAATCAGGGCAACATCATCAGCAAATGTCAGCTCCGAAATATAGACCTGTCTCATCTTCTAGTACCTCACTGAATACTGCGGTAGCATAGTGGTTAGTGCACTGGCTTCCTAGCGCAGTGGTCTATGGTTCGATCCCAAGATGAGGCGGGACTTTTTTAGGCCACAAACGGCTCCTGGGTCGACCCAGCCCCAAATGGGTACCAGAGCAACTCTGGGAAGGTTAAGGCGGCCGGCGTGATGCCGACCACATCACCCCTCGTGTGCCGACGGTCAAGATAATATGGGCCTAACACCATATTCCCAATATGCCTCAATGGGCGTGTAACGGGTTCCTTTACCTTTTTTTTCATCTTCCAGTACCCCACTGAATACTTTCTTCTTCTCTCCTTACATGCCTTAATGACATCGTCCATAAGGAGTATGAAGAGGTAAGGTGATAGGATATCACCTTGTCTTACACCAGTGATGGTCCTGAACTCTTCTGACTTATGGTTTGCTGTCCTCACATAATTTCTGCAAGACTTGTAGAAGCTCTGTATAGCATGAATCAGAGGTGCTGGAATATTCTTCCTTGCCAAACAGTCCCAAAGTTTGCTCCAGGGGACCCTGTCAAACGCCTTTTCCAGATCTATGAAACAAAGATGGATCTCACTCTTATACTCAAGGGCCTTTTCACTCAGCTGTCTGAGTGTGAAGATTAGGTCTTGAGTACTTCGGTTTGCTCGGAATCCGCACTAGACCTCATCCAATTGTGGCTCAGCTAGGCGTCGGAGTCTCTGCTCTAGGATTCTAGAGTAGATTTTACCAGGGACATTGAGAAGGGATATGCCTCTATGGTTTCCACACTGTCAATTGTCACCCTTTTTGAAAATTGGTGTTATGATGGCAATCTCCCAATCCTTTGGTATGGTCTTGTTGCACCATGCTGCCTGTAGGACCCTTAAGAGTAATAGGTCGCCTGATGCTCCCATGTACTTAACCATTTCTGGTGTTATACCATCATGCCTTGCTGCTTTGCCCATCTTGATTTTCTCCAGTGCTGCCTTCAGTTCTTCCATCTTTATGTCATCTTCGTCACCATTTGTTTCATCTTCTGTGCTAGTGGTTATCGTTTCTTATGCTTGACCTTGCTCACCATCAAGGAGTTCTGAGAAATATTCTTTCCATCTTTCCATTACTTCCTTCGGGGTAGTAAGCAATTTGCCTTGCTTGTCCTTTATAAATTTGAGAGGGCATTGTTTTTCCTTCCTCACGTTCTTTAGGATCTTATAGAACAATTTCTGGTTTTCTTGTGCATCTTTTTCTAGCTTTTCTCCAAATTCTTCCCAGGACTTCTGTTTTGCTGCTAGCACTTTGTTATTTGCTTCTGTTCTGAGTGTCACATATTCTCTATATTTTTCCATTTGTCCTGTTGTGTTTTTAGCTCCTAAGTATTGTTTCCATGCCATTTTCTTCTCTCTTATTTTCTCTTTGACTTCCTCTGTCCACCAAGGTGTCCTCTTTCTCTGGTTCCCAAGTCGGACTTCACCGCATGCTTCTGCAGCAGCTGTCTTTATGATATCCTTGAATTTATTCCAGAGGGTTTCCAAGTCATCAGGTCGTTCTTCTGTGTTGCTCACCGTTGCAGCAATAAGCCCCTGATATCTGGTCTTAATTTCTGGCTCTCTCAGCTTGTAGGTCCTAATGCTCATTTCTCCTGCTCGTTTACTTGGTTTCTTGCGTGATGTTGGGCAGTTCCTAGGCTGAGCAACTCTTTCAGTTGTTCGTTTGATTGTTAGCAGGTAGTGATCACTTCCAATCTCTGGCCCCCTCCAGACTCTTGCATCTCGGACATATCTGCATGAGCTTCTCCGAACAATGGCATAGTCGATCACTGACTTCTCATTCTTGGTTGGTTCACATCTAGTGTATGCGCTTATGGGGGAACTTTGTGTTTGTAATGATCAGATTCTGCTCACTGCAGAATCTAAGGAGTCGCTTTCCATTGTCATTGAGAGTATCTTCTCCATATCTTCCGATAACTCCACCCCATCTAGCATGGTCATTTCCAACTCTGGCATTAAAATCTCCGAGCATGATAACTTCATCTAGGCAGTCATCCACTGTCCTTTGAAGCAGCTCGAAGAATTCCTCCTTGACCTCTGCTCTCTCATCCTCATTTGGCCCATACACTATGACCAGGTTGACTATGGTTTCTCCTTCTTTTAGTTTTACAAACATAATGCGCTCCGAGACAAAGTTCCATCCCTTGATACTATCTTTTTGATTTTGGGCCACAATGCAACCCACGCCCCCTTTAGCTCTTTCAGATATGGGTACAGCGTGTTGCCATTGAGATCCATGACTCCTTGTCCTTTTTTTTTCGTTTCCGTTATAGCCAGGATTTCTAGTTTTGCTTTCCTCATCTCTTCCACCAGCTCCTCTTCCTTCCCATTTATACTTCTTGTGTTCCAAGTTCCATAAGTCGTAGTCCGTTCCAGTTCGTCGCCTTTAGAATCAGTCCAGTTTTCTCTCTTGTATTGCTCGTAATCGTGATTTAAAGCAAACAGGTGATTGGCCTGTTGTGCCTTTGCATGATGGAGGGGCTGCCTCCTTACGGCCTCCATGCAGGCCGCCCTCCTCCTTTTTCATCCGGGCTTGGGACAGGCATAGGCGGAGTTAGATGTAAATAAACAAACAAATATCTCCATGTTACTCATTTTTTAAATGAAAGTTTATTCGGATTTCACATATCTCTTCGCAGTAGTCAATTAATACCCTTTAGCTCCCCGAGGAGCATATGCCTTCAACAAACACAAGTCTTCCTGTCCTGTACCATCCGCTCAAGTTTTTTCCATGTTTTCCTCATCATTGTCACCTCTGTATCCAGTTCTCTTCTCCATGTGTTGTTGGTCTACCTCTGCCTCTCTTTCCCTGTGGATTCCAGAACAAGGATTCCCTTGTAATGCTATCAACAGGTCTCCTCAATGTGTGTCCTATCCATCGCCAGCGTCTTCTTCTCAACTCTTGTTCCACTGACACTTGTCTGGTTCTTGTCATCAATTTCACATTTGTGACTTTGTCATACCATTTCAGTCCTTCTATTCTACGCAAGTACCCGTTTATAAAAGTCTGTAGTTTTTTGGTTGTTGTTTTTGTTGCTCTCCATGTCTCAGAGGCATACAACAGGACTGACTTGACATTTGAGTTGAAGATTCTTATTTTCGTGTTGGACTTGATTTCTCTTCTTATCCATATGTTTCCCAATGCAATGAAAGCTCCTCTTGCTTTTTGTATTCTTATTTTGATATTATTGTCTGTCCCTCCAACTTTGTTTATATTACTGCCAAGATATGTGTACGATTCTACATCCTTTAGTGGTGTTTCTTCAAGTTCAACAAAGTTATCATTTCTTACATTTATTCTCATAATCTTTTGTCTTTTCCTTGTGTATTTTCAGGCCCACTTGTTGTGACCTCTCATCGAGAATTTTCATTTTCTCTTGCATCTGATTATGGTTATGGGGCAGAAGAGCCAAGTCATCTGCAAAATCCAGATCATCAAGCTGTTTAGTCAGATTCCACTGGATTCCATTTCTGTTTGTGATGTCGATGTTTTCATAACCCGATCTATTGCTAGTAAGAAAAGAAATGGAGACAAGAGGCATCCCGGGCTCACTCCCGTTCTAATCCTAAACGGTTCTGTAAGTTGTCCTTCATGAAGAACTCTGCATGTGGACTTTTAATCTCTCAAGGATGATTCTGTTTAATACTTTTTCTGGCACTGATAGTAACATTATTCCTCTATAATTTGTGCACTCTTTTAAATTTCCCTTCTTAGGCAACTTGACCAGATAACCTTCCGTCCATTCTTCTGGTATTTCCTCTCTCTCCCAGACTTTGCCAAGTAGTTTGTATAATATCTCTGTAGAGGTATCAATATCTGTTTTGATGGCCTCTGCTGGAATGCCATCTAGACCAGTTGCTTTTCCATCTTTCAAAAGCTTTATGGCTTTCTTTATTTCTTCTCTACTTGGTCGTTCACAGCTGATTTGTAACCCCTCCTCTGCTGGCTGGATGTCTGGGGGATTAGTTGGAGCTGGTCTATTGAGAAGTTCCTCAAAACGTTCTGTCCATCTCTTCATTTGTTCTTGTATATTACTAAGTAATTTTCCATTCTTATCTTTTATGAGGCCATTTACTTGCTTATATTTCCCTGTTAGCTTCTTTGTGTTGTTGTACAGGTCCCTCATATTTCCTTTGGCTGCAGCTTCCTCTGCTTCCCTTGCCAACTCTTCATTATACTTCCTCTTGTCTCTTTTGATGTTTCTTCTTACTTCTGTGTTTGCTTCTATGTACACTTCATGAGCCTTGGCTTTGGAGCTTCTGGTTTTGCTTCTGTTTAAATCTGCTTTCTTGTTTTTCCTGTCTTCTATCTTGCTAATGGTTTCTGTTGTTATCTATGCTTTGTGCTGATGTTCTCTTTTTCTCAGTACTTCTTCACATGTCTCGTTCCATAAATTGTTTACTTGTTGCGAGTGGTCTTCCGTATTTGTTTCATCTTCCAGCTGTTGGAGTACTTGGTATTTGTTGGATACTGTGATTGAAAATGTTTCTCTTATTTCAGGATTTCTTAGATAGCCCACATTATACTGCTGTCTATAGCTATATACTGTTGTAAATTTCTTGAGTTTTTTGTTTTAGCCAACAGAAGATGGTGGTCTGATACCACATCTGCTCCTCTACATACTTTTACATCATGCAATGATGACCTAAACTTCTTACTTATGCATATGTGATCAATCTGATTCTCAGTTCTGTGGTCTGGTGATATCCATGTTGCTTTATGTGTTCTTTTATGTGGAAATATGCTTCCTCCTATAGCTAGTTGATTTGAAGCACAGAAGTTAGCTCATAGTTCCCCATTCTCGTTCATCATACCTAATCCATGCTTTCACGTGATTTCTTCAAAGCCGGTGTTGTCTGTTCCTATTTTCGCGTTTAGGTCCCCTATCAAAATTGTGATGTCCTTTCTTTTCTTTTTGTTCAAGACATTTTGTAGTTAGGTGTAAAAGTCTTCTTTCTCAGATTCTTCTTTATCATTTGTTGGTGCATAACACTGGATGGTGTTTATATTTCTTTTTTGATCCTTAGCCACCGACTGTCAAAGCAGCCAGTGGCCATCACGCATGGTGGCGTCTTGTAGTAGGGCAGCAACAAACTGCTTCCACTTTGTTCGATTGACAGCCATCCTTCGTACAGTGCCCCAGCTCTGGTTCATTCTTTGTATCTCGGCCTCAACAGTTCTCCGCCAAGTTGTTTTTGGTCTGCCTCTCTTTCGCTTTCCTACAGGGGTCCATAGCATAGCTGTTCTTGTGATGGCATCGGCCAACACAGCTCTAGCGTCTGCCAGCTATGATTGTGTGCATGTCCTCCTGTTACTCCGAGTAAGTAGTTCTTGGTTAGTGATAGGATTCGGCCAAAAGATTCAGAGAATTTTCCTTAGGCAGATTGTGTGGAAGGAGGACAGTTTCGACATTTCCTTCTCTGTTACTGTCATGGATTGCCTCCCCTGCCATGCTGTAGTGGTCCAACAGCGACCAAAACTCAAGAGTGCCTAATATTGGCGTCCAAGGTATCTACCTGCGCACAAGATTACTTGGCAGAGATGTAGATAGAATGTTAATAATACTTCTACAGTACCTGAAGGGAGCCTTCACAAGATATTTCCAGAAGTCACGAATAATGTTGCATTGTGCTGAACAATTGTTAACGCATTATATCTGGTCCGTTGCCTTTTGTGAAGGATTTAAGCAATGGTTTAGCCCGTTCAAGCCCCCAGTTGGTGTAATCCAACGAAATCCCTCTTATAAGGTATAGCTCTGTTTAGTGTAAATATATGTCTAGGTATTTATATATAGATGAACTATTCTGGCTCATACGTTTGCTTTCATACATATAACTGAATCAACTATTATTGTTTAGTTTTAAAACAACAGGTAATAAATTTAATAGTGAAATAGTCTTTAACAGGTTAAAATAAATATGGAAAGATTAGTGGAATTTTGATAGTTATAAAGTTCTCATCATTGAGACGTAGGTGGACATTTAACTTTATACTTAAAGTTTAACTGGAATGTCCTTTTTTGTTGGTGCCTTTTAGTTAGCACTTAGCTTGTATGAGTGAGTCCTGCAGCTGTGGTTCATCAATTCTGCGATGACGAAAGCCTTCTCCACACTCTCTTCCACTGTATGCGGTTATGGTGGATGCTTTTCTCTCACACTAGCTGCGTTAGCGCCACAAATCATCTGATGGCTTGTAACCACGAACTTTAGACAAATGGAAAGAAAGAAATGCCTGCTGAGTACATTTGTTTGCCGCAAACTAACAGGCCTATTGTCTTGCGCTCCACCCACCAATGTTAACCTCTCAGAAGAATTAAATTCCCGAGCACACAATGTAACTCAGGGAATATGATGAAAATTCACCCATATCCTTCTGGGTGTTAACTAGGAAATTGCGTCTGGAGAGGATAAATAATGATTTGCCTGAATTACAATTAAAAAAAAAAAAAAAAAAGGTACATAATTCTCACAAGATAATATGTTACACCTTAGGCACATGTGATGTAATCATCACTCATCATTGCTCCATTCGGAGTCTGGGGTCGCTCTGCTGTCGGGTTTCCCACACGACTAGTCTAAAACAATTACCAGCTCCTGCTGTATTGGTTCATGAATATACTATTTTCATATGTTGAGGTTGCCAGCCTCACATATATATATATTATGATATATATGTATATATGTATATGTATATGTATATGTATGTATATATATATGTATGTATATATATATATATGTATATATATATATGTATATATATATGTATGTATATATATGTATGTATATATATATATATATATGTGTGTATATGTATATATATATATGTATATATATATATATATACGTATATATATATGTATATATATATATATATATATATATATATATATATAAATATATATATATATATATTGTCGTAGATTTTTGATAGGAGAATTAAGACATAGATTGGTCCCTTCTGAATAGAAATAGAATAGGTGATAGTTCCATGGGAGATGATAATAGAAATAGATTTTCACGAGTGAGATGGTAGAAACTAATAGAGGCTGTTCCTGAAATCGAGAATCCCACTATGAACGGTAAGCCTCCAATGTTGCAGGTATAAGTCCACAGTCGTTGCTAGTGTGTAGCCATATGAAGTCCCACCCCTATAGACACCAGGTAGGTTATAGGATGGAGTGTGAGGTGTCTTGTCTGGTTTATGGGTGCTGGCTGCGAGTGTAGGTGATGTGGTTTCACAGGTTCACAACACATGTGGTATGACATGAAAAGTCATAGAAGGGTGTAAACTGCTATTGATGTTTTCCATCTTTTATTTTCTGACGCCACAAAACAGGTACTATACATCCATTTTACAAAAGACATAGTCACTGTAGTACATGGTACTGTGCATATATAAAGTTCTGCAATGGATCCTGCAAATCCTATGAGCTGATATATATAAAATTCCAGCTTACAACAGCGTCAGCTTCATATCATAATGTACATAAGTCTAACAAACTCCTCTCTGATGCTATCCGATCAGATATGTAAATGGGTTCACCACTGAACGCACGGGAATGGCGTTTCAAGAGTACAGGTCAGATTGACCTTTGTAGATTTTCTAAGTCTAACCTCGCTGTAGATACCGTCGCTAGCATTGCGAAGTTCAAAGAGCATAGAAACTGTTCTTTGGGCCTAGCATGACCCGTATAAGCTAGTACAATTCCCTATCAAAAGATCACAGACGCAGGATGCGTCCTCTCTACTCAAAACATCTTGTCGAATCCCCGGACCGTAAGATTTTTCAAACTCCCTTAAAGTTCAGACATGCGCAGAACGCATACACCCGAGTAAGATTCAAAACGAGACGGTGTAGGAGACATTCCAGGCAAAGATATAACGAAATCACGCCTTATATGGACAGGAAATAAAACATCAACTCTGGTTTCAATCATTCCAAGAAACAGTTGACCGACGCTACCATATAAGGAGAATGATCTGACATCGATCGAAAAAATGGACCGGCGAGTCAGGACAAAAGAGAAGGTAACCACCATTGAAAATGTAATCACAGTCAAACAAGGGTTATTTACCTTCGATCAAGAAAAAAATTACAGTGTACAATTCAGGCAAGTTAATTATACAAAGTCTTAGAAAAATTATGTGCGTAACAAAATACCACTCACATGCACACACACAAGTGACGACAGTTAGACGCACGGTCGTAAAAAAACTATAACAATGGAAATATAGGTATTTGGGACAAGCTGACTAATACACTGGTATAATGTTTATGTAAATTTTATTAACATAAAGAAAATTGTCCACAACATATAAGTTTGCTTATCAAGCACATATAATTACACATAGGTTAATGAATTTCTAAAAGAATAATAGACCCATAGGTATAATCTTTTCCCCCGATGTTTAGCCCACGATCCTGTTAGAAGAAGAAAAGTGATAGCCCCAAGGAGTCACGGGTTCATACGCTATACAGAGCCGGATTAACGTAGTAACAAAAGTAGCATATGCTAGGGCCCCGCACTTTTAGGGGCGCCGCGCCAATAAATATGTACATAATTTTTTGGTCATCTTCTAATACGAGCGTTAAACCAATGATCATGTGATTTATGCCATCTTTAGCGCCTTTTCATTTGGTGTCACGAAATTGTGAGAGAAAGAGCATAAGAGTGGGACTTGGTGTGACTCTTCATTATTTTTATCTTAACTGCTTGCGGACGGAAGCCATTTAAGTGGCGTTGAAAATTTGGTCACGTTTGGACGGAAGCCACATTTTTGGCTCTAGGCGACTGCTCCTCTAATTTTGTTAAGTTCTTTGTGAAATGAATTTGCATTAACAATAAAAACTTGAATTTAGGAAACGAAAACTTCCTGTTTAAATTGAGGTATACGGCGTGCTCGCACACTCTTTTGATCTTGATTAAAATTTCTTGATTTGTAAGGTTAGAAAACTCAAAAAATGAACAGTAGACACAGAGATATTGGACGTAATTGTCGTGGAACGAGTTGTGTAAACCCACTACTTTGTTAAATCCCTATGTCGAGAGCCCAGCCAATCAACGCTCAGTTGCTGAGCCGGATAAATTACAAGAAGTTACGCCAGGAAAAACTTAAGCCCTGTTTTTTCGGATGTGGGTCGCGGCCATCTTGTTCACGCAATATGGCGGAAGAAAACTGAATAAAATTAGGCTGTACAGGGCATGAGACGAAACTGCAGGAAACCAATCAGCTTGCTCCGCCAGGAACCAACCAAAAGCTTTGCTTAAGCATTCACCTACCTATATAATCGGGCGAGATTTTATGCAAAAAGCACGCAACCCGACACGAAGCCAGATACCGACCGACTGAAGAGAGGAGCTGTCAGCTTTGATTTATAGCTTACCTGGAGTGCATTGACCTGCAGCCTGCTTCACTAAGTCGAGTCAAAACCTGGCCGGTTTAAAAATCTTAGAGGGTAAATATATATTTTTACTATAAACTGGTAGGAAAATAGGCCTTCAGCAGATAATATAATGTTGGTATTTGTTGTGTGTCATTTATAATACCTACACCTGTATATATTTAATATATTTTGGTTCACTATGAATGTATATGATTGATGAAGACGAAGACTAATAGGACTCATGACTCAACCTATTGTCTCCTATAACTTCACTCTATTAGCTCAGACCAACTGCAATATAACCAAAACTGTCCTTGTTAGGACTCAATCTATTGTCTCATCTAACTCCAATCTATTGTCCCATATAACTCCAACCTGATATATCCCCAAACAGTCCTCGTCGCATATACTCCTATCAAAAGAACATAACGTTATTGTTAGGATATATTATAGCACTTGTCAGAGAGGGCCTGGTATATTATAGGGGGAAGGAAATGGTTGTATTACACCTAGGTGTGCATATTATTGGATGTATTCATGTATTGAGTACATATTATTGGATGTATTCATGTATTGAACATATTATTGGATGTATTCATGTATTGAATTTATATTATTGGATGTATTCATGTATTGAATTTATATTATTGAATGTATCCATGTATTAGTTTATCAGAAAGAATGTTTTGCAAGTAGACACCTGTCTTGTCTCGCTATTGCTAACTCATACAGAGCCATGTTGTCATTCATCCTACATGCAGACACCTGAGGCACACGCTCATTTCATCCACATTAGGAATAGGTGGGCTTGATGACACAAATTAGCCCCTATTTTTCCTTGTTACAGGTTTTATTCGTGTCATCAAAACTGAGATCGTGGGTCGTCAATCCAGCTGCCTGGAACTCCGCAGGAGCATAGAGGTTGCACAGAATCTACATCTTTGGTCCCCCTCAGTCTTGGGTGGGCTAAAGGAACGATCCTCAGCCGTTGTCACAGCCGTAACTAATTTGTGATACCAGTAGTTCTCTCAGACACTGGGACTTCACAATTTTCTGCAGAAATTCTATTTCTGTACTTGTCAGTACTATACTGATCCAAGAGCAAATAAAAATCTCTCGCCACACTGGGGGATCGTTCCTGGGATATTTCTATATATCTTGAGCC
This sequence comes from Oreohelix idahoensis, assembly GCA_024509875.1. NCBI lineage: Eukaryota > Metazoa > Mollusca > Gastropoda > Stylommatophora > Oreohelicidae > Oreohelix > Oreohelix idahoensis. Next base: position 46,493 of record JAMPIV010017618.1, read on the forward strand.
ATACTTAGTCTATTCATCTATCTACACTCTATCTTGTGCCACCCATAGATAACATAAGACAATTTTTTTTGAGAAGAGCAAAATTCTATAATAGGATTTTTTATTATTTTCTTAGGCGGAGTACCATTTAGTACTCAGTAAATAGTTGATGCTCACAAAGTTGCACGGAAATTTTTTGTTCATTTAAATTAATTAAGTTTATTACAATAATTTGGTTATAGTAAATTTACATACCCTATCTAAGTAACGCCATGGCTGATCTAGTGAAGTTCAGGACTGCGGTCATGCAGATGGCTCTTATTCAGTATGTCACAACAGAAGTGGACAAACACATGGATAGAGAGGAAAGGAAGTTGCAATTGGAAGCTGAAAGAGAAGCCAAAAGACTGGAAGCTGAAAGAGAAGCCAAAAGACTGGAAGCTGAGAGAGAAGACAAAAGACTGGAAGCTGAGAGAGAAACCAAAAGATTAGAAATTGAAGCCAAGAAATTGAAGGCTGAAAATGAGGCAAAAAAAATTGAAGCTGAGGAAAGGAAATTACAAGCAGAGAGAGACCATCAGTTGAGATTAAAAGAGCTTGAAATTCAGGCAACTACTGGCAATAATGGTGGTAGCTCACCTCACTCTGAGAGTAGCTCCAGCCAGAGCACCTCAAGTGGGGCCATGCATTTTCATCTGGACTCATTTGTTGAGAAAGAAGACGCCATTGAGTCGTACCTGGATAGATACGAAAGACTTGCCACTACCTGTGGCTTAGGGAAAGAAAAGTGGAGTCTTAAACTATCTCAGGGATTGAGAGGTGCGGCCTACGACGTTATTTTGACGCACATTTTACAAAAATCGAGATGGCTATTTAATATGGGAAAAATATAGACATGCATTCATTTGTGTATGAAAATGCTGTTTATGGTAAAAGCGAGATAATCCATGTTTGATTCACACTTTTGATTATAGGAGTAATCGTTCTGGATATTGATCCGGCGCAAGGATAGTGCGCTTGCGTTTG
>JAMPIV010017619.1:0-33250 GCA_024509875.1 Oreohelix idahoensis
ACACAAAGAATACGAGTAAAGATCGCTTCTTTCGTAAATGATGTATAAAACAAAACAGATTTTGTAACCTTCATCTTGTACTGTCATAGAAATATACATTCTTCCAAATAGGCAGACATGTGTATGGATCAGGAACGAAGTGCGGGTTTGTGGGTGAGGCCTCATTTAAGATGATATAAGTAGTTATTGTGAAGTAATATGGGAAGGAAATGTAGTTTTCTCATACCCTCTTCCAACAACTCAGTTAACTGTAAGTCAAAAGAGATAGGTGGACGAGATACAACAGAAGAAATCAACACAGTTGTGAAATCAAAATACTGCAGTGAATAGGAAATTGATTCTCAGGGATAATCGCGAACTAGCAGCAAGGGCTGGTCTTAGTAATTACGGGACCCGATTTGGATCATTCTGGTGGGGCCCCCCTGAACATAAGATTATAGTTTTGTTGTAACACATTTTATATGACAAAATGTAGGTAGTAAAGATAAATATTGTTTTTTTTATTTTATTTGTAATACAGTGTTAAAGCATATATTCCCGAATATCTAAGCTTAGGTAATCTTTAATCCTTATTATGGTTAAAATTAACAAGAGTGGGGCGTGTTTGTTCAATGTCATTAAATAAGTCGCCCACATCGTTAGGGTAAGGATTAAGATTATGGTCTAAGGTTATGTTTAGGATTCCTAAAACTAACCCAAACCATAACCCTTCACTCTATATTACTCTGAATTCTTTTTTTAAAGCCGTATGTTCAATACGTGTGTTCAACACGTCCTACTGTTATTCATTTCAACCCTCTCCCCTCCTTTTTTCCAAAGCTGCAGGTGGGTACCCGAGTCGGGGCCCTCTGTGAGCGCGGGTCCCGATTGGGTCAAATCGATTAAATCGGTCTAAGGCCGGCCCTGCTAGCAACCTCTTTATCAGCGAAGAAGAAAGAAGAGAATAAGGAAGGCCAAAAAGGAAGAACAAAAAAAAAAAAAAAAAGGAGGTAAGAAGAAAATGGAAGAAGAAGAGGGGAGATAAAGAAGAAGTAAGGGGAAAAACAGAACAGGGATAACAAGAAGATGGTGATGATGATGATGGTGACGATTATGATTATAGTGACGATGATGATGATGGTGGTGGTGGGGATGGAGATCGTGGCGGTTGAGGTCTTGTAATGATGATAATGATAATGATGATGCTGATGAAAAAAATGAAGAAGAATAAACCTTTTGAAAGCACAAAAACCGACACGAAACAAAATAATATAATAGACTACTAATGCGTACTACCAGACATCTCCTGACATTTCCGCGATTCAACAGCCCGCCGCTCATAATTATTTATAATATGAACATAAAACACGCTCATGTTTCAGACTCAGTTAAAACCCCCTCACGTAGACATGAGTCCGATCAATATCTGTCATAATTTTCATGAAATTACCTTTTGACTTGCATTATTTGTATCGTTCATTCACTCAGATCCTTCATCTAATATTTCCGCCATCCTTTTATATATTTATATAATCTTGACAACAATGTAGAGAATGTTAGAAGAACATATAATAATATCAAAATACAAATACACACGGGAAGAGAAGCCTTACTTACATTGAGAAATAACAAAAGAGTTGAAGGCTAGCTGCGTTAGCGTAGTGGTTAGTGCACTAGCTTCTTAGCTCGCTGGTCCATGGTTCGATCCCCAGTTGAGGTGGGATTGTTTAAACCGTAAACGGCTCCGGGGTCGACCCAGCCTCATGAATTACTAAGAATTTACCATGAGAGCGTCGCTTCAAAACCACACTCTAGTTCCAGCATTATTTGGTTTGGTTTGGTTTCGTTTTCTGGATCACCTTCATTGCACACGCAATCATCATCATCGTCGTTGTCACCATCTTCGTCGTTATCATCATCATCGTCGTCATCGTCATTATCATCGTCGTTTTCATCATAATCTTTTTCACCATCATCGTCGTCGTTATCATCACCATCATCATCGTCGTCATCATCATCATCGTCGTCGTCGTCAGCATCATTTCAAAAGAAACGTCGTTTCAAAACCACACTCCAGCATTACTTGGTTTGGTTTGGCACAACTCCATCAGTGCACCGATCTCCTTTCTTAGATCACACAAGGAGGATCTCAGCACAGTGAACGAAGTTCGTGCCACCGGCGAGGATCCCAATATGTGTATACAAAAATCACACATTCTATAAATATTTTTGTGGTGGGTAGGTTTCCTAATTTTGAAATGTTGCCGCTTTTGCTTACTCGTTACGATTTCCATCTGCCGAGGCGATTTTGAACGTAGGCAACTTGCACTTGGGACCTCCTTTTTTTTTCCCCTGTTTCATCCGATAAGGCCAGGCATCTGATCTCAAAACCAAGCATATCAAGGGGGAGTATGATATCAATAGAAACCACTGGTTCTGAAAAAAAATTCCATCAATTATATTCCCTTGTACTGGGACCGAACACACAGTGCCTTTAGAATTAGTCACTCCGACCCCTATTAGTGTAGTATGTATGATGGTAAATTAATATTAGACAAACATAAAGGTATGTTTTCAGGCGCTCGTGAGAAATAAAGAAGTAGAACACCAGACAACAGAAAAACAACAGACGCGAGTGGCTAGGCGGTGTTGTCGTACGGAAGGTACGGGGTTCGAAACCTGGGTAAGCCACTCGCGTCTGTTGTTTTTCTGTTGTCTGGTGTTCTACTTCTTTATTTCTTACGAGCGCCTGAAAACATACCTTTATGTTTGTCTAATATTAATTTACTGTTTACAGGCCTCGGGTTTCCCTTCCTTATGTGTCATTAATGTTTATACAATACCAGAAACCTACCCTCTGTTTTATACTACTGTTCTTAAGTCTTCTATTATTTACTGGACACAGTATCAAGGTCTTTGTCTTGTGTGGACTGACACGTACTGTAGAATAGGGGAACAACAGAAGTGATTGCGTCATTAATAGGCTGAGGTGCCCATTGTAAACTTCCGGTGTTGTCTTGTGTTTCGCACTAATGACCGGTCAGTAAAGCATCTTTTTTTGGGGATGCCTAGCTGGCCGGGAGGATAGTGTGATTCGCTTGTATGGCTAGGCAGTGTTGTCGTACGGAAGGTACGGGGTTCGAACCCTGGGTAAGCCACTCGCGTCTGTTGTTTTTCTGTTGTCTGGTGTTCTACTTCTTTATTTCTTACGAGCGCCTGAAAACATACCTTTATGTTTGTCTAATATTAATTTACTGTTTACAGGTCTCGGGTTTCCCTTCCTTATGTATGATGGTTAAGTGACTTCTTTTATGTAATATGACTTTTACAGCAATAAAAATTACTTTGATCTTTTCTTTATTACTTTACTCCGTACCTAAAAGACAGTGACTATAAAATACTTTCCTTCCTTCTCTCACTCTCTGTTCCTCCCTTCCCCCCCTCTCTCTCTCTCTCTCTCTCTCTGTCCCTCTCTCTCTGTCCCTCTTTCTCTGTCTCTCTTTGTGTCTCATTCTCTGTCTCTGTCTGTCTTTTTCTTTGTCTTTCTCTGTCTCGCTCTGTCTTTATCTCTCTGTCTCTCTCTTTCTATATTTTTCTATATCTGTCTGTCTGTCTTTATCTCTGTCTCTCTCTGTCTTTATCTCTCTATGTCTCTCTCTTTCTATATATGTCTCGGCTCTGTCTCTGTATGTCTTTATCTAGCTCTGTCTCTGTCTCTCTCCATCTTTATCTCTCTCTGTCTCTCTCTTTCTATATATGTCTCGCTCTGTCTCTATCTGTCTTTATCTGTGTCTTTGTCTTTCTCTGTCCCTCTGTCTTTCTCTGTCTCCCTCTTTCTATATATGTCTCTCTCTCTCTGTCTTTGTCTCTCTCAGTCTCTCTCTATCTCTCTCTTGTCACTCTGTTTGTCTTTCTTTTTGTGACTCACTCTGTCTGTCTCTCTGTGTCTCTGTCTCTCTCTGTCTCGCTCTGACTCTCTCTCTGTCTGTCTGTCTCTCTGTCTCTGTCTGTCTTTCTTTCTCTCCCTGTCTCTGCTTTTTTCTCTGAATCTGTCTGTCTGTCTGTCTGTCTGTCTGTCTGTCTGTCTGTCTGTCTGTCTGTCTGTCTGTCTGTCTGTCTGTCTCTCTCTCTCTCTCTCTCTCTCTCTCTCTCTCCCCATGACCACCACCCCTACTTCTTTACATATTTACCTCAATCTATTTCAACAAAAATGAGCTCAAACATTTATTTCATTTTTTCAGCCCTGTCTTTTTTATGCTGTAAGACACGTTCTACCCGTAAGGACAGTAGATCTACATACAGCTTTTAACCAAGGTTGTGGAGTCGGCAAAGAAATCTTCCGACTTCGGAAATTTGAGAAGTTCGACTCCGACTACAGTTTTTTGAACTAGCGATATGGCATAAAATGATGCACATATATGGAGCTATATGTATATGGCATATGTATGAATAAATAAATACGTGGCTTTCGTAGACTACATTTTAAACTATTCCTCCACGACTCCGACTGCACAGCCCTGCTTTTAATTCTAAAAATGACAAATCTTTGCCTCCCCTCCAAATTGAGAATAGGACTATTTCTTACTCAGGCATGTCGTACATGGCGACTAATATGTAATTGTGAATGAGGATGGCAATTGCTACAGAAATACTGTCGCTAAGTTTGAAAATATAACTTAGATCCACGGGTGGAACTAGAGGAAAATACAGCTGGCTGATGGCCATAAAACAGCGCATAACAACAATGAAGACCTTCTGCTCCACTGGGAGTGAAGAGGATTAAGAAAAAGGAGATTGTATGACCGACGCGGGAGATCGAACACAAACGATGTCTGACTCGAGATATATTCCATAACGAGTCACTAGGGTTTTCTGTCTCATAATACGTTCCTATATATGTACATCTTTCAGGCCAAGCTCGTTACTAACTATTTCAAAAATACTCCAGTCTACAGTTGGTGTCACTGTTATTTTTTTAAAATATTTTTAAATGATTAATATTAATATTGAGCTATATATGAGTGCTATTCTTAATCGCTCATCTCTCGTTTAATATTAAAGTCGCCCTGGGCACTGAGAGTAAAGAATCGATTACCTGACAAGGAAAGAAAAAAAAAACAATATTCACCCAATTACATTCAAAATGAGAGGCGTATAAAACTTTGTTTTCGTTGATTAATTACCCCCACCCCTCATTTCCCCCCCCCTCCCACCCACCCCCTCCTTCTAATGGTCAGCGCTCATCCTTACCAGTGACATGACATTTTCAAAGAAGCAATAAAGTAGATCTTGGGTTGAAAGTAAAAATTTGATATCTTCTCTTTCACATCGCTCCCTTTATTCAGCGTCTTCATTAACATTATTATCTTCTTGCTTTTCATCTATTCGCGCTGATTATTATTATCATTATTATTATTGCTATCGCCGATTTCTTATTCCAGTGTTTTTAATTCTTACGCGGCTAAAGGTCAGTATGCGCAGTCGATTTTCCCAGGCGCTCTTGACAGGAGAACGGTGTTCGGAACCGGTATATTTGGAACCAGGTTTATTTTTTCGTATTTTATCTGTTCTCCTCGCTTTTTATCTTCCGCTTTCTTTCCTGTCCCTTATATTGCCTTGTAGCTGCAAGTAAGTAAATCTTGTTTGTCTTCTGTCTCAGCAAAATATTGTGATGACTACGTTGAATGTCTAGGGTTATGAAAATGATGAAGTGTAAGTCCCAACAACAACAGACAGATAAACAATTTAATTTATTTCACAGTACTTTACAACACTGTGACACTCACACACAAGTAACACTCTACAAGACTATCTTAAAAGAGTCAGTTTGAAAAGTCAAATATATATATATATGTATTAATTTCTTTACATAGAGATATCCTGATTCAACTACACAGTGAACCAGGAATCACAATCAATATTCTTACAAGTAGTATGTGCACAGTTTATCAATTTAATCTTGTTATTGGCATATTTTATTATTCTTATCTTATGTGTGTAAGTGTGAAATAGTAATATGAGTTAATACTGGTTTTGTTTTTCAAGCTAGAGTGTTGTTTGTCATCATGACTTCAAGTGTCTTATCATTGGGAAAAGTTCACAGTTCCTGTCAATTTAAACAGTTTATATTCCCTCTTTATTTACTGTCAATTTTAGAGGGGGGGCACATAATGTTGAGCTCCATGGACACACTTTCTTAACTTTCGTGATGACTGCAGTAAAGGACTCCTCTGCTCGATTACTTCAATGAGTTCTGGAGCCACCTCACTGGTCGCTATCTGGACCCAGTAGTATGCTGTCAGCCTCAGGATTCAGTAACTCAGGCCAAATACTGCCTCAATGACTTTTGACCACCGTCCCTGAAACAAGAAGGTTGTACCTCCTATTTCAAAACTAAGTCATAATCCATTTCCACAATGAGCACAATACATAACAAACACTTGTGTTCAGTGCTGTAGGCCACTGCTAGCTTCATCTGAAACAAATTACACCAGTATACTCCTTCCTAATGGTTACTACGCCTCTGCCATTCCAGCATTATTTCTTCCTAGTCCATAAGATAGGTGTCAGTGTACTGTTTGGCAATCCCATGCAGTTTTACTTTTTTCCGACACCTCCCATTCAGGTTGGAGCAATATTTAGGCTTTTCTCAAGTTGGCCACTGAACTACACACATATATATAGACATAAATCATCAATTCACATTCAATTTTCATTAAAAAGATATCAAATATTTCAGCTTACCACAATTCAATGGAAATAATAAACAGTTTCGTTGACTGGCAATGAATAGGCACAAATTCCGATCTGCCTCTTGTCCCAGGCTTTTATTTTAGAAAAAAATATGCACTGGTGCTCAACGCACTGTTCTTAGTAGGTTTATTACAAGATGTGGCAAGGAACAGACGCTCTGAACTGACTAGATTGGCAGATCTAACCAATCATGCCATGTCTACACATCTTTTCAAAAAAGTACCCCTTCTATTCGTTTCCCATAACAACAAAAAACTAGTATTTGCAGTCCAACTAATCGTGTTTAGTCTTACATCTCATTCCCGCCAATCAAATAGGAGTTAACATGGTAGGCTATTTCCGTAACGTAATGTTTTTCAAACACGTTATTAAAAAAATTTTATGAGCAGAAATGATTTCATGCTGTCAGGCACCCCCACTATTGTATTTTGGCCATAATTATTTTATTAACAGACTAAAGGCGTAACACATAACATATTCTTGGCTAGCAAGTCCTGCCGTACAATAATATACAAGTTAAAGCGAGCTACATGGTGGCGTTCAAAATATGTGTTTTCCAAAGATAGTCGTATATTTGTTTTTTACCACGCGTTCACTTCTTTGTCATAGGGTGTCTTCTGTACTTTCAGGAGCTTAGATGTAATTCAGTAGAATTTCATATTTCCTAATAAGCATTTTTCATGTTTTTAAACCTGATTCTTGTAGTAGTAGTAGTGTTTTTCTGACATTGTTTATTTGAAAAAAAGTTAGTGCTGGCCTTACACGTGGGATTGGCGTTACTATTAATCGCGCGACGCGTGTAGTGTTGCATGCTTCCTGCCTTCAGTCGTCCCTCTCTCTCTCCTACTTTCATCTGTCTTTTAGTTACGCCGTGTATAAAATGGAATGAATGAAATATTAAATCTAGGTCATTGATCAGCTTGCGTATCTCAAGGTTTTTCTTAGAAAGGCAGTACACGTTTCATTGAAGAAAGCGTGTAGTGATACAGTAGGTTTTTACTATCAACGTGAAAGCGTTACAATTTGCAGACGAAATAGAAAACAAGGGGGATTTCGAGTACAGTCATTGTGACAGCACTGTTCTTTACCATTCTTCTTTCCTTTTATTAAATTTATTTGTTAGGCTTTGCATTTACGTTTTAATTTATATATGTGGATTAGAATATTTCACGACAATAACGTATAAAAATGTAATAAAATAATAGAAATTAATAGAAAAGCTAGGACAGAACCGACCCGAACTTTAACACTATATGAAATACTCAAAGCAGCAGAAGATTCATTACTAATATTATTAGGTCTTTAATATTTTGACATTTGCATTAATATAACAGACGGACATTGTGTCTAGGTTGAACAGAGCGCACCTCGCCAAAACAAGACGATCCTCCTATTGAAAAAAAAAAAAAAAAAAATTTCATGGGAGCTGATCGGAAATTAATGAAATATGGAATAACCACAGTCCTTGTAGAGTTAGTATTCTTTCGTAGGCAATACAAAATAACTTCACTTTATTTGTAAAATACGTTCAGTTCTCTTCTCAAAGCTCTGAAAATGTATTTAACAATCAATCAATCAATCAATCAATACCCTTTAGCTCCCTAAGGAGTATAGACCTCCAACAAACACATGCCAAGTCCTCCTGTCACGTGCCATCAGCTAAAGTTCTTTCCACGTCTTCCTCATCATTTTTTATTTCTGTCTCCAGTTCTCTTCTCCATGTGTTTGTTGTGTGACCGTGCAACTATTTGTGCGCAGGTCGCGGCATCAATGAAAAGAATGTGTGTGTGTGTCCGTCAGCTGACCGGGTCAGTTCCGTTAATGGTTGACCGCAGGTAAATATTTTGAAGAGCGCTAACTCTTGTACGTTTCTTGGTTCAAGTCGTTACAGGTCTGACCGCCTGAGATGGAAATACTTGACCTTATTTTATCCTTCCTTAACCCAGAGTTCTTTCGTACCCTTTTTATGGTTAGTGAAATGCAATGTCTTGTATAGTGCTTTAGTCAAATAATCCAACTGTAATGTTTCAAGGAAAACGCAGCAATGTAGAAAAATAGAATATATTTTATTAACGTGATTGGAACAGCAAAATGTCATTGGCACAATAATGAAGCACGTATTTCTTTCTTACCCAAAGTAGTGAATATCCAAAACAAAATAAAAATTATATCCACAGGAATAATATATCTGACAGGGTAAAATACAAACTGTCTACTTTAACATACTAGGCTCACTTGAAAAACTTGTCAAGTTAAAAACAACTTGTCTTGATAATCTCAAAGACGAAGTTCTGTAAAAATTCTCTCGCCTAACGACTCCTAAAATCTGTACAAGTCCTGGATCCTGTCAATCGCCCAAGTCTCCTCTTTATATACTGCCCACTCTTTTTTCCCGCCAATTTTCACACGATGCTTTATTTTTCACTCGGCACCAAACATCAACATTTGCACACGCTCTTCTCAGCTATTCGACTTTTATGCACACGACTCTCTGTTATTTCGACTTTAGCAACGGAAAAACCCATGACTTGCAACTTCTCTCAAATTTTTCCCAAAATTTTCCACTCAATAAACAGGCACTTATTACTTTGTTGTTCTGGGACAACTTTCCCGAAGCCGTGAACTTGTCGTGACACTGTATTTTGTGCACAAATGTCTTAACTGCTTTTAACGTTGTTATTCTCATTATATGTAGTTTTTTAACACGTATTAATTGTAGTGTATGCCAAGCGGTCACAGTTGGTCTACCTCTGCCTCCCTTTCCCTGTGGATTCCAGAACAAGGACTGCCTTGAAATGCTATCAACAGGTTTCCTCAGTGTGTGTCCTATCCATCTCCAGCATCATTTTCTCATCTCTTGTTCTACTGGCACTTGTCTGGTTCTTGTCATCTCTTGTTCCACTGGCACTTGTCTGGTTCTTGTCATCGGTTCCACATTTGTGACGGAAAACCATTATTATTTTCTTACCTGATTAATAAACATGTTCTGAGAATTGCTTCTTTTTGTTCCTTATACCTTTCTCTTTAACTTACTCTATTTCTTGATGCCTCTCAAGCGTTGCTGCCCCAAGCGACTGCCTTCTTCGTCTAATGGTAAAGCCCGCCCTGCGTGTAATTGTATGTCGTAAAGGGACATAATTGTTATCTCGCGAAAGTTTTAAAAAAATTATCTGTCCCTAGTTTTTCTAGACGGCTAGACGCCTATCATTAAAGACCTCAGGATATCAGAATAATTAAAGCAATAATTTTCTCTTCCTCTCCTGGGGCGTGCTGTTTTCTCAAGAGATTCAGAAGTTCCTCTAATCCAGTACATTCGCACTCGTTATCAACCCACTTTTTCCCGGCTTCAAAATTGACTCACGACTTCGATTTGAGATTAAATCAATTTAAACTGCACAGATCAACATGTTGCCGCTTGTTATTAATAAGTACTATTGACAACCATTATTATGATATAGATTAACCGACTAGAACATTATCATCATCTCATCTCATCTCATCTCAACCCATAACCCGTCATGGGTCGTAGGGGTGCCATGGTGGAAGCATCAGCAGACAGGGTCCTCCATTATATAACCGATTATTAGCCATTTAACTTCGAATCGTTGGAGAAATAGATAAACAAGTCAGGTGTGCATTTATCTTACGCCTACTTCAAACTTTAAACGTTCTGACCTTCTGGTAGCATACAGACTCAAGAAATATTGATTTCTCTCATACATTCTGTTGAAAGGACAAATAACGTTGCCCTTGGCATAGGAGAAAAAGATAACATATTAAAGCTGTTAGATCATAAACTTTTGACCCCTGAGATGGCATGACCTTGTCTGGTGTCGCAGTTTTTAAGACTGGCGGAGAGGAAAAATAATGTTTCGATCCGTCTACCTGTGGAATTTTGACAATTCCGCAGTTACGGTGACGGGTAGTTCCTCTACTAAACAATGTCTTGTCGTCCTTTTTAGATCTCAACGCCCCATTGGCTTTTAGTAAACTTTCCGTACCCTCTAGTCAGTATGAAAGGAAATAAATTCTAGAGTTTACCATCCATAAGAACATAAGAAAATAATAGATTTTTTTTTTTTTTGGGGGGGGGGGGGGGGGGGGGGGAAACTTTATTCGATACATAACATTTATTTTTATTTTACCATAAAGTAGGTAAATGTTTATCAGAACACAGTCAAATAAGTTATTGCTTCTCTGCCGTGTCTCTTTGTTGTGGTAAAGGAGCGTGTGTGTCCCCATGACCCACAAGAGCTATGCCGGCAGTTACCAGCAGGGTCTCCCAAGCCGGACAGGTCAAATGATAGGGACCAGACCAAGAGATATACACACCTGTTGCCTTACAAGCAGGCTGGGGAAAGTCAAAGGCTAAGGAAGACAACCCGGAAATGCCGTTGAAATCTGATGCACTGGGCCACAGGCCCAACGAAACAGTGCAAAGTACTTCGCTTGATGAAAAATGTGTACGAAGAAGAAGAAATAAGTTATTAGGACAATTGTTTTTGTTTCTTATCAACCTCCAGTTTCGTTTATGATTCAGTTTTTTGAGACACCCACACTTTATGTTCAGGCTGCAGTTTATTTCTTACGTTGGATTTGAATGAGAACAGGACTTGCCTTTCTCTTTACATTTCCCTACTTTTTTTTCTCACTAACACAATTACTGCTGGAATATTTCAATAGCTAAAGACAATTATGTATTAAATAATAATAATAATAGTTGTCCATCGCAAGCGAAGATGGCGACAGCTTCAGACTTGAATTGTGAGACCTCTGTGCCGTGATCTCATGTGGCTAATTAGTCCTATTTTGGCCCTACAGGCCATGCCACATACGGGACACACATGGTTAGAGTCGATAGTAGTGTTGCTGCGCATTCTCACTTTTCTTGCAGCACGCTTGCCTTCTGCCTTATCAGCTAAATTCTGTTCTGCAATGCGAGCGCCTTGAGTAACGTTTGTCCGCCAGGCAGAGCGATCATGTGCGATAGTCTCCCAGGAGGAGACATCAATTTTGAAGCTGCTCAACGATGCTTTCAGTGTATCTGTGAAGCGTTTCTTTTGTCCCCCTACTGTTCGCTTACCCATAGAGAGTTCGCTGTACATCAACTGCTTTGGGAGGCGTTTTTCGGGCATGCGAACAACATGTCCGGCCAATCTAATTTGGGCCCTCTGCAGCAATGTGTAGATGCTTGAGATATGTGCTCTGTTGAGGACCTCACAATTAGCTACTCTATCATGCCACTTGATCCTGAGTATCCTGCGAAGACAGCTCATGTGGAAATGATTAAGCTTCTTGGCGTGTCTGCTATACACTGTCCATGTTTCACAGGCATACAGGAGGGTAGTGAGCACTATTGCATGATATACTTTTATCTTGGTGGCGGCACTAATTCCTTGTCGATCCCAGACATTTACTCTTAGTCTTCCAAAAGCTGCACTTGCCTTTGCAATTCTGTTGTAGCCTTGGCGTCGATATTCGCATCTTTGGTAAGGGTACTGCCTAGATAAGTGAAGCTGTCCACCACTTGGAGACGTTGGTTCTTTACTGTGATATTTGGTTCACAGTAAGGTTTCCCAGGAGCAGGTTGCAACATACCTTCAGATTTCTTCGTATTGATGGTAAGACCAAAGTCATCACACGCTACAGAAAGCCTCCTCATATTGTTCTGCATGTCTAGTTCTGTGCAGGTGTTGAGGGCACAGTCGTCCGCAAAGACGAGGTCAGAGATCATTGTTTCATTCACCTTTGTAAAGGACTGTAATCGACTCAAATTAAACAGCTTCCCATCTGTCCTGTATCTGATGTGTACACCGCCACTACTGCCATGCGTAACGTTAGACAGCATGGCAGCAAATCTCATACGGAATAGTGTCGGGGCGAGCACACATCCCTGTTTGACACCGTTTGTGACCGGAAAGGGTTCAGAAGGTTCTCCATCATTCAATACGCGAGCCATCATACCTTCATGAAACTGGCGGACAATTGAGATGAACTTATCGGGACAGCCGAATTTCGCCATAATTTTCCATAGTCCATCCCTATTGACAGTGTCAAAGGCCTTGGTCAAGTCAATAAATGTTGTGTATAGGTCACTGTACTGTTCCTAGCATTTCTCCTGAAGTTGGCGAGCGGAAAATATCATATCGACGGTCCTGCGGCCTGCTCGGAAACCACACTGACTTTCTGGAAGTAAGTCCTGCGATTCGAAATGAACAGTCAAGCGATTGAGCAGGACTCGAGCCAGGATTTTGCCCGCAATAGATAATAGGGAGATTCCCCTATGGTTATCACATGATTGATGATTTCCCTTTTGCTTGTATATGTGAACAATGGTGGCATCTTTCAATTCCTGTGGTATCCGTTCTTCATCCCAGACTGAGTGGAAGAGGTCTGTTAATCTCTGCAGCAGCATGCTGCCTCCAGCTTTATAAATCTCAGCAGGAATAGCATCTGATCCAGGGGCTTTGCCGCTGAACAGTAGACTGGTTGCTTTCTTGACCTCTTCCAAGCTGGGTGAAAGGTCAAGTCTATCGTTGACTGTAACTTGCGGTATGCTTGCAATGGCCTGGTCGTTCACGGTTGATGGATAATTTAAGATGGCATTGAAGTGTTGTGCCCAGCGTTCCAAAATCTGTGTTTTATCAGTGAGCAATGCCATGCCATCAGCATTTAGGACCGGTGATGATTGATTCGATTGAGGGCCATAAATTGCTTTCAGGGCATCATAAAAGCGCTTTGAGTCATTTCTGTCTGCATATCTCTGTATCTCGTCTGCTTTATTGCTGAGCCATGCATCATGCATCTTCCTGAGCTTATTCTGGACAACTCTGCGTATGTTGGTAAAGGCTGCCTTTTTGGATGTTGAGGAAGGGTTGCTTTGATAGTCTCTGTGCAAGCGATATTTTTCAGCCAGCAGTGTTTTAATATTTACATCATTCTCATCAAACCAGTCAGGATTCTTGCGTGTTGTATATCCCAAGCTCTCAGAGGCTACAGAGTACACAGTGTTCTTTAGAGTGGCCCATTTTTCCTCTATAGTGGTTTGACCGAGCTCAACGTCCCTCAGACGGCTATCCAAGTCCCTTGAGAAGCTCTCTGCGGTTGCTTCGCTTTTAAGTTTTGTGACGTTGAGCCTCTTCATGGGTTTCTGACTCTGGTGTCTTCGCTTGGGCTGTATGTTAAGGTTGAGTTTTTCAATGTATTAAATACAGTTTTTGTAGTACCCCCATTGATAACCTTCTCTTGCCCCCCCCCCCGGGGGGATACGTTTACCGCAGGTTATAAACCCCTCCTCTCAACCTTCCACGTGTTGTATACCCTTGTCGGTCCATGTTGCGAGATTCACTCAAAAAAGGGCCGACTTCTAATCTGAAGTACTACTTTCGCTCAAAGTATCTACACTACATAATCGATGCAATCAACTAGACCATGACGATCCATATATATTTAATGATGTTGTAACTTTAAAAATAATTTTTCTCAAGGCACTGCCGGCCACATTTATTGGTAACAAATTTCCTGCTGTTATTTCATGGTCCTTGCCAATGAGATTAACCATCTTATACCGTCGGGCACGAATCATTCCGTTGATTCAGTTTATAAACGATTCGTGTCACAATTCAATATTTTACAAATGTTACTTTTTTATAATACACGTAAGTCAAAATCGAATATTGACACGATGCTTTGGAGCACATAGTAAGAAACCTGGTCTTCCTACATCACCGACTAATGTTTCTGCCTCTGACGTCACACTATATCCCCTGACGTCATTCGCTTCACAACGCATGCAACTTATTTCGTAAAACCGCGCAACGATAATTGAAATAACAACACATCTTCTTCTTCTTTGATCCTTAGCCGCCGACCGTCAAAGCAGTCAGTGCCCATCACGCCTGGTGGCGTCTTGTAGGGCAGCAACAAATTGATTCCACTTTGCTCGGTCTGTGGCCATCCTTCGTACAGTGCCCCAACTCTGGTTCATTCTTTGCATCTCAGCCTCCACAGTCCTCCGCCAAGTTGTTTTTATTCGGCCTCTTTCGTTTTCCTACACGGCTCCATTGCATAGCTGTTCTTGTGATGGCATCGGGGTCTCTTCTGAGGACATGGCCAACCCAGCTCCAGCGTCTGCCAGCTATGATGGTGTGCATGTCCTCTTGCTTGCTCCGAGTAAGCAGATCTTGGTTGGTGATGGTATTCGGAGAATTTTTTTTTTTTAGGCAGGTTGTGTGAAAAGAGGACAATTTCGACATTTCCTTCTCTGTTACTCTCCAGCATTCCGCACCATAGAGAAGCACAGAAAGCTCACAGCTCTGATATAATCTTAATTTTGTGCTTGTGCTGTACTGAGAGGACTTCCAGATGTTGTGTAGACTATAAAAGGCTGTTCTTGCTGTGTTCATTCTGTTATTGATGTCTTTGCTTGCTCCGCCATCTGGTGTTACTATGCCTCCTAGGTATGTGAAGGTGTCTGTCTGTTCCAGTTGTTGATTCCTTACTGTTATGGACTCGGGGTTGCTCATATTGAGTGTCATGACCTCTGTCTTCTTTAGATTGATGTTCAGGCCCACCTGTTGGCTATACTTACTAAGTCTATCCGTTTTTTCCTGGATGTGTTGATGTGAATGTGCTAGTAGTGCAATGTCATCTGCATATTCCAGATCTTCCAATATAGAAAATGTAGTCCATCTTATTCCTCTTGGACTGCCCTCTGTTGTCTTCCGCATCACCCAGTCTATGACTGTTAAAAATAGAGTGGTTGATAAGGGGCATCCCTGTCGTACTCGTGTCTTCCCCTCAAAGGTTAGGTTTCTCTACCCTACGCTACACGTAAAGTTGGCATCGAGGCTTTTTATGATTGACACTATGCAGCTTGGAATTCCATAAGCTCTCAGTATTTTCCATAGACTGTCCCTTTGTATACTGTCAAAAGCCTTTTCAAAATCAACGAAATTAATGTACAGCTGTCTCTGCCATTCTGAGCACTGCTCTATAATGTTCCTGAGGGTAAATATATGATCTGCACATCTTCTGTTCTTTCTAAATCCTGCTTGTTCTTTCCTCAGTTTGTGGTCTACTGCTTTTGAAATTCTCTGTATAATTATCCTGCCTAATATTTAGCTGGGAACTGAGAGAAGAGTGATTCCTCTCCAATTATTGCAGTCTGCAAGGTCTCCCTGCTTTGGCAATTTGACAATTATTCCTTTGTTCCACTCCGTTGGTGTTGTCCCTGTTTTCCAGACTTATGCAAATAGTGGTTCTAGTAGTTCTGCTGCTAGCTCAGGTCTGTCTTAAATAGCTCTGCATTTAAGTTATCGTGGTCAGGCGCTTTTCCATTCTTTAACCCTTTGATTTGTCGTGATGATTTCTTCCTTCCGTGGAATGTCTGTATTAACATCGAGATCGTTTTCAGCCTCAGGAACATTCAACTGTGTCTATGGTGGTTCCTTGTTCAGAGTTTCTCTGAAATGCTCTGCCCATCTTGTTTCTTACCCCTTTGCTGTCGTGATGAGATTTCCTTGCTTATCTCTTTCTAATGTAATATTGTTTGCACCTCGTTTTCCGCTGATGGTTTTAGTTATTTTGTATATTGTGCTTTGTTCATTTCTCAGTGCTGCCTCCTCTGCCTGTCTTGCAAGATCGTCTAGGAAATTCCTTTTGTTGGCTCAGGTTTACGTTTAACTTCCTTGTCCAGCTGACTGTACTGTTCGCTATATAGTTGCTTTAACCTGGGGGACTTCGCTTCTGTTTTCTTTCTATTCATTTCCTTTCTCATCGTTACGGTGTTTAATGTTTCTGGTGTTATCCAGTCTTGCTTCTTCCTTTCCTGGAATCCCAGGCATGATTTGCTACTTTCCTTATATATTGTTGAAATGATGTTGAATTTCTGGTCTATATCATCAGTCGATGTCTTTTCCTGACTTTTGGCAATTTGATATCGTTTCTTTTTATCAGCCACAAAAGCTTTTCTGGTAAGGGGGTCCTTCAATTTGCTGATGTCAAACCTTTTCTGTGTAGTTACAGTTGGTCCAGGAGTTCTGATTTTCACCTTCAGTTTTGCTACGACTAACTGGTGGTCACTTCCCACATCTGCACCTCTTCTTACCTTCACATCTTGTAATGCATGTCTCCATCTACCATTACTCATCATGTGGTCTATCTGGTATATGTCCCGGCCATTTAACACCCCATCGGGTAAACCCAAATCTCTCATTCATTATGCGCAACTCTCAACACCAAGCAAATTTGAATTCCCGCATCCGTTCTTTTTCCTCTTCATTAATTAAGGATTAAATACTGTACATATCAGAGTGCCACATTTCTGCGTGGCCTTTATAACTTATTTTTATGCCATTTCGCCCCATTATCCCACACTTTCAATCCCCTACTTTTTATCAGCTCCTTTGTTAAATGGAAAATAAAATGGTAATAAGAAAATTATGTGCCAGTTGTAATTTACTTCATTAAATTTTTTTCCTTAGAAAGATAACTGCAAAGGGAAATAAATTCTCGAAGGCGCGAAAATGGACATTTATGACACCGGGAAACCAGAGAAAATACTTGAGAACGTGCTAAGTGATCTCTTGAACTGACTAGTGATATAGTGAAGATAGCTAATTTATTGTTCTTCGCTTTTATGATCAAAGCAAGACACACTAGAGCAGCAATCGTTCATTAGAACGGTTATCAGAGATGTAATAAAATGGGACAAGTCATATATTTTTTAATTTATGAGGTGTCACCTGTAGATTAGTCTCTCACTGGAGAATCATCTTTAATGGCACCTTGATTTAACTTTCGCTTCAAGATCACTTTACCAGGTGTATTTGTTTAGTGAGCATCGGAATAGGTGTTCAAAGTATGTGATTTAGCGTTAAATTATGTCTTGTTTAGTACAAGGGCTCGGGGAACAGGGGGGGGGGGGGGGGGGGGTCCTCCGAGGGGACAAAAAATAGAATAAGACAACTAAATATAACATGAGGTCGTGCACCATCATCATCATAATCATCATCATCATTCTTCTTTTCGTTCCCAATAGAGCATAGAGCCATCACTACAGCTGATCCCTTGCAGGAAGCCTGTTCAAAACATTCGCATTCTTTTACAGCGGTAGTTTCTGTAGCAATATGCTTTACATTGTGAGTGGGCCAGCCCTATGCGCAACCTCATATTAGTCCTAAGACACGCCTGGTGGTTTCATCAGCCCCCCCCCGCCCCCCCCCCCCCCCCCCCCCCCCCCCCCCCCCCCCGGGAACTATACACATGGGGTAATCTTTACCTTTAGTGCCGTTGAGTATGTATAATATGTGTATTGAGTTAGGGTTAGGATTAGGGTTGGGGTTAGGGTTAACTAACCCCAACCCTAACCCTAACTCTAAATGGTACGAAAATACACATATTATACATACTCGACGGCACTGAAGATAAAGATTACCCCCATGTGGCTAACAATCTCATAATTTAAAATAAATTGATGTTGAAAGTACCACTGCAAGAGAACATGAATGTTGTGGTGCTGACGTCTCGATCAAATAGTTTCGTCAGCTTAAACAGCAGCTGGAAATCGTAAAGAGTAGGCCATAAGGCCGCAGAACTGGCAAAATTTAAAAATTAGAAAACTACCCACCACAAAATTATTTATATAATGTGTGATTCCTATATACATACACTGGAATTCTCGCCGGTGCTACGGAGTTCGTGCGCTGTGCTGAGATCCTCCTTGTGTGATCTAAGGGAGGAGATCGGAGCACTGATGGAGTAGTCCGTGTGCAATGAAGATAATCCTTAAAACCACACAGAAGAGAAAAAAAGCCAATATATATATATATATATATATATATATATATATATATATATATATATATATATAAGTGGAAATGTCGCTGTATTAGATGAACTATCCCAAACAATAGCCAGGCAGGCAATAGTGTGGAACCCACAGTCAAAGAGGAGAAGAGGTGAATGATGATTACATCGAGAAATCAATAAAAGAGGGGATGAAAAAGTTCAAATATAT
This sequence comes from Oreohelix idahoensis, assembly GCA_024509875.1. Taxonomy (NCBI): domain Eukaryota; kingdom Metazoa; phylum Mollusca; class Gastropoda; order Stylommatophora; family Oreohelicidae; genus Oreohelix; species Oreohelix idahoensis. Next base: position 18,752 of record JAMPIV010017619.1, read on the forward strand.
TAAAAGATATTCTGGAACCAGGTGAGGAAAACATAATATATATATTTTTTTAAAAATAATAAAACACACACACGCTCGAATAAGAGTCCGATTGGCAGAGAACTGCATAATTACTTTGTAGCGTCACGCTCCACTCTATCGAACTGTAAATGAGTACCCTACTCTGCTCTGGAGTTATGGAAGGCAAAGACAACGAGGAAGGGAACTGATCATCCCAAAACTGGACTTAGTATAGTGAAGTCTCTAACACCTTACTCCCCTACGGCAGTATTTGCTAAGGGACTACCTTTAAGAGTGATACACTCACCATGAAGGAAAACAGCTAGCTTTACTGACGCTCGGTAATAAGACCTTAGATCGTATTGCCAAAGCATGTCTTCGTCAGCGAGTGAGAGTGAATGATGTGTCGGGTAAATAGACAAGCGAACATGTACTAATGGGACTACCTTTACCATTTTACCAAAAAAGTTAAAGGGCCTATGCTTAAGCAGGAACCTATGAGAATAGTTCGAGAGCTACATGAAGAGGCACGTGCACCAGAGTGTTTCAGCAGCAGTCTCACAAATGGAGGTTGTCGGAAAATAAATTGGTGTGTCGCATCTTGGTCTGCTCAACTTCCCCCCCAATACTTACTTACTTACTTAGTCGTTTCTATTCTAACATAGGTGTAGATTCCATAATACTTCGGGTTGTAAAAATGAATACAGTGTGAATACAGTGTAACCGCGTATACCGTGAGTCTTCAGATACAGACTATATTAACATATAAAATAAATTTGTATAGAAACAGAAGATAAAAAAATCTTGACGCAGATGTTTAATTAGGCCAGTTTAGCTTCGAAACGCCACGCATTAATTAGGCTAAGCTTCGCTTGTAGAGTTGCGTTAGTCACGTGATTTCCAACCAATGGTTAGGCTCAGTCCTTCCTTTCCCCGGAATGAACGAGAGACGAAGCCATTTTTTAGCAGTATTGAATTGAGAGCGTTATAGTGAAGACATGTTTTGTCTGCTCAGTGTAAATTCCAGTTGAGGACATCAACTTCAGACACAGTTGTGTATATTCAATTAATTGTTGGAAGTGTTTGTGAATTCCAAAATTTCAGTAAGTACTATCAAATGAAATGCTTAAACAGTTAGAGCTGACGGTCATAACCCAAGCAGGGCTATGTTCGAAGATGTGCAACAATGAAAAAAACTAGGTATATAATTGACGGATATGCTTACCGAGGAAGGTCCTGAAGTTGAGAGAACATTTAGGAATACCTACGAAGGCTGAGTGGCTCAATATATGACAAATTTGACGATAATGAATAAGGTCAATAAGCCTAGAAAATTAATAAAACGAAGGAACACTTGAAAGATAGAGGAACCACGCCATGTTGTTGCAAGTTAACAAGTTGAAAAGACTTAAGGACATAAAAAGGAATGTTGCATCCTGGAAATAATACATTGACCTTTTATACTTGCTTATTAATGTCAACATGCTATTATGCAAATTTGGTTTTGTTACCATTTGACTTAACCCAGTTCTTGTTGAGAATTGAATAAACATTTGTTTCATTGAACACAAATGCTGTTGACGAATCATATGCTTGCAGTTGGCCATCATACAAATTATTAAGGTATCATACCAAAGCTAATCGCTACAGGTGCAACACAAATAAAAAAATAACCATCTGCTCTAAAAATAAAACATCATAGAGGATTATCCCCGAACCTGGTTAAATCCTGTAAGACTGTAGAGAGCAATCACCACCTCTAGCAGGCTAGCTAGTCATCAAAATCTAATACTCTCAATTTGAACAGCAACCCCCACTACCCTACCCGGCCACAACAGTATTTGGTATTCATCGCACGACCACTGACAAGAAGCCGTTTTCAAGGGTTGTATTTACTTTCTCATATTTTTTTCACTGAGCTCTTGCTTTTTTTTTTTTTTTCTTTCAATGGCGAAGGCCTTGTGGTCGAAACGTAGGCAGTTTTCTTTGTCTTCTGTGCTAATAAGTTAGATTACGTTTTTTAATGTATTTTAATCCCACTCTTATCTGGACATAAAAAGGAGTGGTGTTAGGAATTTATGTGTCTATATCACTATTTACAGCTATTAAAAGGCCTTTGCCTTGAGGCTCTTGAGATGTGGATATATAGAAGAATAGGGCGTATCTCATGGAAAGAGATGAAAACAAATAAGGAGGTCCTAGAAAATCTAGGTATGAAAAGAGAACTAATGAGGGAGATCAAAGTTCGGCAGCTAAAATACTTTGGCCACATAAAAAGGCATAACACCTTGCAGAAGACCATAATAGAAGGGAGAGTTGAAGGCAAACGTGCAAGGGGAAGACAGCGCTATAAGTGGGAAGATAACATCAAGAGATGGACAGGAAAGAGTCTATCAGAGTGCACCACCAAGACAAGAGACAGAAGACGTTGGAGATCCATTGTAGCCGTCCTTCGTTGTGGAGATGGCACCTGATGATGATAAAAATTACACATGTGTAACTAAACTAACAGTAAAATTAAGACTACTACACGCTTAGTCCTGTCGATACGAGTATATAATATGAAACTAATATTAGTCTGAGGGTCCGTTTGATACAGTTGTTAGAGCGCTGGTCTCTCGTGGCAAAGATATCGAGTTCAAATCACGGTGGCGTCACCTGTCTACCCAGCTGTAAATGGTTGTGCTCGCGAGTTAGGGATGGAAAAGGAAGCGATGAAGGGAACTGGTCATCCCACCTCTCGAAGCTGGGCCTTGTATAGTGAAGGCTTTAACACTTCACTCCCTACGGCAGTATCTGCTATGGGATTACCTTTACCTGCAGAGGCGTCCCTAAAGTATTTGGTACCCAGGGGCGGATCCTAATTTTGGCACCCCCTCCTCATAGAAAAAATACACTTGCAAGTACATTTTAACATTAAGTACTATGATAATAGAGTCCGGCGGCACCCCCTTCCTGGCTGTCACCCGGGGCGGACCCCCGCACCCCCCTTATAACGCCACTGTTTACCTGTAATATGAGTCTGTGCATGTGACTAGCAACGCCATCATGTGAAACAAATTTCCACAGAAAACACCGTTGCAAGATTTTGTGAATGCTTCGATACTCTTTATGTAATGGGACCCGTTTCAATGTAGAACCCACTGTTCATAGGCATTAAAAAGGGAAGAAAGAGAAGAAATGTCTACAACGAATCATCCAGGGACATAACTTTGCTGAAAGATTAAATTTACTAAATAATCCTTGTTATTTCCCTTTGCTCAAGCACTTTAGTTATATTCTATGAGATTGATATAACTACACATTCTATAACTCCAAGGGCCAAAGTGAGTGTGGTACGGCTAAGTTGCGTCTCTTGTTCAGTGGCCATAGTGTCTGTGTACAATAAATGGTCCTAAGTACCGTGTGTCTCGATAGAGTATTTCACTTTTCTTTAAAACTCGTCTTTATTATTGCAAACGGCTATATCGTTCTCCATCGATTTCTATGGCAGCTTTAAACAGTATAGCCTACCACAGTTCGTTAATTTTGACCCAGGGTCTTTTATATTTGGACATGCGCTCTAATTTAACCGACGGGCCCTGTGCTTAGGTTGAACAAGACGCGCCTCGCCAAAATAGGCCAAATTTTATTTGAAAGAAAAAAAAAATTTACCGTAGTTAGCGATAATGTGCTAGCTTATGCCACGCCAAAATTTACTAATCCTTACAGAACTATGGTTTTTTTTTTTTTTTTTTTTTTAATTTCCTTCTGGTAGTAACTAAATAGTAAAGGGGGAAAAAAGGACACGCAAAAGAGACAATCCTTGGGACACATAGAGCTTGTCTTCACAGTTAACGGTCAATGGGAATGCATATTTCATATCGATCCACGTGTCATTTTTCTTCACTATCATTCAGTTCCCCATGGCGCCCAGGGTTTGAACACACACCACACCAAGTTTTAATCACCATTACCATTATCATCATTTTAATCATCACAATCACCATCATCATCATTTTAATCATTATCATCATCACCATCATCATCATTTTAATCATCACCATCATCATCATTCAAATCATCATCATCACCATCATCATCATTTTAATCATCATCATCATTTTAATCATCATCCCCATCATCATCATTTTAATCATCATCATCATTTTAATCATCATCACCATCAACATCATTTCAATCATCATCATCACCATTATCATTATCATTTTAATCGTCATCACCACCATCATCATTTTAATCATCATCACCATTATCACCATCATTTTAATCACCATCATCATCATTTTAATCATCACCATAACCGTCATCATCATTTTAATCATCATCACCAGCATCATCATTTTAATCATCATCATCTTAATCATCATCATTTTAATCATCATCATCATCATCATTTTAATTATCATCATCATTTTAATCATCATCCCCGTCATCATCATTTTAATCATCATCATCATTTTAATCATCATCACCATCAACATCACTTCAATCATCATCATCACCACTATCATTATCATTTTAATCGTCATCACCATAATCATCATTTTAATCGTCATCACCATCATCATCATTTTAATCATCATCACCATTAGCATCATCATTTTAATCACTATCACCATCATCATCATCATTTTAATTATTACCATCGTTATCATTTTAATCATCATCATCACCATCATCATCATTTTAATCATCATCATTACCATCATCATCATTTTAACCATCATCATCCCCATCATCGTCATTTTAATCATCATCATCATCACCATCATCATCATTTATAATCATCATTTTCATTATCATTTCAATCACCATTATCATAATCATCATCATCACCACCATCATCATCATTTTAATCATCATCATCATCATCAACATTTTAATCATTATTATCATCATCATCATTTTAATCATCATCATTTTAATCATCACGATCATCATCATTTTAATGATCACTATCATCTTCATTTTAATCACCATTATCATCAGATCATTTTAATCATCACCATCATCATCAATTTAATCATCATCATCACCAACATTTTAATCATTATTATCATCATCATCATTTTAATCATCACCATCATTACCATTCTAATCATCATCATCATCATTTTAATCATCACCATCATCATTTTAATCATCACCATCATCATTGTAATCATCATCATCATCATTTTAATCATCACTATCATTATCATTCTAATCATCATCATCATCATTTTAATCATCAACATGATCATTTTAATCATCACCATGATCATTCTAATCATCATCATCATCATTTTAATCATCACCATCATCATTTTAATCATCATCATCATCATTTTAATCATCACCATCCATATCCTCATCATTTTAATCATCACGATCATCATCATTTTAATCATCATCATCATCCTTTACGTTCCTTACAGAGCATAGAGCCACCACTGCCAGCTGGTCCCTGTACATGAAGCCAGCACCAAACAGTCACATGATCTTGCAGCAATGGTTTATGTAACAATTAGTTTTACACGATCAAGTTGCCAGCCCCCCAATGGACAACCTCATATTAGTCGTCTTGCATGACAGGGGCGTTCGTATTGACCTATTATATGGCTGATTTATTTGTAATGTTCTGTAGACATGCTCGTTATGTGGTTCTGCTTAACTGCGCAGTTCGCCTGGACATCATGTACTACTTGATGTGGATCTTGCAAGGAAATAAACGCGGAAGAAGATAAAGAAACTCAGTTGTCTTCTTTTTACACGCTTTTCTTTAACTTGCCTTGTCATTCTCTTGTCACCTTCAAATCTTGCAATCGATTTTTCAATCACTTCCAGACGAGCAATAGCTCTGAAACTTAGCGTAGTTGTGTATTACACATAACAATATAATAATCTGTCATAAAAATAATAAAATGAATAAAATTAAAATTAAATAACCATTTTTATTTTTTGGGTATTGTATCAGCACGGAAATGGTGGACAACTGCAAATAATCTAGGTATATTCTGTCCAACAAGATTGTCTTTCTTGAGAGAAATGTTGAAACATCGTCTCTTCCCCCCCCCCCCCCCCCCCCCACCCCCCCCCCCACCTTTTCCACACACACACTATAGCACGCGCGTGCACAGACACACAGACATATACCCAACATTGACCTATCAAAATAAAAAAATATTAACTTACTGTTTAATATACTGAATAATGAAATCCGCCTCCTGTGCTCTGGACTCGTTTATCGCAAACTGATGATGTCATTAGCTGATCGATTACATTTGACTAAAATTTAAAAAAAAAAAACACTAAAAAGAAGAAAATAAAAAATATTTTTAAAAAAACATTTGAAACACACGTTTTTAATGCACTAAAAAGCAACAAATAATTTTCCAAGGAGTTTATAGTTTGCAATTTAAAAAAATGTAACATCAAATTGATAAAAAGAGTGGGACGCTGATTCTGCATGAAATTAACTTCTGCTTTATACTTCCTTAAACACTTATGGATAAAATATATGATAAGAACTTAAGCACCCCACGCTTTTTGTCAATTTGGTGTTACATTTTTTGACTGCAAGCTATAAAGTCCTTGAAAAATTATTTGTGGCTTTTTAGTGCATTAAAAGCGTGTGTTTAAAATATTTTTAAAAAATATTTTTTACTCTTCTGCGTTCCGTTATAGTCCGGCTAAATCCGCAGGCCTGTCGGCAGGACGAAGTCTGCAGTCTTTTTCCAGGTCAGCGCGGCAGCCCAATAATTTCTGCTTGAGCTCAGCACCCCTTGACCAGGTTAAAAGTCGTGGGTCATCATGGGTTGGGCAGTTTTGGACAGTCTGTTCGGGGGGTCTGAATTCAAGTTCCTAATGGACATTCATTTGTATGAGATATTCCGAGGCGATAGATATGGCCAAGTAGTCTGCAGTGGCTAATCCTAGTCTGTTGGTGTCTGTTTATATGGCGGATTGGGTCATCTCTGTTGTATATATCACCTTCCTCCTTCCACTGATTTTTTGTACTTGTTGTGGATGATGATTTTAGCTTCACGGTGCGGCAATGGGTGACTGGATTGTTCCATTTTATTGCCAAGAAACTCAGTAAAGAAGAAGTTTGAATATAGAATACATAAAATAAAAAATTGACAGACAGAAAGCAAGACGCGTGTCTATATGCATTTATGTATTACATCCTTGCTCAATGACCGATACATGATTATACACATGTAAATATATATGGTGGCACGATATGTGTATGTTCTAAGAATATGTGCATTGGTGTATGTGTTTGTAGAATGTCGAGCGCCAATAGCTCAAGTTCTTTCCATGTTTTCCTCATCATTTTCACTTCTCTCTCAATTGCTCTTCTCCATGTGTATTTTGGTCTACATCTGCCTCTCTTGCCCTGGGGATTCCAGAACAAGGCCTACCGTGTAATGCTATCAGCAGGTTTCCTCCATGTGTATCCTATCCATATCCAACGTTGACTTCTCATCTCTTGTTCCACTGGCATATCTCTGGTTCTTGTCATCAAGTTCCTCATTTGTGACTTTGTCATTCTACTTCAATCCTTCTATTCTGCGCAAGCACCCAGTTATGAAAGTCTGTAGCTTTTTTGGCTGTTCTCTCCTGTTTACCCAGCTGTAAACTGGTATCTGAGTTAAGGAAGAAAACGTATAGAGCACGGCAACTTGTCACCTCATCTCATTGTGGTGGGTTTTGATGTTATGAATTGTTGTTATGTATTATTATTGTATTAAATGAGATCAGCTATGAAGGTCCCTGAATTTAACCAATAGTATTTTAACCTTTCAGAGTACCTTTCCGCTACCACCCTTTTGATCTCATTCAAAATTAATCTATATTATTATTATTAAAATGACTTCGTGTAGTGTCTAGGGTTATGAATGTAGGGTGTAATGTGCAATAACCAACAAACATACAAACAAATAGTTTATTATCCACAACCACCAACAGTATTACAACAATAACATACAAACGACACTTTAAAAGGCTATCTTATTTAAGACAGTGGTTGAAATTTGTGTAAATACAATTTTGTACAATTTATTATCCTGATTCTAATTTATTTTGAACCAGGACTGACAATCAAAAGTGAAATCAAAAGAATCATTTACAACAGTCCAATAACACAGTAGATCTTCTGTCCATACATACAATATTATTCTAATATAAGTGTGTAGTTGTATTCTTCTACTCTGAGGTAATACTGGTATTAAACCATAGGTTGTTGGTTATAATCACTCCCTTTAAGTTATGTCTGTTTTCGTTTGTCACTTGTGGAATTATTAATACTATGCACAGTTTTCTTTACTAGCACTTTCTAGTTCTTTTGAGTTGAGCTGCCAGGTGCCGAACAAGAACTTATCTTGGCAGGAGAATACAGGTAGAACGTTTCCTCTGCTCGCTTGACAATCTTTTCCACCTTTTGATAGGCAATGGCCACGAGCATGGGCTCGAAGTATACAGACAGAGTCCTGAATCGAGCAGTTCTCAGGCGTTTGGTACTACATTAACGTCAGTACCCAGGACCCTGAAATGTGAAGGTTATGCATCCTTCTTTATACCTAGTATACTATACTATTCCACATTTAAGTACAGGTACATTACAAACAAACGAAAAGGGTCATAGCTTTATACCAACCTATGCCACCATTTTCTTTTGATGTGACAATGTACACCAGTATTCCTCTCCCCTAATAGTTACAACGCCACTGCAATTCCAGCTGTCATCTTTTCCATATAATAGGATAGGTGTTATGCTCCTTGATGACAATCATACATATTTTCTTGTAGTCTTACACCTCTCTGACAATCTATCACATGGTGGATCAATCTCTAGGCTTTTGCCTAATGGTTGCTACAGACCCACTCACTTACAGACATATATTATTATTTCACATTCAATTTTTATTTTAGATACATGTTAATAAAGTCAATCTTACCACATTTATTCAATGAAATACACAGTGAACGATGACTGGCACACTTTCGATCTGCCGTTCTGTCCAGGCTTTTGAGAAATATGGTTTTCACAGCACAAGCCTGATCTCATCGCTACTTGTCAAAATTTTGTTAGAAAATGGCGTCCCCAACTAATGCTTTTTCCCCAATATCAACTACTCTGGCCAATGATTATCCTTATTTCACTTGTAAACAAAGTCTTTCAAAAATACAATTCAATTTTCTACTACGTTTTTCGGGTGATATATGTTTAGTACGAGGTCGGCCAATAATATTTCGTTTCACTTCAAATTCCACCCAATCCCCTTCGTTGTACCATCTTAGCCTAGCTTTCACCTAATTTTTTCCCAAAAAATATATGCGATCCAATCTAAGCAGATATGACTTGACCTGACAGTATCTCTGATTCTCTATGTATTGTTTTATCAATATTTGATTATTTAATGGACTATTTAGATAACTAACAACATATTCTTGGTCAGCAAGTCTTCAGGTACACGAATATACAATTTGTATGGGGCTATGTGGCTTGGTTCAAAATTCTATCTTTTTTTTTTCTATGTTAGTGGTTTATTTTTAAACTACCTACGAGAGCTTATGTCATTCGCAATAAGAACTAAGCGTGTTTCCATGACCGTAGTGTCCACATTTCTAACTTTTTCATCGTATTGGGGAAACCCGCCTAGGGCAAAGCGTGCAAGTCGGTTGTAGAGTTAGAACCAATTTGAGACGTGATTTGCGTGTATTATCTAGCCTTGCCCCTCCTTTCCCCAAATGCAGTTAGGCAAATATTTCTTAGAACTAGGAAAAGTGGTTCGTTTATGTCAAGGACGAATTTGAAAAATAGGGTACCATTTTGTTCGGCTTATGCGTTTGCAAATAATAAGCTGAAGGCGTAGGCGACAACTTACGATTCTCGCCGAAAATTTTTAGTACTATCTTATCTTTGACTTTATGCACTATACTGTTATATTCTAATTTAGATATTGTATTTAGAAGCTCACCACACTCATAAAGCTGATACCTAGCATCGTAAAGATTCTAAAAAGTGACTCCTCAATGGCAGTATCTACCAAGACTTCTTGTATCTTTATCTTTTTTTGTATATGTATGTATGCAATTCTAACTGCTGTTCCCTCAAACGTGCCGTAAAAGACGAATAACATGCCGTTGCGCATGTGACTGTCAACCTATCACGTGCAACAAATTGCAACAGAAACCCACCTCTACAAGATCACGTGTGTGCACCATTTATGAATGCTTTTGTGCAAGCTTGCAGCAAGGGTACCAGCTGCAGGGATTCCATGCTTCGAGCGGAGCCTAACGGAAATACACGAAGGAATGAATCCAGAAACGTGTACCCTGCTTCCTGTTTTGCAACAATCACCAGAAAATCACTTTTAGCCCGCCTTTCCTATCAAACATCCTTATCCAATCTTTTCTCTCATTTCCAGTCTTAATAAGCTTGTTTTGCTCTCACGGCCATTGTCATATTGTCAAATTTTAGAAGACAAACAAAATCCTTATTTCACAATCAAACTCTAGCACCACTCTAAGGAAACTGAAAATCAGAAAGACAGTCTCTCACACAAGCACCCTTCCCCAGGTAATTTATCACAATTTTGTTCTTGAGCTTATGGCCTTAAGATACAATAATACTGATTGTAGTCTCGTTACTCTCACTCCTCCCACCGTGATATTTTGTTTACCCCCTCTCGCCTGTTCATCCGTCCCTCTTCTCCAGCCCACGGTTTTTTTTTTGCCGTAAGATCTTTTTTCTCAGGTCTGGTTTCTCTGTAGGTCACGGTAGATTTTTCGGCTGCGGTGTCTTGGTAATTCTGTCAATTTTCAGTAGCAGTGTCTCGGTAATTCTGTCAATTTCCAGCAGCATTGTCTCGGTAATTCTGTCAAATTTCTGCATCAGTGTCTTTGTAATTCTGTTAATTTTCAGTTGTTCTGTCTCGGTAATTATGACAATGTTCAGAAGCAATGTCTTGGTAATTCTGTTAATTTTCTGTAGCAGTGTCTCTGTAATTCTGTCAATTTTCAGCAGTGATGTCTCGGTAATTTTGTCAGTGTTTAGCAGCGGTGTCTCGGTAAATCTAACAATTCTCGGAAACGGTGTCTTAGTAATTCTTTCATTTGCAGCTTCTGTATAGTTGTTGTTGTTGTTTTGAAGAAGTGCTGGGTGGAGAGCGGGCACTTAACAGCTGACCGTTATTGCCTCTTCTCGTTCCATCTTGGTCTACCCTGTTCAACCTGAAAATTGGTTATAATTGGGGTATTAAGTGTCATTTTATTTACTAATTTTGTATTCAATTTAAATAACTATTGTCTTTTGCAGTTGCTGATTTTTATTTATATTAGTATTTGTCCATTTTATTTTCTCTTTTGTACTGTTTATAGAAAACTATTGTCCTTTACCCTTGTTTTTAATTTGTATTAGTATTTGTTCTTTTTGAGTTGTTGTTGTTTTTTGTTTTGTTGTTTTTGTTTTGTAAACCTCGTTGTCTTTCCTTGTCCTATGAGTAGTTAGTAAGGTTTTTTTTCTGTTGTTTTTTTTTTTAATGATTTGCTAGTTCTTGTTGCTTAATTTCTATGAAGTACTAACCTTACATGTTTTCCTTTGTTTTATGTATATATCGTTTGAAGATTGATTGGGCTTCCCCTGGGGCATCTATACTTAACACCTTATCCCCTGTCATGTCTATATAGTGATTTCTATAGTAAGTTTTTAATTCAAGCCTTTGTTGTTCGTACTTTTTACAGTAGATCCAGAAGTGGTCTATGTCATTCTCTTCCTGACATTCTTGGCAGCGGGGTTCCTCTATCATGAAGTAAGCCACTCACGTCTGTTGTTTTTCTGTTGTCTAGTGTTCTACTTCTTTATTTCTTACGAGTGCCTGAAAACATACCTTTATGTTTGTCTAATATTTATCATGAAGTATGCTACACCGAGACGGAGACGCCACAGCTTTTTGTTCGAGGGTACCTTTAGTTCTTCTCTGACCTGGCATGTCCTTGTTGGTTCTTTCAGCAGTTTGAACGCGTGTCTTTCTTTTTTACTGTTCTTCCATGTTGTCTTCCATTCCTCGTTTATAGTTATCTTCACTTGGCTCTTGATCTCCGACCTTCCCAGTCCTGCTCTTATATTGTTTTTACTTATCCTTCCATTCTTGGCGTTCTGGTCTGCCAGCTCGTTACCAGCTATACCTATGTGTGCTGGAACCCACACTAGCCTCACACTACATCCTATGTTCCTTAGTCATGTATTAATTGCTAGAATTTCTTCCTTTATGTCTGGCCGGCTACATTTAACTGGGTGTTCTAGTGCTTGTAGTGATGGTAGTGAGTCTGTAAATATCGTAACAGCTTCTGGTGGGTTATCTTCGATTATTTCTAAACTTTTTAGAATTGCTACTATCTCTGCGGTAAAAATCGAAGCCCCTTCAGTTACACTGTAGCTCTTTTTAATTCCCCTCTGTGGTATTACCACTCCTGCACCTAGTTGCCCACTATCACCCTTGGATCCATCAGTGTAGACGGCCAGACTTTGTTTTGTTAGTTGATCTATGAACTTTCTACTTATCATTTTGGCTTCCTTATCTTCTATGTTTTGTTTGATCGTTTCAGTAAGTGAGTAGTCTATGATTGGTGTTTTTAGTTCCCAGGGTGGTATTTTGCTTCTATATTTATTACTACTTTTAATTGTGTTTGACAGTTCTTGGAACTGCGTTAGATCTTCTATAGGTATCAACTCTGTTCTTAAGGTATTGTTGTTTGTTGTTGTTTTGATGAGGTGATGGGTGGAGAGCGGGCACTTAACAGCTGACCATTATTGCTTCTTCTCGTTCCATCTTGGTCTACCCTGTTCAACCTGAAATTTGGTTATAATCGGGGTATTTAGTGTCATTTTATTTTTTAATTTTGTATTCAATTTAAATAGCTATTGTCTTTAGCAGTTGCTGATTTTAATTTATATTAGTATTTGTCCATTTTATTTTCTCTTTTGTATTGTTTCTTGATAACTATTGTCCTTTACACTTGGTTTTACTTTGTATTAGTATTTGTTCTTTTTGAGTTGTTGTTTTTTTATTTTTTTTAAATTTAATACCTTGTTGTCTTTCCTTGTCCTATTATTAGTTAGTAATTTTTTTTTTTTTTGGTAAATTTTTTTTTACTATGAGTTAGTAATTTTTTATGTTTATTTTCTTTTTAATAACCTTATATTTTTCCTTTGTTTTATTTATATATCTTTTAAGTATTGATTGGGCATCTCTTGGGGCATCTATACTTAAAACCTTATCACCTGTCAAGTCTATATTGTGATTTCTATAGTAAGTTTTTAATTCAAGCCTTTGTTGTTCATACTTTTTACAGTGGATCAGGTAGTGGTCTATGTCATTCTCTTCCTTTCATTCTTGGTAGTGTGGTTCTTCTATCATAAAGTATGCTGCGCGGAGACGGAGACGCCAGTTTTTTGTTTGATGGTATCTTTATTTCTTCACTGACCTGGCACGTCCTCGTTGGTTCTTTCAGCAGTTTGAACGCGTGTCTACCTTTTCTACTTTTCTTCCATGTTGTCTTCCATTCCTCGTTTATAGTTATCTTCACTTGGCTCTTGATCTCCGACCTTCCCAGTCCTGCTCTTATATTGTTTTTACTTGGTCTTCCATTCTTGGCGTTCTGGTCTGCTAACTCGTTACAAGTTTCTCAAGATATTGTTCGTTTTTTTTTTTTGTGTGTAAAACTTTTGCCTCGTTTCGGAGAGGCGCGTCCCGTTCAACCTAGTCGGTTATATTAGGGCGCATGTCCAAATATAAAAGGTTTTTTATTTTTTTTTCCCCTCGCATGAGGTCGCATATTTTTTTCCTCGCATGAGGTCGCATTTAACTCGCATGAGTGGCATTGGAACACGTCCAACATAAACGCATGTCCCAACACAAAAAGACCCAATGACAAACAAGTGTCACTGTAATGATCCTCTGTGTTTTCACACGTAAGATCTAATGACACATAAGTGTCACTATACTGATCTTTTGTGCCTTTTGTTTCCCCCTCGCATATTTTTTCCTCGCATGAGGTCGCATTGGCACACGCCCGACCCCGGTCAAAACTTCTTCTTCTTCTTCCTCGTTCGCCTTCAGACTTCCACATTTATGACTCTAATAAAGGCAGCAGTCAACTCAAGGTTCCCGACATCTCCAAACAGTTTTTCGTTGACAGAAGTAGGTTGTTGCCATATGCTACCCCGTTCATTACTGTAGGTTGGGCAGTACTGCAGCAGGTGTTCGACTGTCATCGGGCTGGTACCGCAGGTGCAGAGATCTGTTGCACCAATTTTGTATTTGTGGTACAGATGGTATCTCAATCTGTTGTGCCCAGTGCGCAGTCGAAAAATGATGACCTGAGTAGTAGGGTATGTACAACTTAGGTATCATTCAGGAGGCGCGCAGGAGGCGCGCCAGGAGGCGCGTGACTTTTATATAGCAAAAACGCCAGGAGGCGCATGACTTTTATATAAGCCGCAATTCA
>JAMPIV010017620.1:0-47494 GCA_024509875.1 Oreohelix idahoensis
AGTCCATCAGGGAAACATGACCCCTGACCCCAAGAATTTAGAGAAACTAAAGAAAGCCCCGAGGCCACAAACCAAGAAAGACGTGAGATCCTTTGTCTCATTATGTGGTTTCTACCAAAAGTATATCAAAAACTTTAATTCCATATGTGCACCGTTAACTGATTTGACACGCAAAGGAAATCCAGATCGAATTACATGGACAGCACAATGTGAATTGGCATACCAGGAATTGAAGGAAAAGCTCACAAGCAAACCTATTTTGAAATTACCTGACTTAAGTCAAGAATTCATTGTGAGAACGGATGCAAGTAATATCGGTTTGGGTGCGACCCTTTACAGAAATCAGATGCACTGGATGGGGAATTAACCCCAGTGGCATATGCTTGCAGAAAGGTGAATAAAGGTGAAAAAAATTATTCAACTAGCGAAAAAGAATGTCTTGCAGTAATATGGGCGATCAAGAAATTCAATATTTATCTGTATGGGAAGGCATTCAAGTTGCAAACGGATCACAAACCCTAGTCGTTTCTAGCGCAGGCTAGGCATGAAAATTCGAGGTTACTCAGATGGTCCTTACTTTTGCAGCCATTCCAGTTCAGCATAGAATATATTTCTGGAAAAACCAACCTCGGGTGCGGATTTTCTAAGCCGCCATCCGTGTGATGAGAATCACCGTAAGCCCCAGGAATAATATTAAATTTCTCTATGGGTATATAGAAGTATAGACTGACATGTGATGTCTGTTTTAAGTGGCGAGAATTTGTCCTGAAACATTCTAATCCACATATATAAATTAGAAATTAAATGTAAAGCCTAACGAAGTAATTCAATAAAAGGAAAGAAGAATGGTAAAAGAACAGTGCGGTCACAATAGCGTACGCCTGTGTTATAGAACGTCATACTAGCTAAACAAGAAAACCCCTTTTTATGCTCCGTCTGCATAAAGTACACGCGTTTCTAAAAATAAAACTGGTACTATATTTCTTATACGACCTTGATAGACACACTGCGTAATGACCCAGATATAATATTACATTAATGTCATTATATACACTGCGTAACTGAAAGACAGACGGGCTTAGGAGAGAGAGAGAGAGAGAGAGAGAGAGAGAGATGTACGGAGGAACGCATGCAATGCTACCACGTCGTCTCGCGATATAAAAATTAATGCCACCCCACGCGAAAGGCATGCAGGCTTGATTTTTTTCTTCAAATAAACAGTGACAAAAAACACTACCAATACGAGGTAAGGTTTTAAAAACATGTTTAATGCTTATTAGGAAACATGACACAATACTGTTTTATGTCTGAAATCCTGACTTTATACTGACAGAACAGTCGAAAAGGCAGAACAGGTGGCGGTTCTAAAACAATAAATAAAAAAACAAATACACGACTATCCTAGAATAATACATATTTGTAACGAAGCCACTTGGCCCCATTAAACTTATATATTTGGGTGCCTTAGGACTTGCTGACAAAGAATAGGTTAGGTGTTACGCCAATAGTCTAGTAATTAACAAATTATAGCCAAAATACTATAGTGGTGTTGTCTGACAGCACAAAATCATATTTGCTCATAATGGCATGTTTGGACACTGCTTTAGGGGAAATGAGGCCAACACGTTAGATCCGATTTGATTGGCTAGAATAATATGTAAGGCGAAACATGATTAGTCGACTGCAAATACTAATTTTGGTTGTTAATGGAAACGGTAGGAAGGGTACATTTTTTTCAAAGGCTTTTGTAAACATGGTCTTATTGGTTAGACCATTTGATATAGTCAATTAGAAGCGTCAGTTCAGGGAAACTTTTTGAAAATAAACTTACTGAGAAGCAAGTGCGTTGAGAACCAGCTCATATTTTTCTAATAAAAGCCTGGGACAGAGGCAGATCGGAATTGTGCCATAACTCATCGCCAGTCAACGTACTTGTTTAATATTTCCTTGAATTGTGGTAAGCTAGACATATTTGATATCTTTTAGATGAAAATTGAATGTGAATTGATAAATTATGTCTGTATGTGTGCGGTTCAGTGGCAAACATGAGGCAAGGCCTAGATATTGCTCCACCATGTAAAAAAACTTGTCGGAGAGGAGTATAACTGCATAGGCATATATGGGATTGCCAAATAGTGCTATGACACCTATCTTATTGTATAGAAGAAATTAATGATGGAATTGCAGAGGCGTTGTATCCATTAGGGAGAGGAATATTGGTGTATATTGTTACATAAGAAGCTAGCAGTTGGCCTACCGCGCTGAACTCTGTGTTTGTTATGTATTGTGCTTCAGTGTGGAAATAGAATATAAATTAGTTCTGAAGTAGGAGGTACAACCTTCTTATTTCAGGGACCGTGGTACTGAAGTATTAGTGCAGCACCTGGTCTGAGTTTTGCTGAATCCAGAGGCTGGTAGCATACTCCTTGTTCAAGATATCGACCAGTGTTGTTTTTCAAGAAAACTGAGAAGCAAGCGAGCAGAGGAGACAGTTTTCCTGCCGCCCACACCGAAGATAAGATTTCGTTGGCCAGAGCAGCTCAATCTTGTATAAACCCCTCTAAAATTGACTGTACATTAAATCAAGAGGGACAGTTATTTGTTTTCAACTAAAAGAAACTGTGAACCTTTCCAATATTATTTCCATCAGTAACAAACACATGAAGTTATGATGACAAACAACAACCTAGCTTTAAAAGCCAGTATTACCTCCTAGTATTACATCACAACTTACACACATATTGTAATAATATTATATGTCAGTACAAAGATCCTGTGTATAAATTGTGTACATACAACTTGTGATTACATTTGATTGTGATTCATGATTCACTCTGTAGTTGAATCAGGATATCTATTATTGAACGGAATTAATACATATTTTAAAAGTTAACACTTGACTTATTTAAGATAGTCTTATAGAGTGTTCTATGTATGTGCGTGTCACAGTGTTGTAAAGTATTGTGGATTTTAATTAAAGTGTTTATCTGTCTGTTGGTTGTTGTGAACTTACACTTCATCACTATCATAACCCTAGACATACAACGTAGTCATCACAATATTCCAGAATAAGTCTGATTGAGGTCTAAATGTGGTAGCAAAGTAAGGTCATATGTAACACACCACACTTATTAGATACAGATACCTTCACAGCTGATCTCAGTCAGTACACTAAGTCCCCTATAAATATTTATATCATCCCAACTTACCACAAATTTATTGTCCTGAATCTGATTTATTTGGAATCAGGACTGACAATCAAAGTGAAATCATAGAAATTAATTACATCAATCAATTTATACAATGGATCTTCTGTCCATAATACATATATTATTATATAAGGGTGTAGTTGTATTGTTTAACTGAGGTGACTTCTAGTATACACTGGTTGATTGTTTACTATCATCATCTCTGCATGTTGTTTGTAAGTTTTTATGGACACTGATGGAATGTTTATATCACTATTCCCAGTCTCTTTACTAATATATTGTTAGTTGAGCGAACAGGTGCCGAAACATGCACCTAACTTGGTAATATGCTGTAGGAATCTTCCCGCACTTCGCTGAACGACAACCTTCAGCTCCCACTTCTTCAAGAATGATGGTGGTTTACAGTTGTCTCCGAAAAAGGCAAGACTGTGTCATGAATATATCGGCCCACAGTAGTCTGGCACCAGTTATTGACAGCAACCAAATACCTCACAGATGTAAGGAAATAACACAAGTAAAACGATGACTAGGCAATAGAATCTGGCACATTTTCGATCTGCCTTTGTCCAGGCTTTTCCTTTATTAGAAAATTCATAGCCAGTTCTCAAAGTACTTGATTTTCACAGAATTTTTTTTCAAAAATGGCAGTGAACCGACGCTTCTACTTGACCATATCTAACGTTCTAACCAATCAGGCCATGTTTACATGAGCCTTTGAAAAAAAACTATCCATCCTAAACGTTTCCATTAACAACAATATTTGTATTTCCAGGTCACCCAATAATGTTTCACCTTACATTTTACTACAGCCAATCAAATCGTATCTAACTTGTTGGCCTCATTTCCCCCAAAGCAGTGTTTTCCAAACATGCCATAAAAAAAATTAAGCAGATATGATCTTGTGCTGTCAGTCAACTCCACTATAGTGTTTTGGCTATAATTTGTTAATTAATGGACTATTTGCGAAACACATAACATATTCTTTGTCAGCAAGTCCTAAGGTACCCGAATATATAAGTTTAATGGGGCTAAGTGGCTTCGTTCAAAATATGTATTTTTCTATGATAGTCGTGTATTTGCTGTTACTACCGTTCACTTCCATACTAGGGGATGTCTTCTGTACTTACGATAGAATTTCGTCATTCCTAATAAGAGCTAAAGTCGTTTTAGTGACACGTGTCGTCTACATGTTCTAACTTTTTCATCGTATTTTGGGGGAACCCCTAAGGCAAGGCTTGCCACTTGCTATAGTTGGCTTTTAGTTTAAAATCAATGCGAAACGTATTTGCATTTTCATCTCCTTGCCCCTCCTCGTTCTACAATGCATTTGTAAGCAGATGTTTTCTTAGAACTAGGAAAAGTGGTGTCAAGGACGAATTTGAAAATTTTGGGTACCGTTTTGTTCGGCTATTCGTTAGCAAATATTCTGAAGGCGTAGGCGATACCAACAGTTCTAGCAAAAAATTCTTTTATACTTTCTTATTTTGCCTTTAGGCCCTATATTGTTATATATTAATTTAGCTATTGTATTAGAAATTCACTACACATGTCCCCCTTTAAAACGGACGATCATATGTCAGTTCCTTTTTCTTAATACACATTACATAAATTTACTATCTATGCCTGGTGACTACTCTGATGTTCGTCATATGGATGTCTGCTTAAAAAATCAGCGCCGACGTTGGTTTTTCCGGGAATGTACTCTATGGAAAACTGGAATGGCTGTAAGAGCAAAGACCAGCGCAGTAACCTAGCATTTTCATGCCTTGCTTGTGACAGGCACACGAGTGGTTTATGGTCTGTCTGGATCCTAAATGATTGTCCATAGAGATAAATCTGGAACTTTTTTATACCCCAGATGACTGCCCAGACATTCTTTTTCACTTGTTGAATATTTTTGTTCTGTTGTATTCAACTTACGGCTAACATAAGCTACTGGGGTTAATTCCCCATCAAGTGAATTTGACCGTTGTAATAGAGCTGCACCCAAATCGATATTACTCGCGTCCGTTCTCAGAATGAATTCTTGACTTAAGTCAGGTAATTTCAAAATAGGCCTGCTTGTGAGCTTTTCTTTCAATTCTTGGTATGATAATTCACATTGCGCTGTCCAAATAATTCTATCAGGATTTCCTTTGCGCGTTAAATCAGTCAATGGAGCACAGTTGGAGTTAAAGTTTTTTATATACTTTTGGTAAAAACCACATAATGAGACAAAAGATCGCACATCTTTTTTTGTTTGTGGTCTTGGTGCTTTTTTTTTTACTTCTTTAGGTTCTTGGGGTCAGGGGTCATGTTTCCCTGATGTACTGTGTGGCCCAAGAATTCCAGCTCTTTACATCCAACACAGCATTTCGTCGGTCTAGCTGTCAAATTAATCTCTCTCAGTCGATCAAACAACATATTCAGAGAGTTAATGTGTTCCTCAAATGTTTCTGTTGCTATTAGAATATCATCCATGAAGTTGGTGATGCATGGATTCTTCAGGGGATCCAGTAACTTTCTCATCATCCTCGAAAACACACTCGGTGCATTTTTCAGCCCGAATGGCAACATATTAAATTCATAATGTATTTCCGAGGTGCTAAAGGCTAAATAAGGTTTTACCTCCGGCCTTACTGGAATCTGATAGTAGCCTTTGCTCAGATCCACTTTAGAGAAATATTTAGCTCTATTCAGCCTGGCAAACAGCTGATTTGTATCAGGTAATGGATCCACCTGACCCTCTGTGACAGCATTCAGTTTCCTGTAATCTATACACAGCCTGTGTTCTCCAGAGGGTTTTCTTAACAGAACCACACTGGATCTGTAGGAAGATTCACTGTGCGAGATAATCCCTTCTTTCAACAGATAATCTATCTCCTCCCTTAAAGTTTTTTCCTTAGCGAACGGAATCGAATAGGCTGTCATACAGATTGGTGTTGGGTCTATGAGTGTTATATCATACTCCAATAAATTTGTATGCCCCGGACGGTCCGTTAACACATCTGTATGATTATTCAGAACCTGTTGAATCCTCTCCCTCTGATTTTCCGTTAAGTGTGTGCTGATTTTGACCTGTGCAGCGGCCTCACAGGGATGTAAAGGATATTCATGAGAAGTGAGTGGTTCCTTTTTCATCTCCATTGCAAAAGACAAGGTCAGTAGGTGTGTCTCTTCCTGGTTTTCTCTGTCCAGATATTTCTTCAGGAGATTCACATGATAGATTTTCTCTTTCCCTTTCTCATCTATCTTATAATTTGTTCTAGACACCTTCTCTAGAACTGTATATGGACCTTGCCATCCAATTTGCAATTTATTCTGGCTGCCGGGCAGTAGAAGGAGCACCTTCTTTCCCACAAATAATTCTCGATCCTTCGCTTTCTTATTGTAATAGGCAGCATGCTTTTTCCTGGCTTGTCTCAAATTTTCATTGGCAAGTTTCCAGCCAGTTTTAAGACGAGTGGTCAGCTCGTTCACATATTGATATGATGAAGTAATATTTTCTTCTGCCTTTTCATCGGTCCAGGTCCTTAACAAGGCTTCCAAGGGACCTTTTATTGGCCTTCCAAATAACAATGTTGCCGGGGCCATACCGGTTGAACTATGGGGTACCTCCCGGTAGGCAAACAGGGCGGCGGGAAGGTACTGATCCCATGTGTCTGGTTTTTCATGTGCCAACTTCCTCAGGATCGACATGAGAGTCCCGTTAAATCTTTCTACTTGGCCATTTCCTTGAGGATGATACGGGCTACAATGAAAGTGTTTGGCTTGAAAGATCCTGAATACCTCTTCTTTTAGTTTCCCCTTGAACTGAGAGCCATTATCAGTCAAGATTTGGTTGGGAAAGCCTAACCTGGTGAAGATTGTGAGTAATGCCTCTGCCACATGCTTTGAATCAATTGATGACAGGGCTACCGCCTCTCCCCACATAGAACAAGTGTCCACCAGAGTCAGAATGTAACTGTTCCTCCTCTTGGTCCGAGTGAGAGGTCCCACAATGTCTGCGGCGACTCTTTCAAAGGGGGTTCCCACTATGGGCATTTCCCTAGAGTTACTGGAGCAGTCCAATGCTTTTGAGCTACCCGTTGGCACTCTGGACAGGATTTTACATATCTCTTTATGTCTTCAGTTATTCCTGGCCAGAAATAATGACAAGCTATACGCTGTCCTGTTGCGCTGATCCCCATATGACCACTGAAGGGAATCGCATGCCCTAGTTCCAACACTTTAGTCCTATATGAAATTGGAAGGACCAGCTGTCCGTGACCATTTGATCCATTTCCAGCCTTCCTATATATCAATTTGTTCTTCATATAGAAATCTCCTTTGCCTGGAGGTGTACGACATTTGGGCAATTTCTTAAAACAAGGCTTAAGGGTCTTATCCCCCGCCTGTGCCTTCCTCATCTCATCTGGATGGGTATTTATCGGATTATCCTCCTCCTTTTTAGACTGTGATCTGGTCTGCACTGTTGCCATGGTCACAGGTCTCTTGGGATTCCCCAAGAAGACATATCTACACCCCAATATCAGAGGGTAGATTGGTTCATTTATCACTGCTGCTTTTATGATTCCTTCCACATATCGCGTTTTCACATTTATCCTGGCGACGGGAAGTGTCATGGTCGCTACGTCCTTGGTTGCAGTTTGAATCTCCACTGTTTCTGTGGTGTATTGATCTGCCTGCACCAGGTGAGAACTCACATCTGAATCATAATCTAATCCAGTATCATACAAACACCTTATGGTGACACCATTACATGTTACATCTTCACACACTGGGGGGTGGTAAGGTTCCTGTTGTTCAGTAAGGTTGACCTTTACTCCATTTCTCCCCATTTTCATTGCAGCGAAAGTAGTTTTCTTTCTACAATTTTCAGTGTTATGGTTGTCCATCCG
Source organism: Oreohelix idahoensis (assembly GCA_024509875.1). Taxonomy (NCBI): domain Eukaryota; kingdom Metazoa; phylum Mollusca; class Gastropoda; order Stylommatophora; family Oreohelicidae; genus Oreohelix; species Oreohelix idahoensis. The sequence goes on from JAMPIV010017620.1 coordinate 8,090, forward strand.
ACAATGTTTACAATACTTCTTTCCTTGGTTAAAGGGTTTTCTGTCATTATATTTCCTTTCATTGAATTGTGAGGTTTTATTATTATAATCATTGCGTGGCCTATCAAACTGGTGCTTACCTTTGTTCTGGTCTCTATGGTCAAACTTATTAAAGTTTTGAGGTGCCTTAAAATTGTATACCTGTTTCTTTTTATTTCCAACTACCTCTGCTTGGGCTGCCTGATACCTCTCAGCGACATTGAGTAACTCACCCAGCCTCTCTGCACCTTGTTCCATGAGAAACTTTCTCAGGTCTGGAGCTATGGACTCTCTTAGTTGCTCAATAAGGATCATTTCCTTAAGATCTTGGGTTTTACCCAGAGCAGTCCATTTCTCCAAGTAGGTCTCTAACCGTGCGGAGAACTGGTGATAAGTCTCACCCGACAGTAGTTTGGCATTCCTAAATTTTTTTCTATAAAATTCCCCATTCTTTTCATATCTTAACAAAAGAGCCTGCTTTAGCATGTCATAATTGTCCTGATCATCCCAGCTCATCTTGGCAAAAACTTCATAAGCTGTACCACGAAGCCCTTGTGATAACTTTAGGCTCCACCTTTCTCTCTCTAAACCATACGTAGTAGCCAACAGTTCATATCTATTTAGATAACTTTCTATGTCATCGTCGTTCTCAACAAAATGGTCTAAATGAAAACTCATAGCTGAGGTTGAGGCTCCCTGACTAACAGTAGCATCTGAGGCAAAGGGACTGGCACCATTTTCAGGAGCATGGCTTTGAAACTCAAACTCCCTTAGTCGTAACTCATGTTCCCTTTGTAATCTCTTGTCCTCCTTTTCTGCTTCCCTTTCTGCAGCCTGTCTCCTTTCTTCTGCTTCCCTGTCTGCAGCTAATCTCTTTTCTTCTCTTTCTGCAGCTAATCTCTTTTCTTCTCTTTCTGCAGCTAATCTCTTTTCTTCTGCTTCTGCAGCTAATCTCTTTTCTTCTCTTTCTGCAGCTAATCTCTTTTCTTCCGCTTCTAACTTTCTTTCAGCCTCTTTTTCTAATCTTTTTTCTTCGCGTTCAATAAATTTGTCACATTCAGTTGTGACATAAGCAATCATAATTTGCCCCTCCATTCCCAATTCTTTTGCAGCCTGCACAGCAGCAGATCGAAACTTTGCCAGGTCAGCCATTTTGTACTTTGCAAAACTTTTAACATTTCTAACTAGACAAATTTCTAATTATAACTAACAATTTCTAATTATAACTAAGAACAACCACAGGCACTGATAGCTCAACCACTATTTAATTTCTCCAAAAAGGAATGCTTTTAGTTTTATACTATCTGAGATTCCTAATATACTTGATAATATTTTAAGAATTTAAAATCCCAGAAGCAAACTACCCAATATAGCTGGTGTTATGAAAAGTTCAATCCCCAGGAGCGAGACCCCAATATATGTGGTGGGATGATGTTAATACAGTTTGTTGTTAAGAAATCTTAGTGTACTGAATGACGTCAGCTGTGAAGGTCCCTGAATATAATAAATATTTGAGTAAATTTCCAGGGCACCTTTCTACTTCCACCACTATGATCTCATTCAGACTTATTCTTGATAGACTATAAGATGACTACGTTTGGTGTCTAGGGTTATGAAATGTAGTGTAAGGTTGCATTAACCAACTAAACATATAAACAATTACACAAATTATTTTATTATCTACTACAACACAACAGTGCCACGACAATCACATACAAAATACACTTTAAAAGACTATCTTTATTAAGTCTGTGGTTGAAAGTTAAGGTTTTTCAATTTATTGTCCTGAATCTGATTTATTTGGAATCAGGACTGACAATCAAAGTGAAATCATAGAAATTAATTACATCAATCAATTTATACAATGGATCTTCTGTCCATAATACATATATTATTATATAAGGGTGTAGTTGTATTGTTTAACTGAGGTGACTTCTAGTATACACTGGTTAATTGTTTACTATCATCATCTCTGCATGTTGTTTGTAAGTTTTTATGGACACTGATGGAATGTTTATATCACTATTCCCAGTCTATTTACTAATATATTGTTAGTTGAGCGACCAGGTGCCGAAACATGCACCTAACTTGGTAATATGCTGTAGGAATCTTCCCGCACTTCGCTGAACGACAACCTTCAGCTCCCACTTCTTCAAGAATGATGGTGGTTTACAGTTGTCTCCGAAAAAGGCAAGACTGTGTCATGAATATATCGGCCCACAGTAGTCTGGCACCAGTTATTGACAGCAACCAAATACCTCACAGATGTAAGGAAATAACACAAGTAAAACGATGACTAGGCAATAGAATCTGGCACATTTTCGATCTGCCTTTGTCCAGGCTTTTCCTTTATTAGAAAATTCTTAGCCTGTTCTCAACGTACTTGATTTTCATAGAATTTATTTTCAAAAATGGCAGTGAACCGACGCTTCTACTTGATCATATCTAACGTTCTAACCAATCAGGCCATGTTTACATGAGCCTTTGAAAAAAACTATCCATCCTATACGTTTCCATTAACAACAATATTTGTATTTCCAGGTCACCCAATAATGTTTCGCCTTACATTTTACTAAAGCCAATCAAATCGTATCTAACTTGTTGGCCTCATTTCCCCCAAAGCAGTGTTTTCCAAACATGCCATAAAAAAAATTAAGCAGATATGATCTTGTGCTGTCAGTCAACTCCACTATAGTATTTTGGCTATAATTTGTTAATTAATGGACTATTTGCGAAACACATAACATATTCTTTGTCAGCAAGTCCTAAGGTACCCGAATATATAAGTTTAATGGGGCTAAGTGGCTTCGTTCAAAATATGTATTTTTCTATGATAGTCGTGTATTTGCTGTTACCACCGTTCACTTCCATACTAGGGGATGTCTTCTGTACTTACGATAGAAATTCGTCATTCCTAATAAGAGCTAAAGTCGTTTTAGTGACACGTGTCGTCTACATGTTCTAACTTTTTCATCGTATTTTGGGGGAACCCCTAAGGCAAGGCTTGCCACTTGCTATAGTTGGCTTTTAGTTTAAAATCAATGCGAAACGTATTTGCATTTTCATCTCCTTGCCCCTCCTCGTTCTACAATGCATTTGTAAGCAGATGTTTTCTTAGAACTAGGAAAAGTGGTGTCAAGGACGAATTTGAAAATTTTGGGTACCGTTTTGTTCGGCTATTCGTTAGCAAATATTCTGAAGGCGTAGGCGATACCAACAGTTCTAGCAAAAAATTCTTTTATACTTTCTTATTTTGCCTTTAGGCCCTATATTGTTATATATTAATTTAGCTATTGTATTAGAAATTCACTACAAACTCACAGGAAGTTCCTTGCATTTTTAGAAGAAGTGGATTCTGTTTACGGTGATCTCCTGCTTCATGCTGAGGTGAGATGGCTTAGTCGAGGAAAATGTTTAATAAGATTTTGTGAACTGAAGGATGAAATATTTGACTTCCTGCGAGACATCTTACCATGTTCAATTGATCTTCAAAATAAACTCAAAGATATTCACTTCATTCAGCACTTGGCATTTCTCACAGATATAACACAACATTTGAATGTACTGAATTTGCAGTTACAAGGAAAAAGGCAAACAATTTTTTCAAATGATGGGCTATGTTGATGGCTTCAAAAAGAAACTGAGCCTATTTAGTATGTCTTTGCAAAAGAATTACCGGTTTCATTTTCCTTGTTGTAAACAGCTGTCTGAGAAAGAGAGTGTTAACTTCAGGAGGTACACAGATGACATTGAACAGCTGATTTCTGAGTTTGATCGTCGATTTCAAGATTTTGAGATGTTTCGTCCACAAATGGAACTTTGTAACAACCCATTCAAGTGCACAGTGGAGTCTCAGCCAGCAGAACTACAATTACAGTTATGTGAACTCCAATGTGACCCATTCATCAACACAACAGAAGCAACTGGAGCTGATTTGTGGAAATTACTACCAAAGAAACGTTACCCACTTCTGAGAAAACGGGCCCTAAAAGTGTGCTCTATATTTGGTAGCACATATCTTTGTGAGACAACATTTTCTGCCATGAAGCTTATCAAATCCAAGACCAGAAACCGATTAACTGACTCTGTATTATCCCATGTTCTCAGAATTGCTACCTCACAAACGGAAATAGACTTCAAATCACTGGTGAAAAGTTTTGATAAGCCACACTCTTCACAATGAAATAACATACAAATGTACGTTTGAAATAAATAATTACATGTCATATTACAAATTACAAAACAAATTAAAACAACAGATTCATTATATTTTTATTTTACAGTAATTTCAGTCCGAAGACTGGTATACATGTCTTGGCAGATGTGCAGTACAGTAGTTTGCCGTTGCTTTCTGTACGTGGTTCATTATATATGTAAAACTAAATCTCAGAACGTTATTTTTTAAGGATTTTATAGGTCTGGCCCTCTGGTGTTACCCGTTACCATAATCTGGCCCTCGGCCAACCTTAGCTTGGCCACCACTGGTCTAGATGCGTTTGTATATGAGATATGTAGAACATTTTCTTTGCCTCCTCATCCAGGAAATGTTTAATTTTGGCTAATTGGTAAACTTTTTGTGCTGTTTGCTTTGTGAGTGCATGTACATGTGAGTCCCAACTTAGGTGTTGGTCAACAGTGATACTTAGAGTTCTGTGTTCATTTACGTTTTCAATTAGTGATGTTCCAATGAAGAGCTGAAGTGTTGTTTTCTGCAAGTTTTGTAGTTTTTGTCTGGTTGATATTAACATACATTTTGTTTTACTAATATTTATTTGCATGCGATTCTCGTTGCTCCACTTAATAAGATTATGTGTATCGTTTTGTAAAGATTGTTCTAGTGTGATGCAACTTTTATCACTAGTATAGACAGTACAGTCATCGGCAAACAGGTCACATGATGAGTGTTTCAAGTATAGAGGAAGATCATTAATGTATACGGTAAAGAGAAGAGGGCCGAGAATAGAGCCCTGAGGAACACCTGTATTGACAACGGTTGGGTTCGACAAGGAATTATTGTAAGAGACTATTTGTTGTCTGTCTGACAGGAACAATTTAATTAACTTTACCAGCTTAATATTTACTTTCATTGTTTCTAATTTTCTGATTAAAATAAAGTGATCTATCATATCAAATGCTTTTTTGAAGTCTACAAATATTGCTCCACATATATTATCGTTATTGATGTTTAGGTACCAATTGTCTATCATCTTTGTTAAGGCTGTGTGGCATGAAGGCTTTGGTCTAAACCCCGACTGACTGCCGATTAGCAGGTCATTATTGACTAGGTGTTGTAGTATTGTTCTGTGGATGTGTTTTTCCAGTGGTTTGGACAGCGACGATATAAGAGAGATGGGCCTATAGTTACTAAGATTACTACTATCAGACGAACCTGGTTTGAGAAGTGGATATACTTTAGCGCTTTTAAAAGCAGATGGAAAGTAACTCCTTGCGATACATTGATTACATATGTATGTCAGTGAATCATTAATGGCAGGTGCGGCAAAGCGCAGTATTCGATTACTGATTCCATCAAGTCCCGTTGAGTTATTATCTTTAAGGCCAGTAATATAGTTATAAACTTCGTTAACTGTTATAAAAGGGATGTCGGGTGGAATTGTGTTAGTACATTTGTTCTCGCAGAACGTTGATAATTTGCTAAGGGGGAGACAAAATGGTGGATTTTATATTATTGATGTCTGCCTGAAAATGATTGCTGTAGTCTGTACAATTAAGTGGCGTATTGGGAGTATGTGGGTCTGGAAAATTTCGTTTGTTCACTAAAGTGTTAATTGCCTTCATATCTCTTTACTGTTTGTTTCACTCTGAACTACATTTCTAAAGTAGTTTTTCTTTTCTCTTCGAATTAAGTATTGTACTTTATTTCTTACTGTCCTATATGTAGTGATATCCTTAGTTTTATGCGCTCTATCTCTTTGCCTCATAGCGTCAAGAACTTCATGTGTGATCCATGGAGATTTAATTTGCCTTTTCACGCGAATTTCTTTAGTAGGCGCATGCTTATTAAAAATACTATAAAATATCATTGTCCAATATGCGATGGCGTCATCAGGATCAGGAATTTGAAAAACGTTGGCGAGAGGGGCAGTTCGCAAATCATTCAAAAATAATTCTCGGTTGACATTTTTAAGACTTCTATATTGAAAACTAATGTGTTTTATTTTTTGGAGATTTGTACCGATTTTTTGCCCAAGTAAAACATATGGGATAATGGTCACTCATAGCAATAGTAGGGATGGAGCATTCTATAATGTTTTCTGGACAGGTTACATAGATGCGATCGATCAGTGTGGATGATGTTTTTGTTACTCTGGTAGGTTTGTTTACTATTTGTTTCATGTTGTACGATGCTATGATGTTGGTCCATATTTGGTTTGGCTTATGCATATCGATATTAAAATCACCAAGAAGAATAATTTCATTAACTGTAGCAATAACTTTATCCATCATATTCGTGAAATCTTGAAACCATGTTGTTCCTACACTGGGATTACGATAAAGATATCCGATTACAATAGATCTTTGCTTTTGTGGCTTTACCTCTAACCATATGCATTCTATATCTATAGTCTCAAGATCGGTTCTGCGGCGATAACTGAGAGAAGTAGAAATATAAATTGCTAGACCCGTCTCTAATTGTCTACTTGAATCTCGCCGAATTGTTTTAAAACCTCTGAGTGCAATGTCATCGTCGGTTATTTTCTCATTCAGACGACTTTCGGAAAAACCAAAAACCTGGAAATTTTGGTTAAGAATTTGTGTGAGTTCTGGAATTTTACCTAAAAGATGGTTTACGTTCAAGTGGCCAAGCCGTAAACCAATTGTACTTAGTAAATGTTCATAGTTATCTGACATTTTCATGTGACAGAAGTTTTACGCTCAAATAGAAAATAAATAACTAATTAAACATCACGAAGTTGCTATAGAAGTGAGATTAATAGTAATAGTACATAAATGCACACCTTAATACAACAAATTACAAACAATTCAGATAACTGTACTAGGTAAAAATTGTAAAAAAAAACTGTCACACAACAAGCACACCTATCCACGCTGTGAAGGTTAACAACAAAGTTAAGCTGCACCAAGAGAACAGACGGACAGACAAACAAATAGATACTGAGAATAAATAAATAAAGCATTATCCGACAGTTACTGGTGTTACAGAGACGTCGACTTGTGAAGGGAACAGTCACTAATAATGTTGAGGAGAGGGTTGTTGAAAATAAAAGCAAGATGGATTTGGCCGTTAAAGATGATTCATTTGGTAGTAGGCGTTCGCGGGATGTTGAGGTACTGTTTTTTGATGAATGGAATATTCCGGCCAGTAGGACCTCCAACTGTAAGGTGCGTAGTTCAAGAGGCTTTGCTGGTGTAGAAAGTTATGAAAGGTTGGGTGTGCGGGTTGATATGGGAAAACCTGTGATAACAACGATGATGGGTGATCTCTCATTGGTGTCTGGTGCGATAGCGGACGTGGTGAGATTTCAGTAGGTGGACCCTGAGTTGGTTGAATTGAATCTTTTACAGATCTTTGAGGATGGACTGTCTCAGGTCGTTGTTGAGAAAAATAGTCGTTGGTAAGAAAATAAGAGAAAAGATAATGGCGTGGAAACAATACTTAGGAGCTAAAAACACAGCAGGACAAGAAGAGAAATATAGAGAATATATGATACTCAGAACAGTAGCAAAGAACAAGGTGCTAGCAGAAAAACAGAAGTCCTGGGAAGAATTTGGAGAAAAGCTAGAAAAAGATGCGCAAGAAAATCAGAAATTGTTCTATAAGACCCTAAAGAACATAAGGAAGGAAAAACAATGTATAAATGTATAAAGGACAAGCAAGGCAAATTGCTTACTGCCTCAAAGGAAGTAATGAAAAGGTGGATAGGATATTTCTCGGAACTCCTGCATGGTGAGCATGGCGAAGCATCAGAAATGATAACCACTAGCACAGAAGATAAAACCAATGATGGTGAAGATGACATAAAGATGGACGAACTGAAGGCAGCACTGGAGATAATCAAGATGGGCAAAGCAGCAGTGCATGATGGTATAACACCAGAAATGGTTAAGTACATGGGAGCATCAAGTGACCTATTACTCTTAAGGGTCATACAGGCATCGTGGTGCAACAAGACTATAACAACGGATTGGGAGATTGCCATCATAACACCAATTTTTCAAAAAGGGTGATAATCGACAATGTGGAAACCATAGAGCCATATTCCTTCTCTGTGTCCCTGGTAAAATCTACTCTAGAATCCTAGAGCAGAGATTCCGACGCCTAGCTGAGCCACAATTGGATGAGGTCCAGTGCAGATTCCGAGCAAACCGAAGTACTCAAGACCTAATCTTCAAACTCAGACAGCTGGCAATCGACATCGACAACCAACCCTTCCTTCTCAACAGGAGGCATCAACCATAAGATCGAAAGCATTGTGCTCAACCAATTGGCAGGCAGTGACCACAAACCGATCAAACTAATGATTAATATGGAAATATACTCCACTTCCATAAACCATTACCCCGCTGGAACTACAAAAATGCCATCTGAAACACGTTCTCAGCACTGACAGATGAATACTGTGGTTTTGATAAACACCCAAAACAAAAGAATTGGAGAAATAACTGACGGATTTAATAAAGCAGTTATGAAGGCTGCCTTAGAATCAATACCACGAGGGGCAAGAAAAGATTATAAGCCGTACTGAACATAAGATCTCAAAGAACTGGAAGGTAACAGAGGTCTGACATGTAGCAGAAAAGGACAAAACAGTTGAGGCAAACATCGCCTACAAAGCTATCTCTGCAAAATACAGGAAAACGTTAAACTGTTCATCCAAAAATAGCTGGAGCAAAACAACAGAAAGTCTAAACCTCGACAAAGATGGAAGAAAATTATGAAGGCTCGCCAAAGCCTTAAATGATGAGGAATATAAAAATAAGGAAATAGCCCCACAACAAAATGATAAAATACTCACAAAGAAAGAAGCAGCAAATGTCTTTGCTCAAAAATTCTCACATGAGAGCCAGATAAATGTTCCACTTGACAGAAAACAGGAAATTATCAAAGAGCAAGAACATTTTCAAAATATATCAACTGTTCCAGAAGAGCATATGACATCAAACCTCACCACGAGAGAGCTAGAGGCAGCCATTGTATCCCTAAAACATAGACAGTCACCTAGAAAAGACGGGGTAACAAATGACATGCTTAAAGTGCTAGTACCTATTTCCAAGAAAGCCCTACTCAAGATTATGAACTATAGCTGGAAGAGTGGAATCGTACCACAGGCCTGGAAAGAAGTAGTACTAGTTCCAATCCTTAAAAAGGACAAAGACTAAATGGACCCCAACAGCCTTCTAAGCTGCACGGGAAAGCTTATGGAGAGAATGATAAATACCAGATTAAGTTGGCACCTCGAAGAAAAACAAATTCTGCTGCACCAACAGGCAGGCTTCATGCAACATAGGTCTACAGGGGACCAAGTCACCTACATTGCCCAGAAAATCGAAGATGCTTTCCAAGAAGGAAAGCACACATTAGCAGTCTCTGTAGACATGGAGAAAGCATTTGATAAAGTTTGGAAAGATGGGCTAAGAGTTAAAATGCTTAAATATGGAGTCTGTGGAAGAATGTATAACTGGATCAGTCACTACCCAACAAGAAGAACAGCTAGAGTGCAGGTGCACGGACATTAAAGCAAAAAGACTACAATTGAACTTGGAGTCCCAGAGGGTGGGACATCCCCATACTGGCCACCAAATGATAAATCCGTTCTTTTTAGAACTGGCCAGCACTGATAAAGTAACACTGATAACAATCCTGATAAAGTATATGCGAGGGTAATTGGTACTGTTAATATATGGTTGGTAAGAGTATATCCCTTTTGAAGTGATTAGACTGTTGTACTACATGCGCCCACACAGGGCAGATGATAAATAGGTTAGGACTGAACTGTGACTGTGTATAAAGTCTGTAGTGAATGGTATGGAGGGTACAGTCACTCACCCTGTACTGTCAAGCATAGATCAACAAATCAGACTGGTGTTCATTTCCAATTGACAGCACATAATTTATTCACACAGCAACATCAATCCGGTACGATACACTACACAGGTACAACAGGATACACAAAATCAATAATAATCAATGGCGCAGAATGTCACAGCTGTTCAGTATGATGTAAACCCTGTTTACATCGCAGTTCTAATGTTACATCAGTAAATCCACCAGAACTACTGCTGATACTGCAGTTACAAAACGCCACACAGGCTTAAATCTATATAAACTTGCAGTTCTAATGTTCCACCAGAACGACTGCTGATACTGCAGTTACAAAAACGCCACACAGGCTTAAATATATATATACTCAAAAGAGTGTCCGCTCTGCAGTCTACAAGTAATCTGGCCTACACAACTCCTGGCCTTATAATCTCTTCAATAACTCTGATATCTGTTCATGGATCCTTAAATCTATATGTACTCAAAAGACTGTCTGCTCTGCAGTCTACAAATAATCTGGCCTACACAAATCCTTGCCTTATAATCTCTTCAATAGCTCTGATATCTGTTCATGGATCCTTAAATCTATATATACTCAAAAGACTGTCCGCTCTGTAGTCTACAAGTAATCTGGCCTGCACAAATCCTGGCCTTATAATCTCTTTAAATAAAGTACATTCACCAGAAAACTCTCCCTCCATAAGGAACAATGGCCTTACCATCTCCTAGCGCCGTTCCTGCACAATAGAAATCTATCAGGGAGGTAAATATGATCCAAAACATCGGCCTGTAGACACCAAGGCCCCCAGAACATGTCCTTAACATAAAGTACACCTTATCTTCTCTTATCTGCAGATAATCACACCTAAAATAGGCAAATAATGGTACACCTCGAAAAATGGCCAAACATCGTTCCCGTACACTACCCTTGGGAACACACACAAGACACAGGGCTGACTCCAGTCCACGCCCCAAACTTAAACTCCTCTCCGACTGCCACGGGAACACACATCTCCCGCCAAACAGTCACCGGACTCGGCTGTTCACGGACTAGCCGTGAGCTATTCACAGCCGGCCGAAACCAGTACAGAATAACTAAATGACTAGCGCTCACACGCTTTCTGTACACTCTGTTTTCTAACATATAAATGTTTAAACAACTCACAATTAAACAAGCCGACAAGTGTCACAACCCTGAATTCACACTGTATAATCAGCATAGTACGTATCACCTTTCTTTTGGACCTTAACTGGTCCCTTCCCCAACACTCGTCTTTATATATAAATGATATAACAGAAAACATCCACAAGAATGTCCACAACTCCCTCTATGCTGATGACCTGGCCATGTGGACTTCAGAAGAATACATCACCACAGCAAGAGTGCGCATGCAGGATTCACTGCTAGCCCTTGAAAGTTGGTCCAGAAAGTGGTTGCTCAAAATGAATGAACAAAAAAAACAACAAACTCTATTTTTACTTTGTCAAATAAACCACGGCAAACAAAGCTACAACTAAATGGGCAGGCAGTACGAGAAGATGAAACACCAATATACTTAAGAATCACACTAGACCGCCGAATGACGTAAAAATCCCAGATAACCAAAATACAGCTAAGGGCAAACCTTCGCATGGCCATCATGAAAATGTTAGCTGGTACAACTTGGGGTGCTGATGAGAATATCCTCAAAAAGCTGTACACAGGCAGAGTCAGACCTGCTATGGAATACGGCATTACAGCTTGGTCGATGGCTGCAAAATCTAATTTTGACAGAGTAAACAGACTCCCAACACCAAGCACATTATATGGCTACAGCAGAGTCCTACAACAAGCTGGTATCCCTAGCATTCATACTATTCTGATGCAGTCACAGATTCGCTGGGCAGGTCATGTAGTCCGCATGCCAGACCATCGACTGCCGAAGATACTCTTTTATGGTGAGATGCAGAAGGGTAAACGCTCCCATGGTGGCCCAAAAAAGCGCTTCAAAGACACGTTAAAGACGTCATTGAAAACCTTTGACATAAACCCAGACACATGGGAAGCTGCTGCGCAAGACCGAACTGCTTGGCTCACATCTCTTCGTAAAGGTGCAGCGGCAAGCAAATCATCCAGAAGAGCAGCAGCGGAACAGCGGAGACAAGCTAGAAAGGACCGTGTAATAAAACCTTCACATGAAGCAAACATTCCCTGCCCACACTGTCGGAGATTTTTCCAGGCCCGCATCGGGCTCATCAGTCACCTTCGTACCCATAGACTAACCTAACATATTCCTAAATAATTGGATGAACAGAGTGGTCTTCATCACCCGTAATGGACGAACAACAACAACAAGCCGAAACATTTAAGAGACTCAAAGGACACCCCATGTTCCAAAGAATGAATAGGCTAGAAAGAGGCAGGCTCAAGCGAACTAACTTTGTGGCCCATGGAAAAGAAAAAAAATAGCAAAAATACCATGCTAGCAAGCTCAGTTGCAAAGAAAATACCAACAAGCACAACTATCCCACTGTGGAAAATACGATGCCTTCCTGAGTTAAAATCTGAAATTCCAGGCACTGACAGTAAGGGAACACAGACAGAAACTTAAAGAAAATGAATAGCAACCAAGTATATTGACACATGCACATACTAATGGTTCAGCAAAAAATGCAGTTGAAAATGGGGGTGACGGCATCGTCATAAAATTAAAGAATAGAATCCACTCTATGGCAATTGCCACTGGCAAATACTGCAATAACTGCAGTGCTGAAGGAGAAGCCCTGAAACAGGCAGCGGAAACTCATATTGAATGCAAAGCGCAGGGAGAAAAACAATTATTAATCTTTACAGATGCCCTCTCAGTAATAACAGCGCTGAAGAGCCGCCAAGCTAAAGGCTTGAAAGATTTGATAATCTCCCTTAAAAGACTGACCAAACGCTTCAACAAGTGCACTTTCCAGTGGTTATCTGCCCATTGGAACATACTAGGAAATGAGGAGGCAAACTTGCTAAGGAAGGAGGTGCCTTACAACAAAATGATATAGAGACAACTTACGCATTGGCAAAGACTACAATAAAGGCTATATTCAAGTCCAAATGGAAAAGAGAGCACCCGGACCATTTGAAATATGATGCATATCATCAACTATCCAGGAAAGAACTGGTCATCATTTTTGGGCTACGCACTGGACACAACAGATTGAGATTCCATCTATACTACAAATACAAAACTGCACCTGCGGTACCAGCCCGATGACAGTCGAACACCTGCTGCAGTACTGCCCAACCTACATAAATGAACGGAGTAGCAAATGGCAACAACTCACTTCAGTCAACGAAAAACTGTTTGGAGATGTCGGGAACCTTGAGTTGACTACTGCCTTTATTTGAGTCATAAATGTGGAGGTCTGAAGGCGAACAAGAAAGAAGAAGAAGAAGGCAGCTGAGTGAAAAGGCCCTTGAGTATAAGAGTGAGATCCATCTTTGTTTCATAGATCTGGAAAAGCCGTTTGCAGAGTCCCCTGGAGCGACCTTTGATACTGATTGGCAAGGAAGAACATTCCAGCACCTCTGATTCATGCTATACAGAGGTGCTACAAGTCTTGCGGAAATTATGCGAGGACAGCAAACCATAAGTCAGAAAAGTTCAGAACTACCACTGGTATAAGCCAAGGTAATATACAGTCACCTTATCGTTTCATACTCCTCATGGACGATGTCATCAAGGCATGTAAGGAAAGAACAAGAAAGTATTCAGTGGGGTACTGGAAGATGAGACAGGTATGTATTTCAGAGCTGGCATGTGCTGATGATGTTGCCATGATTGCTAAATCAGAGGCATATCTCTAATCCAACCTGAAAGTCTGGAAGGAAGAGCTGGAGAAGAGAGGGATGGTCATAAGCAGCTCTAAAACAAAATCCACGAAGAAGAAAGAAGACATCAGATTAAGTTGTGTGAACAGGTCCTGGAGCAGGTCAGCCACTTTAAATAGCTCAGAGCTATTATAGACCGAAAGTGAGGCATCAAAGAAGAGTTGGCCACTCGAAAAGCAGCACTTAGGAGACTGTTTAGGCCATAAATCAAAGACTCTTCAGCAAGAGAGAGGTTGATAAGAAAACGAAGATGGCTGTATACTGCTCCACCTCTTTCCCAGTCTTGACATATGGACGCGAAAAAAACTCACAAAAGCCAGATCCAAACCTCAGAAATGAGGTATCTGAGGAAGGGGCTTAAAGTAACAATAAGAGGCATGGTCCACAACCAGACGATACGTCAAGGCCTAAAATCACACTCCCTGCAGACCCAATTAGAACAGTCCCATGGGAAACAAAGAGCCAGGGATCCAGACCCCCAGGACGACCCAGAGTCCTCTGGGAGGACAACATTAGACAGTCTTTGAAGGACCGAGGACTAGACTGGAACCAGGGCAGGAGAGAGATAGCGGATAGGATAGTCTGGCGCTCTCTCTTCCAAACCTCTACACCTCACGGTAGAAGAGGAACGACTAAGTAAGCTAGTAAGAGAACAGTGGAAACTTAAAATCAATCGTAGAAAACTGTATATAGCATTTTCTACCGCAGCCACAAAATAGCAAAAAAGACGTATCAACATCAAAATGAATGGGGAAACAGCAACAAAAGAGGAGTTCCCAATCTTTGTTGGATTAAAACTGGACAGACAATTGAAACTAGATGGACACATCTAGAACCTCAGAGAAAAAGCAAGTAAGCACCTAAACCTGTACAAACGACTATCTAATACAAATTGGGGATCGGATAAACAAACTCTTCGCCAACTATACATCGGCTAAGTGAGATCAGTGATAGACTATAACCTTCCCCTCCAGGCCATTGTGAGTACTAACACCATCTCATCTCTGGACTGTGTACAGAAGCAAGCTCTCAGGTTAATTTGTGGAGGGATGAGATTAACACCCACAACCCTATGTGAGATACATGTCAATATAGAGCCGCTGAATATCAGGCGCAAAAGAGTACTGACTGAAGCTGTAGAGTGATACAGGAGACAGGAGAAAGACCACCCAAACAAAGTACTGATGGACACTTGGAAACAAACACGAAGGCTGAAATAACTATCTCTCATGGACATAGCCAAAGAGGAGAACAATAAACATCATCTCTCACAAGAGAGAGAGAAATAGAAAACAAATTCCTTGGACCACCCCTTGAGAGAACTTCCGTCAACCAACTGTCAAAACACAACTGATAGATAAAACGGCCAAAACAATCTTGACGACATGTGCCTTTACTCAACATCAGCAATGCAGGACTAATACAGATGGTACGGCTTTCAAAACCACCTCTTTTGCAGGATATGGCGTCTGCACATGGTATCCGGATGGATCCTGTTATGAGTTCTGCTACTTCTGAGGTGAAATTTGTTCAAATTACGAAGCGGTGGCTGAGACCATCAAGACAACCATTGAATTACTACACCAAGAGTTTGACTTTAAGAAACGGGAGTCTTCAGACATTGTGATTTTCATTGACTCCATGTCTGCTTTGGAGGCACTTAAACACAGACTCCAAATGAAAACAAAGACAACTTTCTTATAGGAAGAGTGGTTCACAACTTGATCATAGCCTATTCCATCAGTGTAACCCTACAGTGGATCAATGGACAGAGTGATCTAACAGAAAATGAGACGGCGGAAAGACGTGCTGTAACAGGAACCTCTTAACAACAAAAGGACAGACCCTGCAGCATTGAACAGTCAAACAGATTCTCAGAAACAACACAAGCGAAATATGACTGAACAGATGAGCAAACGGGCTGCAATCCGAAATGTCTTTAATGAAATGTCCTGCCCAAACAACAACGACAACATCAACAGACTCAACAGAAGAAATCAAAGGCTTATCTTTCAGTTACGAACAAGACATGCCAGAGTCAATACCCATTTAAACCGAATCAACCCTCAGCACCTACACAACCTACCAGCACCTTTTCATGGAGTGTCCATCACTCATACATGCTGGGAAGAAACTATTACAGATACATCAATCCTAAAGGGAGCCTCTCTAGCGTAGTGGTTACCACACTGCGCTGGGGACCGGGTGACCCAGGATCAAACCCGGGCGAAGACATTTGAAGATTTTCGTCGACCGAGATTTGGACTGGATTAACTCGAGCCCTGGCGAGTACATTTGAAGAGGTGTAGTCGACCAGGACAGGCGGCTCCTGGGCCGACCCAGATCTAATGGGTACCTCCGAAATCGGCGAGTATCTGCCTGAATGGCGAGGGACACCAGTCTCTGTGCAACAAAAAAAAGGGATACTCACGTAAAATCAGTCTCAGGTTAGACATACTAACCTGAGATTTCGCCTCGAGTAATAGCTTGGGCTTACGAAAAAAATAAAAAAATCAGACAATCACCAACTCATTATATAGAACCTTGAAACCAGTGCAGAAAACCTGCACTTTTCTAAGAATGGCATTGGGCTGCCAAGAGTGGACATGCTCAGCAGCTTTATGATATCGACCACATATCCATATGTAAATATAAATCCTTAGTTGACGTTGATAACTCGGTTCATTGAAAGTTGACGATTGTGAGTTGATAACTCGGTTGATTGAAAGTTGGTAATTGTAAGTTGATAACACGGTTGATTGAAAGTTGATGATTGTGAGTTGATAACTTGGTTGATTGAAGCTTGATGGTTGCACACTATGATTAGCTTTTAACTACTTATTTGCCGAGCTAAATATATTAATATCTTGCTGAACTCCACTCGGCTAGGGCTTATTGAACACGAGTCAAGTGTCACATCGTGACAAATACTTATCTCACAGAAGCGGGCAGGGAATACTAACCTTACAACAAACCGAGAAAGCTACATAGTGAGGTGGACAATTGTGAAATTTACTGCTCCCTACCTGGAGCAGGGAAACTAACAAACTCAAATCCGGGTACCTTCTTCAAGAAACAATTCATTTCTTTATCGCTTGGTTTTTATTCAGATGACTCACCACCGCACCACTCGTTGAATTAGAAGTTGACGAAGACAATGATAGTGATGGTCCTGCCCATAACGATGTTAAACAATCTGTCAGTGTGGTTTTCTGTATTTATGGGACCGCCTGGCATAAACTAACATTTATACGTGCTATAGCAGAATAAGATTAACAGACGTAAAAGCAGATACGGCTTTTTCGCACAAAACGAAGGATCACTAAAAGTTCAGTTGACAGTCATGTCTGTGAGCGGTATTGTAGAGCAGTCCCAGAAAATAATATTGAATGCGTGTTTTGCGTGGAATTTTTGTGAAGGGAGAGTTGCTATTTTGGTTTTTTTCCATTGTTGATGGAAAAGAGAGATGTCACAAAAGTCGAAAAAAAAAAGAACGTCGTGTGCAAATTGTCGAAAATAGAGAGACGTGCGTAGAAAATTGTAACGTGTGGGAAGAGACGGAGTCGTGTGAAAAAATGGCGGGAAAAAAGAGGGAGCTGTATAAATAGGAGTGAAGTGCGAGAAAGGGCATGATAATTTTATGATTTTATGTTCAGATAGATAGAAATTTTATCTAGGCAGTTAAAGTACTTAGGTGAATTCGTCTTTGAGATTATCAAGACCAGTTTATTATTTCTTCTGTTGGATGTATTTCATTTTAGATATATTCACTATGTTGTTTAAGCGTAAGAAACACGTACTTCACAATTGTGTCAATAACATTGCTGTTCAATTGAAGTTCAATAAACTCTAGTGGAATCTTACTACATTGTTGAGTTTTCTTTACAGTTGGATCATTTAACATACCATTATCCGATATATTGCTTATCACTAAACCAAAAAGGGTAAGAACGACCCTGGAAAGGATGAAGAAATATCAGTCAAGAATCTCTATCTAAGGTGGAATGCCTGTAACCACTTGAGCACATTAAATGATTACCTCTCGTCAATATAACTACCTGCGCACAAGTAACTGACGCGGGCACATAACTTACAACATTGGCGCCGTGACCAGCCCTTTTCTTTAGTGAAAGCATACTCATTTTGGCGCCCGAACAGCCTTCTTTTCTTTAGTGATAGCAGACAGGCCTAATCACTAATCACTATCATGGATCCACAATCGTTGCATCAGCTACAACAACAACACTTAATTAATATCCAGCAACTGCAGCAACAACAACAATACTTGATTAATACCCAGCAACAGCAATATGATTGTCAACCATAAAATAGAAAATGGGAAAGAGACACTGTCAAAACACGAGCAGATTGGAGTAGTCTAAATAGAAGACATCATCACATAGCAGTAAGACATTTTTTTGGTAAAACCAGGAAAGGAATGACACTGCAAATAAATAACATCAACATAGGGAAGCAACAGATGGGTCAGTTAACAACCGAGAATGGTTGGAAAATAAATGTAGAGCCGGAATTTCCTAAGGACAACCTTCTGCAACCACACCACAAATATATGGGAGAGGATCCAATAGATGTCCTCCTACAACAAAAGCATGCAGCACATCAAATTGCGCACAAAAATGCAGAAAAAGCTTTCCGGAAGAAACAGCGTATACACGATAAAAACACAAAACTGGAACACTTTCAAATAAGAGATCTAGTATGCTACAAAAAGCAAGTTCGACATTCGAAATTTGACGACAAATGGATCGATGGTTTCAAAATCTTAGAACAGACTACACCAACAAATTTTATCCTGTGGCACGAAGAAAGACAGATCAGGACGAAAGCCCACATTTCACAAATCAAGAAAAAAAAATCGTCGTCCTGTTTCCCAGCCTATTCTCACAAATACCAGACCGATTCGCAAAACCACCCTCCTTTATCCCCCTCCCACATCACCCTCTACATCTGATGTGTCACATTGCGATGATGATACTCAAACCCATCTCCTCACCCACCGCACGATGCTATCGACAGACTACGTAGATGTCGCACACCTCTACGAGTGAAGATGACATCCCTCTGCAGGAGCTACGTGAGATAATTCACTCAAGAAATTTGCGAGTTCAAGCAGATAATTACCAACAACACTCATCGTTGTCCAGTGATAGCAACACATCTTTGCATGATATAAAACAAGCACAGAAGTACTGTACTTCAAATCAACCAAACCCCGGTACTAGCTGTCACCACTCACATTCGCCTACAGCTGTACAACATACCGACACACATCTAGAAACACCACAACCTTCTGATACAGAGTTATCACCTGCCTCACTAACTGAAACAAATGCTTGCGTTCCTACTTCCATACGACGAGATGAGTCAGACCTTGAAACTGAAGAACAACAACATGATAACGAGGATGATAACGAGCAGATCGAAGATAATATGGATAGATCCATTCGGTTCGTCTCGAAACGACCTTACTCATCTTCATCAGACAACTCGATACCACTGACAAAGTTTATACGCCTTCTACAGGAGCATGTTCGTACAAAGCTGTACAGGAAACGTTCAACTATGCGACAAAACATCGCACAGCACAGTGCATCAACATCGCAACACTCTACCCGTACACTGCATTAACCGTCACTGCTGTAGACACTGAGAAGAAATACGATAGAAGATTGTCTAGGAGAGACACACTATTAGAGATAGCCAGGTTGTTCTAGCTAGGCTACGCTAAATGATTTTATTCTTTAGTCCGAGTGCGATAGCCGATTGCCCCGGAGAGGCATTGCTTTTTTAGAGTCGGCCAAGATGCTCTCGCTAGGCTGCTCTAAATGGTTTTAATTTCTGATGCTGCCAGCCACCTTCTATGTCGTCCTGCTGATGCTATCAGCGGCAGTCATAACCGCTAGTGAAGAGAAACTCATCTGGAGAGACGCAACACTAATTGGACATGGACAGTTACCTTTGTTATAGCGTTTAAACCATTACACCAAGAATAAGAAGATTTCAATAACATTTTTTGGACATAGAAATATATGTCTCAAACATTGTTGTACATTATAAAATAACCAAACACATGGGTTACATTGATGTACTATTAGCCGCTAAGGCAGAACCTCAAAGCTTAAGGAAGACATTGTTTGGTCTTAAGCTACACTTTCATGATATAAGACCAGCACATTAACCAAAACGGGCGATTTTGTCGTTCGTCCGCAATGCGTTACAGTATTTTTTGTTGGCACTGCACCGACGACAACTATGACAGTTTTGGTCATAACAGTAAGACCTTGGCGGAAAACCAAGACATTATTACACATGTGGTTAGCCAGAGCATCACAAATTGTAAAAATACTCACAGCATTTTTTTCTCTCAATTAAATAATTTTTTCTACTTGTCTGTTCAGGAGTGCTGACCCAGACATATGCTATGGATCATTTTATAATTACTTATTATATACATTGTTAAATTTCATTAATATTGCATAATTAACTATGTATCATGTATCATGCCTGTTTACCAAATTACTGCAGTCGAGACACACAGATGTTGTACTCGTACAGTGAAATTTATTCGTGCTCTAATGAGTATTTATAATGTTAACCCACATCTCTGGTTCTTCGCCCTCTTTCCTACGCACACCCTGTCCAGACGTTGTGTACTCAACAACACTTCTTCCGTTCTAAAGATGTATTTACCACTGAGAATATTTCTATTCAATTTCATTCTCTACTTTCGTGGTATGGCAACCTCTCAAATTCCTCCATCCAAACCGCAACTATTTTCTACCCCCTCCCGATCCTCTCAGCAGGCTAACTGTGAATTTCCCCATGCGAGTTTTTTCCCCTTTCTCCCACGTCTCACATTTATTCATCCAGCTACCCCCAGCTATTTCATTGTACTATACCCCCGCTACGCCACACTGTGCCGTTAATGGGAGTTCTCAAAACAGCCAGACAGCGTGAACTTTTCCTGCTCTCGTTGACAATCGCATAGGTTATTGTAAAACGTAAAATATTGTATTCTAGGTCAGTTACGATTCAGATTGTATGTATAGGTTTGGATACAATTATTGTCCTGAAATATTGATAAAAAGTTCGAATTTTGTTTGGCATAACCAAACCTTCTATGTGTTGATTTGATAAAAGATCTTAAGTCTTATACTGTTTATGTATATTGAATATCATAACTCCTTGTTTTATGTATTACTACTAGCGTTTGTTAAAATAAGATTTACATAAGTATTGTATTAATATATGAATAGCATTTATATATAGCGTATTGCACATTGCTATCCATATCCCATACTGTTTAATGGCTAAGTGTTTAAACAACTTGTACGTGTCCCCCGTTTTATCCATTATAAAGCTACCGGGATCCGTCGTTTTACGAACATATTTTTTTTTCCTTTTTTTTTTTTTTTTTTGCTTACAGGTATACTGAGATCTTGTAAAAAAATGTTCTTTGGCTTACACGTATACTGAGATCAAGTACAATTTTTTTTTTCATTTGGCTCACATGCGTATGCCCCCCTTCACTGACTTGTACTAGTAACTTAAATTTGTCTCAGCCATTGTCCATTGCCAATACACCGTGACTTGTGTGACCGCATGGCATACACTAGCATTTATACGTGCTATAGCAGAATAAGAATGACAGACGTAAAAGCAGATACGGCGTTTTCGCACAAAACGAAGGATCACTAAAAGTTCAGTTGACAGTCAAGTCTGTGAGCGGCATTGTAGAGCAGTCTCAGAAAATAATATCTAATGCGTGTTTTGCGTGAAATTTTTGTGAAGGGAGAGTTGCTATTTTGGTTTTTTTTTTCATTTTTGATGGAAAAGAGAGATGTCACAAATATCGAAAAAAAAGTCGTGTGCAAATTGTCGAAAACAGAGAGACGTGAGTAGAAAATTGTAACGTGTGAAAAAAACGGAGTCGTGTGAAAAAATGGCGGGGAAAAAGAGGGAGCTGTAAAAATAGGAGCAAGGTGCAAGAAAGGGCATGATTATTTTATGATTTTATGATTAGATAGATATAAATTTTTGCTAGCCAGTTATAGTACTTAGGTGAATTCGTCTTTGAGATTATCAAGACCAGTTTATTATTTCTTCTGTTGGATATATTTTCATTTTGGATATACTTACTATGTTGTTTAAGCGTAAGTAACACGCACTTCACAATTGTGTCAATAACATTGCTGTTCAATTGAAGTTCAATAAACTCTAGTGGAATCTTACTACATTGTTGAGTTTTCTTTGGAACGTTACAGTTGGATCATTTAACAAACCATTATCCGATTTATTGCTTATCACTAAACCAAAAAGGGTAAGAACGACCCTGGAAAGGATGAAGAAATATCAGTCAAGAATCTCTATCTAAGGTGGAATGCCTGTAACCACTTGAGCAGATTAAAGGATTACCTCTCGTCAGTATAACTACCTGCGCACAAGTAACTGACGCAAGCACATAACTTACAACATTGACGCCGTGAAAGGCCCTTTTCTTTAGTGAAAGCACACTGTGACGGACGATGAAACTCATCTGGCCCTGAGCTGTTTAGATGAAATGGTAGACACCTCGTAGCATCAGTGGCCCCGAATATGGTTGTAACTTTTCGTCAAACGGTTTTTTTCCCCACCTAGGCTCATTAGCTATGCGCAACAGAAACGTGGAACTCCACCTGGGCTCATTAATATGGGTCTGAGCAGAGTAGATTGTCAACACGTTTGCTGATTAATATGTGGACAGTTTATCTACCGTACATTCTGGACATCGCATTGTCTCAAGGGAAGGTTAAACCACACCCACTGCTATCTCTAGAGCAATCAAGAGCAGTTCTTTTCCTTACCTTGGTCAGTACGCCTGCCTTTAAAGGCGTTGCCAAAATCAAACGAAAGAAAGCGGCCCGATCTGAGACAAGGACGATCGAAACAGACGAAGCTAGTCTCTCACTGGAATTTCGCATCTCTGTGTCAATCAGAGAACCGCTCGAAAGACAGAGCGAACGGGGAAGACGAAGTGGACGCAGCGAACGGAGATACGGAACACCAGGGGCGGCATCCTTCTTTAGTCTGGCTGTCAGAACCCCGAAAGTCTCCTGAGATCTTAAAAGGTGTTAGATTCTAACATGTCCCCCCAATCTTTCATTCCATTTCATATATATAGAAAATCCGAAGAATGCCATTTTATCACTCGTTTGCCAGACCTTTTCAGAAGCACTAGCTATAGTGAAATCCTATTTGATTCCCTCTGGATTCTCAACTTATTGCAGTGAATTCTTTTCTATGCAACGGTATAATATATTTGTTTTAAAGTGATCAGTGGTATAGTTCATTCATTTTTATTTCACTGGATTTTGTGTTGATTTAAATCTATTAAATTAAACATATCTCAAAAGTTCCAGTTGAAAAGTTAATGATATATCTATTACATTATTTCCAAAAATAAGAGATGCTTAAACGCTAAAGTAACTTTTAAAGTCGCGAAGGAATTTATAAATAAATTAATTTGGTTAAGTTCTATATATATATATGTGTGTTTTAATCAATTTGACTCGCGCAGTGTTTTATTAAATACATAATTAAATAGGCGAGGGTAGTTTATAGTCTTAACGGTAAATTTATCGCGCTTTAGAATGTTATTCGTTTTCGGTATGAATTACATGTTTTCTATCTTTTTATAGGGTGATCATTACCTTTGCATCCCAGCAAGAAATCATACACAGAGTCATCCAGACTCGGTTCTTAACCCTCCAGATAATTGGTGAAACATTTTAAATTTAATTCTTGTGGCGATCCTGTTGGGGTCCCGCTCTCTGAATTACTCAGAAAGAAAGTAAACCCAAGAACATTTAAATAAAGCATCTAATTAAATTACAATCTGTAAGATAAACTGGAAGAAGAACATTTGCCAGTAGCAATATTTTATTTACTGCTCTGCTGTGAGAGAGTACATATTTACCTGAACTGTGACAGTGCCTAGTTTTTCCTCACTGGATTTAAACTTACCTCACTGCTCAGTCCTTGTCTCCATGTTAAGAAGTTTTTCACCACCAGCGTCGAAACTAAAGAGACCATACCCCTCGCACCCCCGTATCTAACTGTGACAGTGCCATCCCATAGACTCTTTTATATAATAAAACCAACAGAAACACTAACGCTTCACCGTCCGGCGATAAGTGAGATTTTTTGCTACCACCCAACCTCGCTAAATCTGGGGCTGGTCATCGAAGTAAAGGACACTTTCCTATGTCCAGTGTTTAACTACTGTTGTTATATTTCTAGGGAGTGCCTGATTCATCGATCGGTGTGTGAGCATATGAGTGTGGGCCCTCACGAGCGTGCATGAATGACAGGAGATTTAATTTTTGCAAACCATTTGTTAACTTTCCTTTCGGGAAATACTTTTACTGTATTCCCTGCATTGTTCCTTTAAGTGGGGATTCTTGCTAACTCTGTTTACCCCCCCCCCTTTTCATTTGCTTAGTAAAGGGAACAACAATTGAGGATAACAGGATCTTTTTCTACCACCTATACCAAGTACTGTAACACCTCTTTTCAGCGTAATTAAATTTACTGTTGGGTTACATTACCTATTTTCCTGACATCTACCTATCTTTGGACTGGGTTTATCCTTGTCTAATACAAGCGGGAAGGGCGTAGTTGATACCATTCTTCTTCCCCCCCCCCCCCCCCCACCTTGTTATTTGTATTTTCTGTACCTATGATGTTTTTTCCTGTAGCAAATGATACATGTTGTGACTGATTTTTTAAAATGATAATAAACAGCATAAACTTATTTAGTACTGTGTTGGAATACCTAAGCCCACCATTTCCTATCTTCTCCATTTTAAGCATAGTTATAGTTCTTAGGGCAACGTAACTGTCCGTGAGTCTTTTGAACAAAAACAGACCAAACAAATTGGTGTAATCAGATTGGTTGGCAAGCAGGTGATCAGCCCACTGTGCGAAGTTTTTACGGGATGGGGTAAACAGCCCCATGCCCATACCCTCCTTAGTCGCTTTTTACGACATGCGTGGTAGGGTGCAGTGTTACTATTCTTTGCTCCCCTTTCGGGCCCCGGTAACACACGGGTGTATATCTGTTTAACATAGTTATATTCACGTAACGTCCGTGAGTTTGAAGCACCAAATTGGTGTGAGCGCTTGAGTGTTTGATAACTGGCAAACAATTGTTTAGCCTGGAGAGATTTAAGGAGTAGATTTGAGAAAAACAGATTGTCGTAAAAGAGTCTGTCCTTACTCTCCCCAGCACTCCGTGAAGCAACTATTTACTTTCCGAACCCTTTATTATCACGGAGCCTTCACCCTCATTCTCCACTCTAAACAGGACCACTATTTCTAAGACTCTTTCTTCTCAAAATAAATTTACGACAATCATTGGCTGGCTCGCCGGGATATTTTTGAGTCTGATTCAAGTCTGGGTCTAACTAGATAGAGTGTGAGTGATCTGTCTTTGTGAGATAGGGTAATAAACAAAAAAAAATTACACCCCTAGGCAACGCCTTTTAGTATTTGGGTCAGCCACACAGCATATTTACAAATTGTTTTCTTTCCACAGCAGTAGAAAGTACGGATAAACATAAATTCGTTAGCTTTTTTTATTCTCTGGCAGAGAAAAATTAAATTTTTCTTTATAAGATTTGCTGGGATTGCGTGATTGTTTTTACAGTCACAAAAGGTTTTTTTAAGTTACTAGAGTTGAGCTTAGCTAAAGACGCGTTGTTCTGACTTTTAAGTCTAGTTAAGAACGTCTCTTCTCATAAACTGACTTCAGAGGGCGGAGTTTTGTGGCGGAGAATTAAAATTTTAGGGAATTTTTTTTCCTTTAAATTGTTTTAAAGATAAATTTTTCTCTACTGTTAGTAAAATCAGATTTTTTTCTAGTGTAACTTACCATTTTAACGTGGCATAGTCGCTTGCGTTAAGAGTCTTAATTGACAATAATAGCAGCGATAAGTTTGCACATTACAACGTAGGAGATAACACAGGTAAATTTATACTTTGTGGTTTTTCTCGTAGCGGCTTTGAGTTTTTCCCCTTCTTGGTTCTTCTTACTATTCTCTAATCTTAGAAGCATCCAGTTCTTTGGCATGGCAGATAGAATTAGGATAAGATCCATTTTTAGACAGGAGGCGAAGGACTCAGGGTTAGAAGGAGAAGCCGCGAACGTGTTTGTATACACGGAACTTTAAAGGTATGACGCGGAGCAAGAATTAGAGAGGGCGGAGAATAAAGAAGCGGATGATCGTCAATTGGAGCAGACGAAAATTGAGGCAGAGATGGAAGCCCGCATGGAAAGAGAAAAGGAGAGACAACGTGAGGAGAGAGACAAGGAGAGACAGCACGAATTGGCGCTCAAGGCTTTAGAGAGTCGGGGAGCTTCTACTTCAAATAATGGAGAGCCGTCTTCGCCCCAGTCTCAGTCAACGGATCTCTCCAGCACTCAATCTGCCCAATTAACTGCGATGTCTTTTGTTTTAGAGTCTTTTCCTAGCCCCAGTGAGAAAATAGACACCTTCCTAGAGAAATTCGAGAGACTCGCAAATCTGTATAGGTTAGAGAGATCAAGTTGGAGTCTTAAACTCCCAACTGCGTTGAAAGGTAATGCGTATGACGTATATACCAAGCTGGGAACCAACCAACATGATTACGACATGCTGTAGAAGCCTTGCTAGAGCGGTTTGAGATGACCGCCCGAAAATTTCTGCAAATGTTCAGAAACAGCCGAAAAGAGAGCACGGAAACATTCCCCCAGTTCTCTTCACGTCTCACGGGCTATTTGACAAAGTGCATCGAATTAGCTGAATTACCTCTTACATATGAGGGACTTCTTGAACTTGTTCTTGTGGAACAGATAAAGTCAACTTTGTCAAACGAAACCCGTAGATTTTTGGCTGAACAGGGCACAGTCAGGTTTGAGGAAATCCTCAATAAGGCAGAACGCTATACCAATGCAATGGCCGAACTTCCCTGCACTAAACGTAAACCCACAGATGAGCCATCTCGAAAATAAAATCTAGAGCAGTCATCCTATTCTTCCAATTCCTCTCAGCACTATAACAAACGGGAAAAAAATACCCAGAGACCTCCCCAGGAAAAATCGAAATTCTACAAAACCCGATTTCCCACAAACAACAATTTTGATCAACCCACCAAACCTACGTGGCAGCGCGGCACCAAGTTCAAGGAAAAGGGAAGACCCCTACACCAGGGACGTCTGATCAAGGCAAGCACACCGGGCCAAATCGCATCGGATGCTTGCATACAGCCTCGCAAGGTAGAGTCAATGTCAGGGATTCTCAACCTGAGGGGGACAGACCCTCAACGCGAGGAACTGTAATTTCGAATGGTACCTTAACTACTTGTCTCTTTGACACTGGATTAAGTTTTGATAGTATTGTCGCTAGGCACCTAGTCAAACCCGGTCAGGAGACAGAGGAAACCGTCAAACTTAGTGGAGTTTTCATGAGTGATGCACCCAGGACGCTTCCTATCGCACTGGTAGAAATACACTCTGATTTTGTCAGAGGTGTTATTAAAGCGGCCATAATGGATGATCCGATCTACCCAGTTATCATGGTATGCAGATATGTGTTTGTTGGGAGACCAAAGGAGCCGATTGTGGCAGCGGTAACCACAAGAGGGAAAACTAAGAAGGAGAGGGAGCCTGCGCCGAAATTTGTTGCCGAACGAACTGAAGGAGGCGCAACAAAAGGACCCTACTCTGGAGCCCTGCTTTAGAAAACTGCCCATGGCTAAGGACCCCAGACACCACGTAGACAACTTTTCTAAGGATGGTGTATTGTATCGTAGAACGGGCGACCCTGATACAGGGAATAACCAGCTCCTAGTACCGACGCAGTATAGAAGCCAGATCTTAGAAATGGGGCACTCGCTTCCCTTAAGCGGACATATGGGGCAAAACGCCACTATTCAGCGAATAAAAAACCACTATTGGTGGCCAGGAATGAACTCTGATATTATCAGGTACGTGAAATCCTGCGCAGAGTGCCAACGTGTAGCACCAAAGAACTTGACACCCCCAGTACCTATGGGGCAAATGCCAATAGTGGGTACTCCATTTGAACGGGTTGCTGTCGACATCATTGGACCCCTGGAAAGGTCCAAAAGAAGAAACAGGTTCATCCTGACCTTAGTCGACACTTGCACTATGTGGGCCGAAGATATACCGCTAACATGCACAGATTCCAAGCATGTCGCAGAAGCCCTCGTGCAAATTTTTACACGGTTGGGATTCCCTCAACAAGTTTTGACGGACAATGGATCCCAATTCCGTAGCCTGTTAATGGAGGAGATCTTTAAGATCTTGAAGGCCAAACATATCCACAAACGTCCCTACCATCTGGCCGGAAATGGGCTCGTGGAACGTTTTACCGGCAGCCGCACCATGATGTTACGTAAGCTGGGTCAGGAGAAACCGGAAGACTGGGACCTATATATATCTGCTGCCTTATTCCCCTACAGAGAGGTCCCCCAAGCGTCTACGGGATTCGCGCAAGCTACAATTTTATTTTTCAGACCTATAAAGGGGCCACTAGAAGCCTTACTTCGGTCCCGGACAGACCAAAAGGCTGACGAGACAGTCGTGTCTGCAAGAAAGTATGTATCTGAGCTCAAGGAAAGGCTAAAGCTAGGATGGGATCTAGCTACGACCAACCTTAAGAAAGCCCGCGCTAAACGTGCTAAAAGATACAACAAAGCTGCAAAAGAGAGAGAACTCCAACCAGGGGAGAAAGTTTTGTTGCTACTTTCAACCGGAAGCAATAAACTTCGCATCAGATGGCAAGGACCAATTACCGTCCTTAAAAAGATCTCACGCACCAATTACAAGATCTCCATTAAAGGAAAGGAGAAGTTCTTTAACGTAAATCTCCTTAAGAAATATTTGGAGAGACCAGTGACATCCTCTGAGCATCTCCTGGCTGTCGCCATAGCAACGGAAGACGAGGAAGATGATGATGGTTGCACGGAGTACCCATTGCAACCCACAGAATCCTTTAAAGATGTCAAGTTCGGCGACAATCTCTCACCAGAACAACAAACAGAAACCAGGGCGCTACTAAAACAGTACAGTGCAGTCTTAACGGATGTACCTGGTCGAACAAATCTCATAGAATTTAATTTGAAATTAACAAACGAGACCCCTGTTCGAACCAGAGTTTACCCCATTCCGTACGCAAAAGCTGATGCACTTCGCGGAGAAATAGACAAGCTGCGTCAGGCAGGAATTATCAGCGAGTCGACATCTCCTTACAGTTCGAGTGTAGTGCTGTTGCAGAAGCCCAATAAGGAAGTTCGGCTGTGTATAGATTACCGGTTGCTAAACGTTGTAACGGAATTACAGCCCGAACCTCTCCAAACTGTTTCTGAATTGTTCACCAAGCTCAGCAAAGCAAAACATTTTTCCAAGATTGACCTCAGTAAAGGTTATTATCAAATAGCAGTCAAGGAGGAAATTAAAACTTTGTTAGCTTTCAGCACTAGTGAAGGACATTACACATTTAATGTGATGCCGTTCGAATTGCATAACGCACCAGGAGCGTTCACCAGTGTTAAGGGCTTCTCGGGACTCCCGTGTGTTATGGGTGCTTCGATGACTTCTAGTATTTGAGGATGACCAAGTTATTATATACGTATTCAGTTTATAGAGTCAAAGTCCCTCGGGTTCTTATCACTTTTGTAGGATTCCGTAATACTGTTCGTTGGTATCGATAATGTCTGCTTAACCCTTGTGATACATTCTGTGCTGAATATGTTTCATATTAAATATTCGACCCTTGACTGACCTGTGTTAGTCTCTTGTCTTATTGATTATATTGGCAGTGTGAGATGCAGCGTGTTAAGACATTAATCATCACTGGTCATGATCAGTTGAAGATGAATAGCATTTAACTCAACTCCGAATACGATAGTTGATAAGACTGTGATTTTGACGACTCAAAATATTTAATTATTAATTTCATATCATGAGCAGACACCAACTACATGGGAACAAAAGTCACATCACATTCATATACGATCTGTAAGAGTTCTCATTATTTCATAAGCACATGTTCACAATCTCTATCTAGAGTTCTGGTTAGAGGTCAGTTCCTTTTAACGGCCAATGTCCTTTGGCATAAATTCAGAGGCTAACTAGACTTACTCCCGTCGCTAGTTTATACAATAGCCTGTTGCACTAGACTTAACTATCCTGCTAGTTTTACAATACACTTATTATGCTAGGCTTACGTCTACTGCTAGGCGTTTAATATCCGTTACACTAGGCTTACGCTTGCCGCTAGCTGTACAATATCCATCTATACTAGTCTTACACTATTGCTAGTAACATAATGTTCCTTTGGCATACCACGCCAGGCTAATCTGCCATAATTATGCAAACTGCGTTATTCATACGACGACTTACGTTTGGTTCAAGAAATACACTGCTCAAATGGCTTCCCAGCCACACAATTAAAAAGTGGTTGTACCACACAATATCAGTGGCAATGGCCACACTTCGAAAACACACTGCCGTTCGGGTCAAAACCCACAAGTCGAATGACGTTGCCAAGACACACACGCGTCATGCATAGAGATATGCATACTACGTCGTTAATATATATTCAATTGCGATGTTCCACGGTGCAGCAGTCCGAGTTGGCCAAACTCAAATGCTTGCACACATGCAACAATCATCGACATCGGTCGATGAGATATATCTCTATTCGTTTAAGGTGTTCCATGATACAGCCATTCGGATCGTCGACAAATCCAAATGTCTGTAAGCATGAAACAATCATCGACATCATTCGCGGAGATATAATCATTTGAGGAATGCGCCATGCTGCAGACATGAAGCAATCCTCAACATCATCCCCCTCACTTCCAAACGTGACACTTGTGGCACGGATGATAGTGATGGAGAAGACGCCCGTCTCCCAAACATATCAATATTAGTACTACCTACTTATAAGTATGATAATCATTAAGTAGACACATTAAATTTTATAACATTAATAATAGCACTTGTCAACATGGTGACTAAAGAGTTAATTCAATTTCTTCTCAAAGACGTTGCGCGATAAAAGATCTGCCAAGTTATTGTCTGAGCCAGCAATAGGCAGAATCGTAAATGAAAATTCTTGAATCAACAAATACCATCGGTGTATTCTAGCGTTACGCATTGTTCTAGCTGTTATGTAAGTAAGAGGACTATGGTCTGTCATAATGTAAAAGTATGTGCCGATAAGATATCTTGACAGCTTCTCCAGGCACCAGACGATAGACAGGAGCTCACGTTCACCTGTCGCATACTTCTGTTCAGCCGGAGTCAGTTTCCTCGACACATAGAAACATGGATGGAGTGTTTCCTTGTAACATTGCAGCAAACAACCACCCATGGAGTAGCTCGAGGCATCTGATTGGAGAATGAATGGAATACGTATATTCGGTAATAACAAAATAGGTGCATTGCTAAATAATTTCTTAATTGTTACCAAAGCGCTTTCGCAATCTTTGTCCCAACGTACCTTATTAGGACTACCTTTGGTCAACAGTGCGGACAAAGGTGTAGATAGTTGTGCGAAATGCGGGATGAACTTATGGTAATAGTTTATCAGGCCTAAAAGGCTTCTAACTTGTTTCTTAGTTGAAGGGGTAGAAATCTCAAGAATTCTTTTGACTGTATTGTCGTCAGGATACAGTTTGTGGTTACCTATTCGGTGACCAAGAAAAGAAATTTCCTGACAACCTATTTGGACCTTTGAAGGTCGCACAGTCAAACCATGCATACGTAACGTATGTAGAAGGGAAGTTAAACCATCAATATGGTCTTCCCACGAGTCATGAAATAGGCAGATGTCATCGATGTACGTGATGACATCTTTACGATCGCCAAGAAGGCGGCGCATCATGCGCACAAACGTCGCTGGCGCATTTACCAACCCAAAACACATATAATTCCATTGGTAGAGCCCAAAAGGAGTTGTGAAAGCTGTGTAAGGTTTGGCATTTTCGGCAAGAGGAATTTGCCAGTAGCCTTTAGAGAGATCTAGTTTGCTAAAGAAAGTAGCATTAGATAATTCTGACAAAAGATCATCTAAAAGTGGCATAGGCTCACCGTCTGTGATTGTAATTTTGTTCAATCGCCTAAAATCAATACAAATACGTAAAGAATCATCCTTCTTTTTAACAATCACCATTGGGAATGCATATGGTGATTCCGAAGGAGATATCACACCTAAACGTATCATCTCCTTTAACTCTTTCTCTACCCTATCTTTGTGGTGTAAAGATATAGGATAGGGTCTGAGTTTGATAGGTTTATAATCAGTAAGAGTAATATCATGGGATATAAGCGATGTCTGACCTGGAAGGTCGGTGAGAACATCATTGAAAGAAATGAGAATATCCCGAACTTGATCTTGTTGTGACGAAGATAGTGACGAAGAAATAGTCACGTCTTTCCAAGATTCCGATGATTGCAAAGAAGGTAGTTGAAATTGTAAAGGGATAGACGAAGTGGTATCTTCTTCATGAACAACTGCAAAAGAAGCAGTATGATGCGAAGAATCATCAATAGAGTTAATGACAGGAATTAATTCCTGTGGTCTTTCAACTGCTAATTTTAGCATGTTGACGTGGAAGGTTTTGATTTTACCTCTAACGTTCACTGAGTAGTCAACATCTGTGACTTGTTTGATAACATCAAATGGACCTTGCCATGATATCAGTAATTTGTTATCGTTATGAGGTAGCAACAACCAAACTTTTTCCCCTGGTTTGAATGATCTTAATATTCTCTTTTGATTATGTAATAATCGTGATCGTTGAGTGGCTGATTTTATACTCTGGGATGCATAAGTGCACGCATCGATGATTCGTTGTCGGAGATCAATCACTAACTCGTAGCTGTTTCGAGTGGCTGTATCAATTGATGCTCCAATCAACAAATCCTTGAGTATCATCATTGGTCCGCGCGGATTCGAACCATAAACCAATTCGAACGGAGACCATCCCGTGCTCTCGTGGGGCACTTCACGAAAAGCGAAGAGGGCCGCCGGCAGAAGCCGATCCCATTCACGAGGGCATTCTTCAGTTATCTTAGATAACATCTGTTTTAGAGTGCTACTGTAGCGCTCGCACACACCGTTTGATTGAGGCCTATACGCACTACAAAACGAGTGGTGAACAGATAGCATGGATTCTAAATCCCTCATAATGTTGGAAGTAAATTGTGATCCTTGATCTGACAAAATATCTTCCGGAAAACCGATTCGACAAAATATCGAAAATAATGCATCAGACACAGATGCAGTTGTGATGGTTTTCAACGGTATGGCCTCTGGCCAACGCGTGCAAAGATCTACGCAAGTTAAAATATAACGAAATCCATTATTTGAAACAATTGATAACGGACCCACTATATCTACTGCAATCTTTTTGAATGGTATGGCCTCTGGCCAACGCGTGCAAAGATCTACGCAAGTTAAAATATAACGAAATCCATTATTTGAAACAATTGATAACGGACCCACTATATCTACTGCAATCTTTTTGAAAGGTCTCTCAGGCACGTCTGTAATCTGTAAGGGTGCCGTATGGAACCTGCCCTTACGTGCTATACCTTGGCATGTTGTACATGATTTGCAGTATAACTTTGTATCCTTATTAACCCCAGGCCAATAAAATTGTGACGTAACACGAAACAATGTTCTTTTGATCCCCATATGCCCTGCCATAGGGGAGTCATGACCTGTTTGTAGGACCAATGGTCTGTATTCCTTAGGTACTATCACTTGATGTATAATTGTTTTGCCATCATCATAATATCTAGTGAGTATTGATTTCTTTATCTTGAACCATTGTTTAGCCCCTCTTGTGTATTTAATAGTTTTTTGTTCTGCTCGGCTAAACAATCCTTGTAAAGTTGGGTCACTCTTCTGTTTTTCTGCAAAAACAGAAGGTGTAACAGTACCAACTTGAGACATAATTGTATCCATTATAGGAAGAGGTGGTGTAGCCATATCCGTCGCTAACTGTTGTGCTCTCGTTACAACAGCATTTGCCACCTGTGGGTGAGATTCAACCCACATTGCAATCTCCTCAGGAGTGCAATCTTTAACTCCTGGTATGTTTCCTATTATAATTTCAGTTATGGGTGCTCTCAAGCCGCAGGCATAGACAGTGCCTGTGTAAAAAGGAGTATCAATATATACTCGTGCCACAGGGAAAGTTTCTATATTCCCACCAAATGTGACACACTTAACTGATTTACCTGTAAAAGCAGAGGGCTCGATAAGCGAGTGCTTTATGCCTATAGTTGAAGACCCAGTGTCCCGCAAAACTCTTACTACCTTACCCTCCAATATTCCGGGATGAAATGTAAGATAACCGACATTTACACATGCCGACATTGTTGGCATACAATGGCCACAATCAAGTGTAATTGTAGACTTTAATCTGTCTTTCGACTGACACTCATAACATGTATCATTCATTACCATACATGCGTTCGCATGATCATTATCATCATTACCTTTTTCCTTTTTAACACTGCAACTATTTGCATGTCTCTGTTTATTTTTGTCTCTCGACGGAGATCTGGCATTACCTTTGTTATTATTGACTGACTTTTTATTGCTATAATAAAAATCAGTAGAGTCATCCTTCCTGGCATCTCTACCATAAGATGATCTCTGCTTATAGTATCCTTTTTGATGTGAACCATCATAATCCCTGCCTCTGTGATACCCACGATCATGAGGTGAATATCCTCTATAACCTCGTCGATATGAATTCGAAGGAGAGCGATGACGACGGAAGTTATAAAAACCTCTGTCGGATTGATAATAATCTGAACGACAACGTCCATCAAAGCTCTTCGATCGAGGTCTGTGATCATGTTGTGCCGCGCACACAGGCATAGGATCTCGAATAGTCGATCTATGAAGATCTTTATTCTGATGTGCGGTCTGATACTGTCTTCCGAGTTTTTCATACTCATTGATAGAATTAGGATGTCTTTCCTGTAGAAATGCTTCTAATTCAGTGCTGCATGCGGATAAAACTTTATCTCGCAGCATGAGATCTATAACACCTTCATATGTTTTATTTATACCTGATAAATCAATCCATCTGCTAAGGAAATGTTTAATAGATGCAATGAATTCACCAAAATCTGCATCCTTGCTTGGTTTTGCAGCATGAAAGCGATCTCTGAATCCAGACTCAGTTAACTGGAAACGTCTTAGCAATACCTCTTTTACGACATCGAAATCGCTTCTGCTCTTCTCATCAAGACTCATGAAACATTTAAGTGAGTCACCAGTCAAAAAATCAAGTAAAAGACTGCTCCATCTTTCCTTGGGTATGTTCAGAGCTGTGATCTTGATGATGAATCTAGATAGGAAAGAGTCAACACAATCGCGAGTCTGGTCAAAATGTGGCATTTTTAACTTAGGATAAAAAATATTTGTAGCAGCCGCAGTCTTAGTCTGTTCAGACTGCACTTTAGCTAATTCTAAAGCTTTTTCTTTTTCTGCATGAAGTTTTAATGTTTCCATTTCCATGGCATTTTTATGGGCTTGATCCAGTTGCATAAGTTCCATTCTCCTTAATTCCATTTTCTCCTTCTCTAGTTGTCTGTCTTTCTCTTGTTGAGCTAATTCTTTATCTTTCTGCTCTCTGTCTTTTTCTTGTTGAGCTAAAGTCAGTCGTTCTAATTCCAATTTCATGGATAATTCTTTTTCCTTCTGAGCCATCTCTTTTTCTTTCATTTCCCTTTCTTGGGTTAATTCAAACCTCCTAAGCTCATCAGCTCGTTTAGTCATTTCGCGCTGTTCCATTCTTTCCAGACGCGATAAATATTCATCATATTTCGTATCTGCAAAACTTTGTAGTTCCGCCCCTGATTTTCCATAACTTTTTCCAATATCAATGAATTCCTGTAGTGTAGACATGATAATAGGTTTCTGAGTACCTTCAATAGTCTATAATATACACCAGGACTATAGAACTCACTATAATATGTACATGAATATATTAATCAATAACAAACAAGTTCCAAGAACATGTGACAAAGACAGTGAAAACAATCAAATGAGTTACAATGAAATGATTTTTCAGTTATACAACAACACTTTACACTTATAAAGTAAATAAAGGAGACTTATAAACAGTAATCAGTAAAAGAAAGAAAAGAATTTACATTACAAAAAAATATAACAAGACAAGTCGTCTTAGACAAACGTGTAGACAAAGAAGTTTTAGATCACACACGACAACAATTGTCAACAGTACTGAAAGTAGGTTATGTAAATAAAGAGGACGTAATTCACTTGACGCAACTGCTAAGTACACAAAATATGGTTATAATACTAACTGAAGAAACATTTATTTCCTGACTCAAAAGAAAAAATATAATCAGTCAGATCCTCAGTCAGTAAAATAAACATGTAAATATAATAGAAGTTAACATTCACTGAAGCTTTCCTGAGAAAATTCCAGTCAATATTAAACACGACGAGTATACAAATATACGAATAAACATGAATGGGGAAACACAGATGATAGTAAAAAGTAAGTAAAGTGATGATGAACTGTAAACCAAAGCTAATGCAAGGACAATATGATAATGTTCAAGCGCCTAAGCACAATCAAGAACTTATCTGTTTAGCTGTCCCTCTGAGAAATACATGAATGCATGTAATTCTAATCCTAGTTTCGAAACGTGTCTTCAACAGCTGTAGTCCATTGATGATAGACCTTGACCTTCGCAGCAGGGCAAACCGTTTGAAAAGTATTGCTTCGGTCTTCGAACGTAGTTTCTTCAATCGATCTGTGTCGCAGTTTCAGATGAATTTGATGAAGAGATACAATCTCCACTGGTTCAGGTTCTCGAGTGGAAGATTACCGTTCTCTCTGCCTGAATCAGTCTCTTGTGGAAGAAAAAATTCGGATTCTCAGGCAATGTTGTCTGCTAACGTTGACGGCATCAATGTAGTGACGTCACTTTCTGTCCTGTGCGCATTTCAGTTGCCAGTTAGGCTTGAATGAATGATTTTGCCTTCATAACGTTCATCATCAGTTTTTGACTTTCTTCGATACTGTGGTGAAGTGGGATGTTATAAATATTTATAGGGGACTTAGTGTACTGACTGAGATCAGCTGTGAAGGTATCTATATCTATTAAGAGTAGTGTATTATAGATAACCTTACTTGCTACCACATATCTATATATCTCAGTCAGAATTATTCTGGAATAGTGTGATGACTACGTTATGTGTCTAGGGTATGTGTATGATGAAGTGTAAGTCACAACAACAGACAGATAAACAATTTAATTTAATCCACTACTCTTAACAACACTGTGACACTCACATACATATAAACACTCTATGAGAATATCTTAAGGAGTCACTGATAACTTTTCAAATAACAATATGTATTCATGGTTATCATAAAGGTATATGTGTCCTGATTCAAATACAAAGGAACCAGGAATCACAATCAATTTTAATTACAAGTATATGTACAGACTTTATCAATATGAATATTGTAGTGACATATATTATTAAAAAAATATCCTATGTGTGTCAGTTGTGTAGTGGTAATATGAGGTAATACTGGTTTTGTTTTGTTCAAGCTCTGTTGGTATTTGTCATCATGACTTCAATAGTTTGTCTTTTGGGACTAGTATTGGAGATGTTCTCAGTTCCTGATATTAATACAATTAAATTCCCCTCTGAATGTTATTTTTACAAAGTCCTTTCAAGATGAGGGGACATAATGTTGAGCTCAGCTGGCCAAATCAGCTTATCTTGCGTGATGGCGGCAGGAAAGGACTCCTCTGCTCGAATTCTCCCCTGGGCTCTGGAGACACCTCACTGATAGCTAAAAAGACCAAGGAGTATGCTGTCCGACTCTGGATTCAGCAAAGCTCTGACCAGGTGCTGCTCAGTACCATCAAGACCACGGTCCCACAATTTCATGGAAATAAACACAGATACATTGATTAGCAATGAATTCTGGCACAATTACTGGCACAAATTCCCATCTGCTTATGTTCCAGGCTTTTTTTTAACACAAATATGAGCTGGCTTCAACGCACTGTTGCTTTATCAAGATTATTTGCACTAGTGGTCTCGAACTAACGCTCCTAAGTGAGTATATCAGCGAGTCTAGCCAATGAGGCCACGTTTCGACAAGTGTTTGAAAAAATGTTACCTTTTCACGTCTCCCCTAACAACGAAAGATAGTATTTATAGCCCGACCAATCGTGGTTAGTCTTTCATTTGTTGCGCTCCAATCAATTTGGAGTTTACATGGTAGGCTAATTCTGTAACGTAAGATTTTTTTTTCAAACACGTTATAAAAAAATTTTATGAGCAGAAATGATTCCATGCTGTCAGGCATCCCCACTATTTTATTTTGGGTATAATTTATTAATTCCTGGACTATTTGCGTAACGTTTTACACATTCTTGGTCAGCAAGCCCTAAGGAACCCAAATATCCAAATTTAAAAGAGCTACGTGGCTGCGTTCAAAATATGTATTTTCTACCTCCTGTTTCGAAGATGTGCTGTCTGGGTACTGTTATGTTTTCAACCGTAAACCCATCTATTGTTATCTTTCCTAATAAGCGTTTTTTTATGATTTATAAACCTAACTCTGGGATGGGTAATGTATTTTATCACTGTCCGTCTGAAAAAAAAGTTAGTGCATGTAGTCTTACACGCGTGATGGCAGCATTTGTGTATCGCGCGAAGCGTGTTTAGTGTTCGGCTTTCTGCCTCTCCCTTCTCGCTATCCTTTTGTCCATCTGTCTTTAGATCTTGGTAACATAGTGTAGAAAAAGACATGAATGGAATTTAAAATTTAGGTCAACTTGCATATTTCAAGGTTTTTCTTAGAAAGGCAGCACATTTTATTGTGTGTTTGGGAAACGCGTGTATGTTGCAGAAGGCCTTTAATATCAACGTGAAACGTTACAATTTGCATACGCAGTAGAAAACAAGGGGATTTCGAGTACAGTCATTGTGACAGCACTGTTCTTTACCATTCTTCTTCCTTTATTTATTATATGTATTTATTAGGCTTTATATTTACTTGATAATTTATATATGTGGATTAGAATATTCCACGACACCTCCCCTCTTAAAACAGACATTATATGTCAGTCCTTTATTCTATATTCACATAGAGAAATTTATTATTACGGATGGCGGCTTAAAAAAAATCCGCTCCCAAATTTTTTTTACAGAATATATACTCCAATGCATAAAACTTATATGGAGCCAAAAAGTAAAGACCTTCGGTGAGTAAACCTGGAGTTCTAATGGCACTTGCCATGTGCTAGAAAAACGATAAAGGTTTGTGGTCTGTTTGCAACTTAATATGACCATCCCATATAGATAAAAGATTGAATTTCTTTATCGCCCTTATTACTGCAAAGACATTTCTTTTT
>JAMPIV010017621.1:0-22500 GCA_024509875.1 Oreohelix idahoensis
TTTTTGTGTTTGTGTGGTGTTCTTTTTTGTGGTGGTGTTTGTTGGGGTGTTGGTTTTTTTTTAGGGGTGGTTGTTTTTGGGTGGTTTTTGGGTTTTTGGGTGGTTGGGTTGTTTGGGGTTTTGGTGTGTGTTTGGGGGGGGTGGCATTGGGTTTTGTTTTGGGTTTTTTTTTGGGGTTTTTTTTTTGGGTTTGGTTGTTTTTTTTGGTTTGTTTTGGTTTTTTTTGGCATGGTTGGGTTTTTGTTTTGTGGTGTTTTTTTTTTTGGGGGGGTGGTTGTTTTTGGTTGTTTTGGTTTTTATTTTTTGAGTTTATTGTGGGTTTTTTTTTTGGGCCCATAATTTATTTTTGTGTTTTTTTTTTAGAGGGTTTTTTGTGGGGGGTTTTGGTTGTGGGGTTTTTAATTATTTTGTGTGTTTTTTGTGGTTTGGTTTTTTTTGTGGACATGGTTTTTTTTTTGTGGGGGGTTGGTGGGATTTTTTTGTTGTTGGTTTTTTTTTTTGTTTTATTTGGATCACATTTTTACCTGACGGTTTTTTTGTTTTTGGAGTTGTTTTTGAGGTAAAGTTTTTTTTGTTTTTTTTTGTGTCCAGGTTTTTTTTTTTTTTTTTTTGTGGTTTTTTTTTTTTGAACAATTTTTTTTTTTTTTTTGGGTGTTTTCAGGTAATTGGTCAGTAGGGTGTGTTCATTTTTTTTGTTGTTGGGGGTTTGGTTTGGTTTTTTTTGGGTTTTGGGGGTTTTTTGGGGGGGGTTATTTGGTTTTAGTGTGTGGGGGGTGTGGGGTGGGTTTGGTATTGGGATTGTTTTGTGTTTGGTGCAATGGGGTGGGGTTTTGTTTTTGGTTTGGTGTGGGTAGGGGTTGGTTTGTGGGGTTGTTGTGTTTTGTGGGGGTTTTTGTTTTTTTGTTTTTTTTTTGTTTTTTTTTTTTTTTTTTGTTTTTGTTTTTTTTGGTTTTTTTTGTGGTTTTTCATTGTTTTTTTGGGGTTGTTTGTATGTTTCTTTTGTTTTCTTTATTGGTTTGGGTTATTTTTTGTTTGTTTTTTTTTTGATTTTTTTTTGGTTTGGTGTGTTTTTTGTTTGGGGGGTTTGTTTTTTTTTTGTTTTGAGTTTTTGTTTTTTGTTTGTTTTTTTGTTGGGGGTGTTTGGTGGGATTTTATTTTGGGGGTGGTGGGGGTTTTTTGGGGTGGTGGTTTTTTTTTGTTTTTTTTTTTGGAGTTTTGGTTTGGTTTTTTTTTGTTGGTGTGGGGGGGGGTTTGTGGGGGGTTTTGTGGGTTTTGGGGGGGGTGTTTTTTTTGTGTTTTTTCTTGGTTTTTTCATTTTGGTGGGGTTTTTGTTGGGGGTGTGGGTTGTTGTGGGTTGGGGTTGGTTTGTGTGGTTTTTTTTTTGTTTTGGGTTGTTGGTTTTTTTTTGGGTTTTTTCGCGTAGGGGTTTTTTGGGTTTTTTTGGGGTGGGGTTGGTGTTTAGTTGGATTTTTTTTTTTGTGTTTGGTTTTTTTTTTTTTTTTTTTTTTTTTTTTTTTTTTTTTTTTTTTTTGTGTTTTTTTTTTTGTTTTTTTTTTTGGTTTTTTTTTTGTTTTTGGTTTTTTTTTTTTTTTTTTTTTTTTTGTTTTTTTTGTTGTTTTTTTTATTTTTAGAGAAGTTTGTTTTTTTTTTTTTTTAGATTTATTTTTTTTGTTTTTTTTTTTGTTTTTTGTTTTGGGTTTTTGGTGGGGGTTTTTTTTTTTTTTTTATTGGTTTTTGGGTGAGGTAGGGGGTGTGGGTTTTGTTTTTTTTTTTTATTTTTGGGTGGGGTTTTTTTTTGTTTTTTGGAGTTTTTTTGGGTGTTTGATGTTTTTTTTTTGGGTTGGGGATGGTTTGTGGGTTGTTTTGGGTTTAAGGGGGGTTTTGGTTTTTTTTTTGGTTTTTTTATTTTTGGCGATTTTTTTTTTTTTTTGTTTGGTTTTTTGTATTTGGTGTTTTATTTTTTTTTGTTTTTGGTTGATAGGAGGGTGGGTTTTTTTGTGGGGGGGGTTTGGGAAGGGGTCTTTTTGTTGTTGGTTTTTTTTTTTTGATTTTTTGTTTTGGGGTGGATTTGTTTTTGGTTGTTGGGGTTTTTTGTGTTGATTTGTTTTTTGTTTGGGTTTTGTTGTGTTTGTTTTTTTATTTTTGGGTTTTTTTTGTTTTTTTTTTGTGTTGGTTGTTTGTTGTTTGTTTTTTTTTTTTTTTTGGTTTTTTTTTGTTTTTTTTTTTTTTGTTTTTTTTTTGTTATTATTTTTTTTTTGGGGGGGTGTTTTGTTGGGTTTTTTTTTTAGTTTTTTTTTGGGGGGTGTTTTGGGGTTGGTGGGTTGTTTTGGGTTTTTTTTGGTTTGTTTGGTTGGGGGGGTTTTTTTTTTGTTTTGTGTGGGACGGCGGGGGGGTTTTGTTTTGGTGTGTTGGTTTTTGTTGGTGTGGTTTGTTTGGGGGGTGTGGTTTTTTTTTTTTTTTTTTTTTGTGGGTTTGTTGGTTTTTTTTGTTTTTTTTGTTGTTTGTTTTTTTTTTTTGTTTTTTTTTTTTTTTTTTGGTTTTTTGTTTTTGGGGGTTTTTTTTTTTAGTTTGTGGGTGTTGTTTTGGTTTTTTATTGTTGTGGTTTTGGGTTTTGGGTTTTGTTTTTGGGGGTTTTTTTGGTTTTTTGGGTTGGGGTTGGTTTTGGGGGTTTGGGAGTTTTTTAGGTTTTTTTTAGAGTATTTATTGTAGTTTGTGTGGTGTTTTGTTTTTTTCTTTTTTTTTTTTTTTTTTTTTTGTTTGTTTTTGGTTTAGTTTTTTGTTTTGTGGTTTTTTTAGTGGGTTTTTTTTTAGTTTAGGTTTGGAATTAAATTTTTTTGTTTTGGTTTTGTGGTTTTTTTTGGGGTTGTATGTTGGTTTTTTTTGTGGTTTGAGAGGGTTTTTGTAATTTTTTGGGGGTGGGTTTGAGGGTTGGTGTTTTTTTTTTGTTGTTGGTGGGATTTTTGGGTTGTTTTTTTTTGTGTTTTTTGGGGGAAGGGGTTGGGGTTTTTTTTTTTTGTTTGGGGGATGGGTGGTTTGATGGTTAAATTGGGGGGGGAATTTTTTTGGGTGTTTTTGGGGGTAGTTGGGTGGGGGGTTTAAGTTGGTATTTTTGGGGGTTTTTTAAGTGGGTTTTGGGGGGTTTTTTTTGGGTGGTGTTGGGTTTGGGGATTATTTGGGTGTTTGTTGTTGGGGGGGGGGAATTATTGGGATGTTTATTGGGGGGGTGGATGGGTTTTTTGGTGGGTTGGGGTGTTTTATTTTTGTTTTATGGGGGGTTGGGGTTTTGGGGGTGGGGGGTTTGGTGGATTGGGTTGTTGTGGTGTGGTGGGGGGGGGGGGGGGGGGGGGTGGGGGGGGGTTGGTGGGGATTTAATGGGGGGGGGGGGGGGGGGGGGGGGGGGTTGTTTTTGGGGGGGGGTGGGGGGGGGTGGGTTTGGGGGTGGGCGGGGTGGGGGGGGTGGGGGGGGGTGGGTAGGGGGTGGGGGGTGGTTGTTGGGTGTTGGTTTGGGGGGGGTGGGTTTTGTTGGGTGGTTGGGGGGGGGGTTTTTGGGGGGGTGGGGGGGGTTTGGATTGTTTTTGGGGTTGGGGGTGTGGTTTGTGGGGGGGGGGGGGGGGGGGGGGGGTTTGGGTTTTTGGGTGTGGGGTGGGGGATGGGGGGTGGGGGGGGTGGGGGGGGGTGGTTGTTGGGGTGGGGTTTTTGGGTTTATGGGTGTGGGGGGGGGGGGGGGGGTGGGTGGGGGGGTGGGGGGGGGGGGGGTGGTGGGGGGGGGGAAAAAGGGGGGGGGGGGGGGGGGGGGGGGGCAGGGGGGGGGGGGGGGGGGGGGTGGGGGTGGTTTGGGGGGGGGGGGGGGGTTGTTTGGGGGGGGGTTGGGGGGGTGGGTGGGTGGTTGGTGGGGTGGGGGGGGGGGGGGGGAGGGGGGGGGGGGGGTTTTTTTGGTGGGTTTTGGGGTGGGGGGGTTTGGGTGGGGGGTTGGGGGTGTTGGTTTGGGGTTGGTGGGTTGGGGGGGGGGGGGTGGTTTGTAGTTGGGGGTTGTTGTTTTGGGTTGGGGGGGGGGGGGGGGGGGGGGGGGGTGGGGGGGGGGGTCGTGTGTGGTTGGTGTTGGGGGGGGGGGTTGTGTGGGGGGGTGGGTTTTTTGTTGTGGGGGGGGGGGGGGGTGGGTGTTGGGTTTTGTGGGGGGGGGGGTTTTTAGGGGGGGGGGGTTGGGGTTTGGGGGGGGGGGGGGGGGTGGTTGGGGGGGTGGGGGGGGGGGTGGTGGTTGGGGGGGCGGGGGGGGGGTGGGGGTGTGGGGTTGGGGGGTGGTGGGGGTTGGGGGGGGGGGGTGGGTGTGTGTATGGTTGGGGTGATGGGGGGGGGGGTTGTTTGGTGGTTGGGTGTATTGGGGGGGGGGGGGGTTTGGGTTGGGGGGGGGTATGTGGTGGGGGGGGGGTGGGGGGTGTTGGGGGGGGGGGTTGTGTGTTAGTGGTGGGTGGGTGGGGGGGGGTGGGAGGGGGGGGGGGGGGTTTGTTTTTGTGTTGGGGGTTTTGGGGGGGGGGGTGGTTTGTTTTTTATTTGGGGGGGGGGGTGTTTTTGTTTTGTTGTGGGGGGGTTTTTTTTGGTGGGGGGTGGGAGTTTTGTTGGTGGGGTTTGGGGGGGGGGTTGTTGTGGGGTGGAGGGTGGGGGAGGGGGGGGTTGGGGGGGGGGGTAGTGGGGGGGGGGGGGTGGTTGGGGGGGGTTTGGGTTTAGTTTGTGGTTGAGTGGTG
Organism: Oreohelix idahoensis; assembly: GCA_024509875.1. Lineage (NCBI taxonomy): Eukaryota > Metazoa > Mollusca > Gastropoda > Stylommatophora > Oreohelicidae > Oreohelix > Oreohelix idahoensis. The sequence goes on from JAMPIV010017621.1 coordinate 4,740, forward strand.
GGGTTGGGGGGGGGGGGGGGGGTATTGGGGGGGGTTTTGGGGGGTGGGGTGTTGGTGGGTGGGGGGGGGGGGGGGGGGGGGGGGGGGGGGTGGGGGGGGTGTGTTGGGGGGGGTGGGTTTGGGTTGGGGTTTGGGGGGGGGTTAAGGTGGGGTGGTTGGGGGTGGGGGGTATTGGGGTATAGGTTGGGACCTGGTTGGGGGGGGGGGTGGGGGGTGGGGGGGTGGGGGTATTGGGGGGGGTGTGGGGGTTGGGGATTGGTTTTGTGTGGGATGGTTGTGGGGGTTGGGGGTTAATTTGGTTTTTGGTGGGTGATGTGTTAGGGTGGGGGGTTAAGGGTGTGTGGGGTTGGAAACATATACAATGTTGGTTGATTTTGGGGTGGTTTGGTTGGGGGGTGTTTGTTGTGGTTTTGGGTTGGTGAATGGGTGGGGGGGTTGGGGTAAGGTGGGGTGTTGGGTGGTGGTTGAATTTTGAATGTGTGTTTATGGTTTATGGGGTTTTTATTTATGGTTGGGGTTGGGTTGTTTGGGGGGGGGGTTGGTGTTGTTTGTGTTTTTTTGGGGGTTTTGTTTTTTTTGTGTGGACTGGTTTGATGTTTTGATTTTTTTTTTTTTTGTTTTTGTTTTTTGGGATGTTATTTTGTTTTTTGGGAATTTTGTTGTAGGGGGGTTGTGAAAGGGGGTTTGTTGATTTTGGGGGGGATTGGTATGGGGGGTTTTTGATTTATTGTTTTGATGTTATGGGGTTTTTTTGGGTGGTGTGTGTGATGGTTAGGGGTTGGGGGGGCAGGTTGGGTTTTTTATTTGTGTTGTATTTTTTTTTTTTGTTTGGGATGTTTTCGGTGGTATTGAGAAAGTTTTGGTGTGTGAGTATGGTGTGTAGGGGTTTTTGGGTGGTATTTTTTTTAGGTAGTGGAAGTATTATTGGGGGGGGTGAGGGTAACATGGTAGATATAGTATAGGGTTGAGGCCCTACATTTCTTGATAATGGATTGGAAATACGAGGGGGAAATAGTGTATTGGTGGGGGACCCTACAGATTCATGATTGATGGTATAGTAGGTGGCGGATGTATGTAAGGTTAATGGTTATATGGGTTGATACGGACACGGTGGGATGGGGGTAATGGGGGTGGGAGTCAGGTTCTATTGGTAGTTAAGTGGGTTATGGAAATTGTTGGAGCTTAGGGGTTTTGGATGAATTAATAGTGCAATTGAGGAAATGATGTTTATGACTGGGGATTATAGGTAGGTTGGTGATTGAAGGTTCATATGTGGGGGTATTGGGGCTGGTGGTGTATTGGTGTATACATATGTAATTGCTGGTTGAATGTTGAGTGGTTGTAGGTGGAGTTAAGGGTGGGGAGCCCAAAGGCGGGGTGGCTGGAATTAAGACACGCTGACTATGTGGGGTAATAGATATTTAAGCTTGGGACGAATGAACGGAAAAAATGATGGGATAGGAAGTGGGTTTGGGATTTTTGGCCGGGATTTACCGGCAATCTTTAAATTTGGAAATAATGTGGGGGGTTGGTAAGATTGTAATAAAATTGATGAAATGGTTTTAAGGTGGTTTGGGAGGAGATATGGTTGGATACAAATCAACTGATAGTTATAGTGAATGTGTGAAGGGATGAATAAGATGTTATGGATGTGTACACCAGTTATTACGGGGGGGTACAGCTAACACATAATCGTCAAACGACAGCAGATTTAGGGGACAGTAGTTGGATGACTAGTGTAGGGGTTTTTGTTTAAGGTATTTATTGTGTTTATTGGGTAAATGTTTTGTTGGTGATCATTTGGGTTTTGCTCCAAAAGTGCATATCCCGTTTTAACTGCAACCCCCTTGTGAAAACGACCGAAATCAATTCAGGACATCGTGAGATTGCCACCAGAATCTTATTTCGGTTCAATCCTCCCTACCTTCCACGAATTAAACATATACATTATGACAACAAAAAGTACATTAAACATAGGGGGTAAAAACATGCCGATGTAGGCAGAGGGCATGACTCAGTTAGCACTGTATTGGCAATAACAGGGATTGTTGGTGGGGAATTAAACAGTAGACTTAGGCGTCTTTTCCGGGTGGGGGGCTAGATATCAGGAATGCTAGATTGGGATGTCGTTGGTGCTAGGCCTGGGCCGTTTGACTGGCTCCTATGGGGGCAACGGATAGTTTTCTTGTGCACTTGATAAATTTGAAGCATGGTTTTAGAATGGCGTTTTGAAACAAAAATGTCTTCTTCACGGCGACAATGCAACATGTGAACGTCATGGGTTGCTATTCATGAGCGGGGTGCGTCACGTCAGCTTCGTACAGGGTCATGAGGGTGATTTGAGGATGGGTTTGAAATCGTAAGTGTAGGGGGGGTTATTTGTGTTAATGTTGGAGGCTGTGCGTAAGTAGTTGAACAGAGTTTGTTTTCTTTTTTCTGTCGTTCCCCTGCAAAGGCCGTTTTTGTTGAAGGACTTTCGTGTGTGGTTACTGGTTGTGTTGCTTGAATTCTGATCGTGCTAATATTCGTACGCGAATGGGGTGAACCTCACCTTTGGTTGGTCGTAATGCCCGAACTTGTCATCAAGATGTAAACAACTGTTCATCTTTTTACCTCTGCAACTTGATATAAAAATACATAATTCATAAGAGTTGAATGGTGTAACTGATTCAATCGAATGTAAATGCCTCCGAGTTTCGAGTCCTTCACAATTTAATATAGGATTACACACATACATAAACATTCAATTCACACATGNGGTCCATGCATCAATCAATCAATAGCGTAGACTGCTGTTTTACGTGTCGCTGTCCGTTTAAGGATACAATGCAGTAATTGTCGTCAGAACATCACAGCTATATGCACGCGGCAGTAGAATGGCTATTCTTTTGACAGTGAGACTTAAGTCTACATTACTTTTTAGCATTTATAATAGTCGAAATTCCGATTTTTTTTTCCTTTCCCAAATATATTTTGATTTCTTAATCACTAATTATGCGTTTTCATAGATGTAGAGTTTTTGAGAACTGACACTTTCACATCATAAATGTCATCATATAAATGTTTTCTATAATGCCCATGGTGAATTTGGAAGGTTACCAGAAAAGAAGATAATTAGCTGTAGGCGATCTATTTCAAGTGATATTACTAGACTGTGTTTAGCGTTTTTAGTTACACGACTGTGACCTAAACAACGTCTAGACACGTCATAATCGATAGTGTTAATGGAGTGTTCACAATCAATTGAAACATCTATCGTTTTAGTATCATATTAAATTCTTAACCTTTACATGAGTTATTGCACGTCCCGGCTAACCTTTTCCATTCTAGACGGCGTTAATAATAATATACGTATTACTATACACCTCCATGCGACTGCAATATTTTGTACGTATGTGTATAATTTCTACGAACTACTCATCCTGCTGTGGGCTATATCAGCGGCATTAGTGAGTAGGGTTTGTTACACAAGTTTTTTATTTTTTTTACTCGATAGTGCCCAATCCCCCCCCCCACTTCATAAGGTTAGAGATATTATTAAAGCTGACATTCACCGAAAATTTTCACATACGAAAAGACTCGATGTTGGTTCTTTGCTTAATCACAACCAGGGTTTTGAAAACCTACCACACGCTTAGACAATATTACAGGTACAAAATAGATGTTTTCTAATGTCAGACATTTTAGAGCTCACCTTTTTACAGGTTCTTTAGTTTATTTTCTTTATTCGTAAATATCTTGGACATTTTTTTATTTCACGCTATAGTTATTAGGGGGGACAGACTAACCAAATGGTGTCTTGGAAAATGTTGCTTTGAGAAGATACGGCACCATCCTTTCGGATATATTTGGTTAAATGTGGGCTTCTGTATAACATGTGATCTTTTTTATTAGATTTGTTTTATTGTTAACTACACAAGCCTCAGAATTTATAAGTCTGTATTCTTGTTTTAATATTCGTTTGCGGGGTCTACGCCATTTATTTTTTTTTTGATTTCAAAAAATTACTTCGGGTGGTACTATTTATTTTTATATCCAAATGATAAAAAACCTAGATCAATTTAACCATATTTTTATGGTATTAATAATATGTGTTTTAGATTTTATATTTTAATTCTTGAAATAGCTTGATAATTATAATTAGTTGATAATTTAAAACAAGGTTATTAGAAATGTTCTGAATTTCTGCTTAGGGAATTAGTCTAGTTAATTTATTTTTAGTCTATCGGGTTTCATTCACACATATTATCTTTATTATATTTTTCCTTTTCTAACGCATGTTCGGAGAATCAACGGACTGTATTACCTTGATGTTTTTCTAAATATCTTGTTTTTTCATACGTTTGTTAAAAACCAATGTCTTACTTTATATTATTTGATAGGTGGTTCGTTATAACTACGGCAGTACTTACACCTCATTGAAAATGGACTTTCCAACAACTGGGTCTATATCTACAAACGGCAGGTTTTAAGTGTGATGAAATGCGCTAACCGGCCTTTTGGCTATTTTTTTTGAAGGCCTGCTTAGTCTGTAAAGTTTTTACCGAGTGTTTCTTTTTTACTATAGTTTTAATCTGTAAAAATCATTTGGTAAACTCACTACCACAACACAATTTCTACATTATTAAAACGGCAATTTTATCAATTTTTAACTATCTTTAATTTTTTTTTATATACATCTGACTTCATTACTAAATATATAACAAACATCACATAAATTTCCCCTGATTATTAGCCAAACCAATGTCTTTTAGGCTTATTTTATTCTACTAATTTCATGAGTCACTATTTTTGTTAGTACATCAATTTTTTTTATTTATTAATTTTACAGAACTCGTATTTTTTTTAAACATAATTCTATATTTATTAACCTTTATTTGTTCATCTTCCGTTTATTATGAATTAGGAAGAAACTTTCTATTGACATTCATTTATAATGTTTTTTAACGGATATATATTTTGTTTAGAACTTTTTCCATCTTTTATCACCATATTTTCTAGTTTCTTTTCTACAAAGCCTAAAACTATCTCTTTATATTCTATGCACTTAGACTCATAAGCAAGAAACTCCTAGCACATTTATGTAGACTTGAACTTTAGTATTAATCTAATATCTTATCATACAAAAAAAAACTTTATTAACTAAAAACTTCCCTTTTTTATTTTTGTTAGTTGTTATTCTTATCGTCCGTTGTATTTGTTCTTTTTTAAATTTTTGTTGTTAAAAAACTTTTTGTATAACAGTTATATATCATAAATATAATTTTCTAACAATCCATAACTGTTCAATTTACATATATTTTTTTCATTTGTTAATTAGTTAAAAGTAGACTATAGTCTAATGATTCTTTACCTACCTTGTTTAATTTATCTTCAAATATATCCTTTTATTATACAAAAAGTTTAAAATAACCTCTTTTATCTATGTTATTCAAGTCCGCCATTTTATCCCTATTTTTGGTTAGGTTTCTTTTTATATTTTAACATTTTTTTTTGTTATTTTTTTTCATTACATCGTTCTTCCTATTTACTTCTTTTTATTTTTTTTCTTTTGTTTTTTTTATTTTTCTTTTTAGTTTTCTAGTTTTTTATATTCCCTCTTCTTGTCATCTAAAATCTCTAAAATATCCTCTTTTTGTTATTCAAGTCCTTTTTTTTTACCCTTTTTTTCTTTGTTTTTTCAGGTTTTATTTCTATATTTTTTTTTTTTTTATGTTATGTAAATTTTTTTCTTTTTTCTATTATTTTTTTTTTATATTTTCTTTTCCTTTTTATGTTTTCTAAAAGCTAAAAATACCTCTTCTTGGTAATCTAGAATGTTAAAACTACCCTTTCTTTTTATCTCATGTCGCATCTTTACCCTTCCTCTTCTTGTTATATCTCCCTGTTATCTCTATATAAACATCGTCTTCTTGTTATCTCAAGTCTGGCCATCTTGCGCCTCTCTCTCCTCTGGATGCGCTTATATAATTGTCACGCGCCTCTGGGCGTTTTTGCTCATATAAAAGTAGCGCTCCTGCAATGCTAAAACCGTTTGCGCATTGTTTACTAACTGTCTTTTTTAATTGGTGTCTAGCGTCTGTAAGGTCCGTTGATGTTTGTCTAGCGTCTAAGGCCGTCTGATGGGTGTCTTGTGTCTGTAAGACCGTCTGATGGTGTCTAGCATCGACTTCTGGCCACTTACCTTCACTTGTTCCAGAAATGGTACCCTCAGTCTGGTACCATTATTTTTTTTTAATTTAAAGAGAAATATCCCGTTCAACTCTGATGGGTTATTAAATTAGGATATATTTTGTTTTCAATTCCAAATATATGAACAACTGCATATATGAGAATGTGGAATCACATATGTTTCAGATCATTGAAATAGGGAAATCATAATTATGCTTATAAATTTTAAAAAAAAAAACGAACAAAATCAAGAAGCGTTGGTCCTATCAAATAAGTAAATTAAAAAGCGGAGAAACAGATACCCTCCTGTGTACTGAGTTTTCCTAACACACATTTATGTGCCCCTCTTCCTATTCCACCAGCCAGTCCCTCGGTATGTCAGTCAATACATGAATTAGTCCGTTAATAAATTGGACATTTTAATATATTTCGTCAGTCTGTGGGTGGGTTCTTCTGGGAAAGAGGGGGGCGGGCTGTTATAAAAAATATTAATTATGACAAAATAAAAGTCTATTACTATAAATCCAAAAAACATGAAACTTAAAAAGACAATATTTTTTCAACATTTTGTTTCTAAACACAAGTAGAATGACAGTTTAAATATATTCGATTCTTCCACACTACGATACAGGTCCAGGAAACGCTTCCTAAGGGCAGGAAGGGAAATAACTCCAAGTGAATATTTTGTGCTGTGCGAAAAGCCATGAGTATTAATAAATTATCCGACGTTGAAACAGAGTTCAGTAAAAAGGTAAGATTTAGGAATCCTAAACTTAACCTTAACGCCGTGAGGAGAAAAGTCTCATTTAACCCCTGAGTTTGGTTTGAGTTGATGCTGACCAGGGTATGGCCCACCCTTATACAATACCAGAATTCTACCCTCTGTTCTATACTACTGTTCTTAAGTCTTCTATCATTTACTAGACACAGTATCAAGGTCTTTGTCTTGTGTGGACTGACATATCCTGTATAATAGGGGGAACGACAGTAGTGATTGCGTCATTAATAAGGCTAAAGCTGCCCATTGTAAACTTTCCGGTGTTGTCTTGCGTCTCGCCATAATGACCGGTCAACACAGCCTCTTTTTGGGGGGGATGCCTAGCTGGCAGGGAGGATAGTGGGATTCGCTTCCGTAGCTAGGCGGTGATGCTGAAGGTCCTGTGTTCGATTCTACGGTTAGCCACTCACGTCTGTTGTTTTTTCTGTTGTCTAGTGTTCCACTTCTTTATTTCTTACGAGTGCCTGAAACATACCTTTATGTTTGTCTAATATTTATTTACACCTGTGGGTATTGTGCAGGCATCAAAAGGAGGTCTCAAACTACTCCCGGCCTGGTTATGCTGCCAGGTACTAGGTTGCTCACATAGCAAACAATGTGTGTGACTTGTTTGGATGGCATTGCAGATGTCCTACTATAGGCCTACTTCACTTTTTCCCAAACCCTGTTTCAAGCCTTTGAAAAAATTCAGGCTAGCAAACTTTAAAGTGGTATCTTAGGGCAGGACGGTGGCAGATTGATTACTAATTTAGCTTTTAACCTAAGGTATATGTAGGCTCTACTGTATAGGCCTATATGTTTATTATGAAAAGAAATGAATGATCAGAAATCTGTTTCCATCAACTGCCAATTTGGCTTGGATGGCTGGCTGCATACATTACCATCTATGCACCTTCTGTTTCACTATAATACTGCCTACAATTGATCTCGTCTATTCTGTCTCTTGTCCTAATGTTTAGGCTACTATAATAGACCAACCATATCTCATCCAGTTTCTTGATGTTTCTTTCTACTTAAACAAGTTTTCTCTTGTACGGAATTATGCCTTCCAACTTTTTCTCCTGTATGAGAAAACGTTGGAAGGCTATTCGTACAGTGGAAAACAGTGTGTTTTAAGTAGAAAGATAACATATTTTTTTCAAGAAAATGTGAGATATGGTGGTTCTATTATAGTAGCCTAAAACATATAGGGACAAGAAGATCAGAATAGGGGACGAGATCAAGATTGTAGGCAGAATTATGAAGGTGAAACACGAAGGGTGCTAGAGATTGTATCTAGGTACCTGAGTCCAGCCCATACGCAAGGCAAAAATAGGCAGTTGATGTGAAGGGATATTCAGATCATTATATGAGCCTTTCTTTTCACAATAAATATCTACGGGCCTATACAATAAGAGCTCTCCATCGCATGTAGCCTTAGGTTGTAAAGCTAAATTAAGTAATATCCATTATTTTGCCCCACGTGTGTTCCTGCCCGTGTAGGGAGATACCAGCTTTAAGAGTGTTGGTGATAGCTTGAATTTTTTTAAAGGCTTGAAACAGGGTTTGGAGGATGTGTGTGAAGTATCAAGTAGGGAGCATCATCCAATGCATCCAAAAACTAAGTAACACACATTGTTTGCTATGCGAGCAGGCCTAGTATACCTGGCAGTTATTAACCAGGTCGTGGGGAGTAGTTTAGAGGACGGAACCGCCCCTCCTTTTGATGGCCTCCACAATACCCACAGGGTGAGTAAATAAATATTAGACAAACATAAAGGTATGTTTTCAGGCACTCGTAAGAAATAAAGAAGTAGAACACTTGACAACAGAAAACCAACAGACGTGAGTGGCTTACTCAGGATTTGAGCCCAGGACCTTCCGTACGACAACACCACCTAGCAATACAAGCGAATCACACTATCCTCCTGGCCAGCTAGGCATCCCCAAAAAAAGATGCTTTGATGACCGGTCATCAGTGCGAAACGCAAGACAACACCGGAAGTTTACAATGGGCAGCTTTAGCCTTATTAATGACGCAATCACTTCTGTGGTTCCCCTATTATACAGTATATGTCAGTCCACACACAAGACAAAGACCTTGATACTGTGTCTAGTAAATGATAGAAGACTTAAGAACAGTAGTATAGAACAGAGGGTAGAATTCTGGTATTGTATAAGGGTGGGCCATACCCTGGTCAGCATCAACTCAAACCAACTCAGGGGGTTGGTTAAATGAGACTTTTTCTCCTCACGGCGTTAAGGTTAAGTTTAGGATTCCTAAATCCTACCTTTTTATTGAACTCTGTTTCAACGTCGAGTAATTTCCTAATACTCATGGCTTTTCGCTCAGCACAGAATATTCACTTGGAGTTATTTCCCTTCCTGCCCCTAGAAGCGTTTCCTGGACGTGTATCGTAGTGTGGAAGTATCGAATATATTTATGAACTGTCATACTACTTGTGTTTATAAACAAAATGTTGAAAAAAATATTGTCTTTTTAAGCTTCATGCTTTTGATTCATAATAATAGACTTTTATTTGTCATAATTAATATTTTATAACAGCCCGCCCCATCTTTCCCAGAAGAACTGACTCACAGACGGACGAAATATATTAAATGTCCAATTTATTAACGGACCGATTCATGAATTGACTGACATACCGAGGGACTGGCTGGTGGAATAGGAAGAGGGGCACATAAATGTGTGTTAGGAAAACTCAGTAAACAGGAGGGTATCTTGTTTCTCCTCTTTTGTAATACTATTTGATAGTACCAACTGCTTCTTGATTTTGTTCGTTTTTTTTTTTTTTAAATGTATCGTAAGCATAATTATGATTGTCCCTATTTACAATGATAGCCTGACAAATGTGATGCCACTTTCTCATATTGGCAGTTGTTCATATTATTTGGAATTGAAAACAAAATATATCCTAATTATAACCCATCAGAGGTTGAACGGGATATCTTTCTTCTTTAATTAAAAAAAAATAATGGTACCAACTGAGGGTACCATTTCTGGAACAAGTGAAGGTTAAGTGGCCAGAAGTCGATGCTAGACACCATCAGACGGTCCTTACAGACACTAGACACCATCAGACGGGCCTTAGACGCTAGACACCATCAGACGGACCTTACAGACGCTAGACACCATCAGTAGTATACAATGCGCAAAACGGTTAGCATTCAGGAGGCGCGTGACTTTTATATAGCAAAAACGCCAGGAGGCGCGTGACTTTTATATAAGCGCATCCAGGAGGAGAGGAGGAGGCGCAAGATGGCAGACTTGAGATAACAAGAAGACGATGTTTATATAGAGATAACAGGGAGATATAACAAGTAAGTAGAGGAAGGGTAAGATGGGCGGACTTGAGATAACAAGAAGAGGGTATATTTAGACTTTTAGCTAACAAGAAGAGGTATTTTTAGACTTTTAGACAATAGGAAGATATATATTTAGACGATATATATTTACATAACAAGAAGACGATGTTTATATAGAGATAATAGGGGGTATAACAAGAAGAGGAGGGGTAAGATGGCGGACTTGAGATAACAAGAAGAGGATATTTTTAGACTTTTAGATAACAAGAAGAGGTATATTTAGATATTTAGACGGCATATTAAGATAACAAGATGATAATAGGAGAGAAGGTAATAGGAAGACGATATTATTTACATAACAAGAAGACGATGTTTTTAGATAGAGATAATATTTAGATAACAAGAAGAGGAGGGGTAGATGGCGGACTTGAGATAACAAGAAGAGGGTATTTTTAGACTTTTAGATAATAGGATATTTTTAGACTTTGAGACAATAGGAAGTTAGACGATCTTTAGACGATAATATATTTACATAACAAGAAGACGATATGGTATAACGAACAGTTATATTTAGACATATATTGAGACATACAAACAGTTATACAAACAGTTATACAAAACGTTAGACGAAATAGACATACAAACGGACGATATAGGTAACAAAAATGGCGTTTTAGTTAATATAGTTTTTTTTTTTTTTTCAAATACTAAAGGACAACTCTCAGCCGCTTGGTAGGTTTCTTCTTCTTCTGTGGTAGATTAGGGACATCGGTCAGGTCTGTGGTAGGAAACCAACTCGGGTCTGGTGATACTGGACAGCTAGACTTCATGTATTCGTCAAACAGGTTAGTGAAGGTGGTAGGTTTCTTCGGGGGTAGGACATCGGCCAGGTCTGTGTTAGGAAACAAACTCGGTTCTGTTGGTTGGTAACAGCTGGAGTTGATGTACTGGTCAAATGTGGTGCCAGTAGTAGGATAGGTAGCCTTGCTTGGTGGCTATAATCGGTCAAATTCGGCGAGTATTTTGCTCTGTAATGTCAATAAATGGTCAAACTCGGATCGAGTTAACGTAATGCCGTGTTTGGTAGGAAATTTGAGGTAGGATTCACCCAAAAATATCTTCGCACGTGCAGTAAAGGTTTGCCTCGGTAAACACTTACAGACGCAGCCTTCAGACCACTAGCCAAAGGCTTAAGCATTTCATCACTTCTTTTGATGTAGACCCAGTTGGTGGGAGCAGTCATTTTCAACGAGGTGTATCTACTGTGTTAATAAAGTGTCTTCAGTTTATATGCAGGAATACCAGTTCAATCTGGTTTTTTTAGGCGTGCCCTAGCTAGGATTTGATTCGTCGAACATCGAGAGTGTGTTAGGCAGGACGTGATTCGTCGATGTATTGCGTGGGAACAATGACACCTGGCCGTATTGGGGAGAAACCCGATAGCGAAAAAATACACACACCTGTCTATTGATTTCGTCCCTTGTTTATCAAAAGTGGGGTTGAGTTTCGCTAGCCAGGGTCTGACTAAGCGCGTAATTAATCGATCATTGGCGTGTTGTCTAGCCGAAAAGGGTAGTTGGGACCCGTTGCATAGTACCACCTCGTGTTTTGATCAAGATGAAATAAATGGCGTAGAGTCCGCAAACGTTGGTGACTACATCTTGTAAATGTCTGGCGTTGTAGTTAACAGGTCGAGTAGACACGAGCTAACACTTTAACGAGCCCAGTTCGTTTAACAAATATGTCCGACAGGAGGATGGTGCGTATCTCGTCTGTATTCATTGTCTAAGTGGTGTAGTCTGTCAAAACTTGGCGTGATTTCGAGATCGCCAAGACCCAGGCCTGCTCGGCGTAGACGAGAACTTGTAATGGTTTCAAATTCTGTCTGACAGGAGGATGGTCCGTACTTGTCTGTATTCATTGTCTAAGGGGTGTAGTCTGTCAAAACTGGCGCGATTTCGAGATCTCCAGATCGAGTCTTGCGTGGTGTTCAACCTCGGTGTTGTAGCTTTCTTCTTCTTCTTCGGTGGTGGATTGGGGCCATCGGTCAGGTCTGTGGTAGGAAACCCACTCGGTTCTGGTGATATTGCACATTTCGGCTAGAGTTCGTGTATTCGTCAAACAAGTTAGTGGAGGTGTGTTACGGTATATGTTATTATTAACGCCGTCTGCTAAAGGTTACCAGACGTGCAGTTGTAAAGGTTAAGACATTTAATATATTGCGATAGATGTTTCAATTATTGAACGCTCCATACACGATCGATTATGACGTGTATACTCCGCCGTTGTTTGGGTCACAGTCGGTAACTAAGAAAACGCTACCCTTTGCTACTTGACCGCCAAGCTGAATAGCTGCGTTTTGTTAACCTTCCAATTCAATGGCATGATATAGCCATTTATATATGCATTTATGATGGACCAGGGTCAGTCCCAGAACTCTACATGAGAGGAAACTTATGGAGGTTAGTGATTAACTAAATCCTTGGAAGGAGAAAGATAATCGTCTACTTTATACGAAGTAATTAGACTCACAGTCTCACTGTCGGCAGGTAGCCATTCTATCTGCGCGTGCATATAGCTGTGATGTTCTGACGACAATTACTGCATTGTATCCTTAAACGGACATTGACACGTAAAACAGCAGTCTACGCTATTGATTGATTGATGCATGTACCGCATGTGTGAATTGAACTGTTTATGTATGTGTGTAATCCATATTAAATTGTGAAGGACTCGAACCGGAGGCATTATTGATTGAATCACGTTACACCATTCAATCTTATGAATTATGCATTTTATATCAAGTTGCTGAGTTAATAAGATGAACAGTTGTTTACATCTTGATGCCAAGTTCAGACATTACGACAAACCAAAAATGAGGTTCACCCCATTCGCGTACGAATATTAGCACGATCAGAATTCAAGCAACACAACCAGTAACCACACACGAAAGTCCTTCAACAAAAGTGGCGGCCGAATGCGGGGAACGACAGAAAAAAGAAACAAACTTCTGTTCCTTACGCACAGATTAACCATAATATTTACGATCAAGTTTCGATCACATGACCATTACGAAGCTGACGTGACGCACGTGATCATGAATAGCAACATGACGTCACTGTTGCATTGTCGCCGTGAAGAAGACATCTTTTCAACGCCTTTCTAGTTCGCTTCAAATTTATCAAGATGCACAAGATGGACTACCGTTGCCTGCCCATCAGGAGCAGACAGTCAAAGGCACAGGCCTAGCTGTTGACGACCTCTAGCACTGATATAAGCAACGGAAAAGATAAGTCTAGGTGTTTAACTGTTGTTATTGCAAACAGTGCTAACTGAGTCCATGCCCTCTGCCTACATCGGCATGTTTTTACCTATGTTTAATGTACTTTTTGTTGTCTTAATGTGTTGTTAATTCGTGGGAGGTAGGGAGGATGAACCGAAATTAGATTCTGTGGCTCTCACGATGCCTGAATTGATTTCGGTCGTTTCTTAGGGCAGTTAAACGATTGCACTTTTGGAAGCCCCATTGAGGTTGCCATTGGACTATCTGTCCAAATCTGCTGTCGTTTGACGATTTGTGTTAGCTGTACCGTTCCGTAGATAACTGGTGTATTTTATTCGTACTCAGTTAACAATTTTATTCAGTTTTGTATCATATTCGTTAACTATTTCGTCCAGTCTCCTCTTACTATCATTTATTTGATGATTGTTAAATGGTCGTCCGTTATGAGTCCTGTGATGTCATCATTTTTTGCAGTCATTTTTTTTTTGTGTACTTTGAATATTAAGTTGACCTCGGGTTCAGACCTTGACCCTTCATTTGGCTTGTGACACTTCCGCTTGTTTTATTTAGTTCATAAATTCATTTTTAATTGTGAAAATGTCTTGTTTGCGTCTTAACATTGTTTGTACCCTTTAGTTGCATCATTGTTTTGTTTGTCCTCATGATATATATTAATACTACATTAATAATATGATATTATATGCAATAATACACTTGTAATTTAATTAAATTAATTTTTTTCTGATATTTAAGGTTAATATGGGACATTGCATAATTATGCAGTGATAGTCCAAGAAAGTAGCACTACAATTTATAAGAGATGCCTAGGGCATAATAATATATTATATATATTGACCAAATAAAATAATCTTATAGTCTAGCTTTGAGGTAATAGACCCATTGTATATTATTTAATATACTTTTCTGGTACTAAGAGAGTGACTTAGTACATTGAACAATATAATTACTAGGAATCATACCCAACATTATTGGATATTAAGATTAATTGTGTGAAGTAATTACATAATAGTTAACAGATATCATAACTATTTATGATATAGTATTATTTAGATACAATATTGTTACAAAATATTGTCTATTAGTTGAACTTAGACATTAGAGTTCAGTACTATTGTGATTATTTATATTGAATATTTCTAAGTTGAGTAAGTTTAATAATTACTCTGAAGCTACTATTGACTATTTTAATCAGTAATTATCAATAATTACTTACAGATAAAAGTCAAAATGCTTACTATAGACCATTTCGTTAAAATTGGTAGGGAATATGGTTATAAATCTCAAGAACTTCGTCAGTTTGCTGAGGCAGAACTGGAAAAACATGAAAGAAAAGAAGCAGAGAAAAAAGCTGCATTAAAAAAAGAGGAAGAGGAACAAAAAGCTGCATTAAAGAAAGAGGAAGAGGAACAAAAGGCTGCATTAAAGAAAGAGGAAGCAGAACGTGAGATGAAGCAAATTGCCAAGGAAAATAGATTAAGAGAACAGGGTCTGACTAAGCGCGTAATTAATCGATCATTGGCGTGTTGTCTAGCCGAAAAGGGTAGTTGGACCCGCTGCATAGTACCACCTCGTGTTTTGATCAAGATGAAATAAATGGCGTAGAGCCCGCAAACGTTGGTGACTACATCTTGTAAATGTCTGGCGTTGTAGTTAACAGGTCGAGTAGACACGAGCTAACACTTTAACGAGCCCAGTTCGTTTAACAAATATATCCGACAGGAGGATGGTGCGTATCTCGTCTGTATTCATTGTCTAAGTGGTGTAGTCTGTCAAAACTTGGCGTGATTTCGAGATCTCCAAGATCGAGTCTTGCTCGGCGTAGACGAGAACCTGTAATGGTTCAAATATGTCTGACAGGAGGATGGTCCGTATCTTGTCTGTATTCATTGTCTAAGGGGTGTAGTCTGTCAAAACTTGGCGCGATTTCGAGATCTCCAAGATCGAGTCTTGCGTGGTGTGACCTCGGTGAATGTAGCTTTCTTCTTCTTCTTCGGTGGTGGATTGGGGCCATCGGTCAGGTCTGTGGTAGGAAACCCACTCGGTTCTGGTGATATTGCACAGCTAGAGTTCGTGTATTCGTCAAACATGTTAGTGGAGGTGGTAGGTTTCTTCGGTGGTAGATTAGGGACATCGGTCAGGTGGGTGTCAGTGCGTGGTGCTTGTAGTCGAGTAATTTCGGCGAGGATTTCGCTCCGTAAAGTTAATAAATCTTTAAGCACTTCATCACAGCTCTTGATGTAGACCCAGTTGGTGGGAGCAGTCATTTTCAATGAAATGTACCTGTCGTTATCACTGGGTTAATAAAGTATGAGTGTCTTCCAAGTGTTTATATGCAGGAATAGCAGTTCAATCTGGTTTTTTGAGGCGTGAGCTAGCTAGGATTTGATTCGTCGAAAATCGATCGTGTGACCAAACTCGGGTGTTAGCCAGGTTGTGATTCGTTGAAAAGGATAGTTGACGTGGTCGATGTGAAAAATGACTCATGGGTGTATTGGGGTGAGGAAAAAACGACAACGAATATTCATAAAAGGAGGGGTAAAACCTTATAAAAATGCGATAGAGGAAGGGTTCGGGTTCTTGTGCCGCTGTCTTTTGGTGATGTTTTTACTCCTGTTGATCGTTTTCTCGAGCCGCGTGACGCTGTATATAGCGTATTAACACCCGCCGTAGGAACTCTACTGTTAGCTCGACAAGGTGGTCATGCGGGACCACTCGTAGAAGGACGTCCTCTAGGTGCATATTAACCAGATCTTCATCCGATGACATCAGACAGGAATGGGCTAGTTGGTTCGGTTGTTCATCCCGACAACCTTCGCAATACCGAGACCGGTTCGCCTGGAGGTAGCTTAATATGGAAGTAAGGATGTTCCGACGACGTGAAGGCATCTGTAAAAATGAAAAAATAAAAACAAAGTTACTATATATCTATAGATAAGCGGGACATATCATAGTTATCAACTACTCAAAAATATGACAGGGAATTTCCGATGTTGGGTGAATGTAATTACATATTGCTGTACACGGGGGTAGTTGCATCTTAAATATTGTATATCACGATTAATAACGATACTCATTTAGTGATATTTAAATTAACTGTGTTCCTGTCATGCTCTGTCCGATTTGCTGTTCCTTAGTGTGTGTGTGTGTACATGTGGCTGTTGTTTTGCTCCAAGCTTGTCCCACCCAGACCGGTCATCTGGTTAGCCTTATTTTGGACTTATTTAGTTGTGTTGTGCTACAAATAGGTTGTTGTATACGAGTTATCGTTACTCTTGTTAAATACTAGTCCTCTATATTTTATTTTATACCTAGCATCGAAATGACTTACAATTAGTATTTATGCTCTCTCTATGTCTAAAGCTAAATTAACACATGACAAGTTATTAAGTTAGCTTTCTTGGTTTGATAGACTCGTTCACTATTTATTATCTGTAATGTTTTAAATAGTCTTGTTAAGGTATTATTTCTATAATATTGTGTATGTTCGTAAGCAATAACACGGGCTTTTTGTGTGTTTCATGAAAGTGTAGATACACTACGCAAAATTGGTCTCAGCAGAACATTGTACCCTTGTTACAAACACCAAGCTGATTTAGAAGTAACTTTATCATTTTTATTGGAAGGAATTGTGATTTTTTTATTTTTTTTTTTTATTTTTTATTTTTATTTTTTTTTAATCGTTAACATGAATATAACAATTGATTGTCCCAAACCATTCAGGCAACTATGTTACTACTTGATTTGAGAAGAAGGACTTTTTTATAAACACTCTTTAGTGAATCCCCCTTTTGTCTAAGCGCTATAGAATAAAGAGGAAAATATAAAATAAAAAAACTAATTTGGTTTGTGTTGTGTTGTGTTGTGTTGTGTGTGTGTGTGTGTGTGTGTGTGTGTGATGAGAATATAAGACGTTGAGAGGTGAAGTGGGATCGTAGGCAACTACTCCCTAGAAAGAAACCAGATCGATGGCCCCACAAAACAGCGCGTGTAAATTTCTGTTCACGTCACTAGAGCAAAACACAATCGAACAATACATAATCTCTTTATTTCTTACGACAGAAACATTCCTGCGTTCATGTGTTCGTAGGGCAAAACACAATCGAACAATACATAATCTCTTTATTTCTTACGACAGAAACATTCCTGCGTTCATGTGTTCGAATCCGCTACTTAAGGTTTTCACTTTTTAAAATTTTTTATTTTTT